>JAOXXN010000025.1:1583839-1595881 GCA_026770055.1 Myrmophylax atrothorax | reverse complement strand
GAACTACTCTTACAGTTGCAGAGTTTTATCCAGATATAATGTAATAACAGGAAAAATATGGGACAATAAATATGGACAAATGCATCTTCATTTTGAGAATCTTGAGGGTACCACTGGCAAAACAGGGTTATGAAAATATTGTACCCTCTGTATTGCTTCAGTGCCTTGGGTTCCTTTACAGTATCCCAGTTGGGGGTTTGGAAGTTTGATGTGCTTGCTTAAAACTGTTCTTTTTTTCCCTTTTCCTTCTCCTGTCTCCACCCAATACCAGAATGGCAAATTTTTGCAGGAGAGAAAATAGCTAGAAGGGGAAAACTGAGGTATTGTTTTTGCAGTTCCTGCTTGGCTGGTTTGACCTCCACAGTTTGTTTTTGTGAGGGCAATACAGCAAATCCCACATATGGATGGTATTAACCTTTCCTATTTCTTTTCTCAGGGGGAAATTCCTTCAGTCACACATGGGAGAGCTGTGTGGGTAAACCTCATGAATACTAATGCAATGAGGGAATCTCTTCTCTGTCAGTGGAAACACTGGCAAAAGTCTCCATGTCACAATTACTTTATACATTTCACCCATAAGTGAGATCTCTGTTCCACTGAAACTCTGCACTCATATTCACTAACACGCTTACTACAAATACCAGAGGGAGCTGAGACATAAGAGGTTCTATTTTGCACATTTGTAATTAGATAAATTAAGCATAGTTTTCATAATCTAATACAAATTTTGCTTAGAAAAATCCAGCATCAAGGGCTTTCCTTATCTGAAGATAATTCCTGTAACTTAAAAATGCTCAGGCAGCTACAGAAGAAACAGAAAAGTTCCATATGAATAAGTCCCAAATTTAGGATATGTTATGAGAGCTGAAGTCCAAGTGAATATGATAACTTTTTATTTTGCTTTAATTTTGTTGTGATTCCACCTCAGCTGGCAGCTGAGCCCCACACAACCCAGCAGGATCTTTTGTCCTCTATATTAGAGGAGCTTTGCTTGGGATAGTGGTGATTATGGGTGTGTGTTGATTGCACTGTGAGGATGACCAAGTTGCTCATATTAACTGAGCAATCCAGGTAAATCACTATATTCTGGACTGAAATTGTAGCTTAGAATTAAGTTAACAACCCTTTATTCAGAATTCACTCTGTTGATGCACAAAGTCAATTTGGCAGCAGAGATGGAAAACGTTATGGCTGAATATCACAGAAATTTGGCCACAACCAGAGAGGTCTCTGCAGCTCAGTTTCATTCTCCAGGCCAGAAGCTGGAGCTGAAAGAATTGAAAATCTGGTCCCTATTTGGTCAGACAATCTGGAATTCTCCATTCAGTTCCAAGTAGTTTGATGGCTAAACCTCAAGAAACCAGTCTTTAAGCAGTTTATCAAATAGGATTGAAACTAATCTTTAATAAGTTTTGATACTGATGTTGGATTTGCGATAGGCCGAGTGATGATGACTCAGAACATCTGGCAGTTAATTGGACCTATGACTTCAGCGTATTTTGAGATAACTTTTTACGTGATTTCTTATATAACATCAGGATTTGAGGTGCAATTTCAGTCGTGGAAGCAAAGTCTCATTCCTAAAACATCCATGGCCAAGGTTATCCATGAGAATAGGAAATTAAACCTCTGATAGCTTCTTTTATGTTGATTTAGGCTTCCACTTTTTATTGATGGGACAGTTTGTATTTTATTAACTTCAGGTTAGAATCAGATTTCTACATGATCAATCACTTCTGAAAATGAAGGATAGATTTGTGTGTGATATTCCTGAAAACTTAATTCTCAAGATTTGTTTTTTCATACAATTCTTTTCTAATTCAAGATTGCAAACACCTCAGTAGAGGAAGTGTGATAATCTTACCACCTGCAGCCATTGATCTAATATTTTTCAATAGCTCTGAATTTACTCAGCAAGGTAAACAATTTAAATTGTGACAATAATAAGTAAAAGGCATCCAGAAAAACTTTTAGTCCCCATCACAATTTAATGTTGACCTCCTACACTAATTCTTTCAACTGTATTGCTGCTTTTGTAGAATAAAATTGTTGACTAAAATTATATTTTGTTGAATAAAATATTATTAATGCAATCTAATACAAACTTTATTATTTTCATACAAAAATATAGGTAATTTCCTCTTTGGCCTTCCACGGCCCTTCATGTGTAGAACAGATTTGGTTTTCACAGAAGACAATCATGAAGAGAAAAGCCTTCTCTAATCTAGAAAATGCTTTGATAGGAGCATTGTTAGAAACAAAAACAATTTATCAAATGGCACAGCTGTTCACTGTGTGTTAATAATGATCTTTTTATTTGGGTGCTGCTTGGTATTTATAGCTAATTAAGTCTCTTTTACACCACCCAGCAATCTGCATTTACAGAACAGAGAAAACTGGTACAGATTGAATTAGAAGCTGTTAAACACATACACAAAAAATCAGTTAATTGACTCTAGAACAGTTTTTAGCAGTGCACTGAGAGATGCTTTCAGGTGTTTTTTCTGTTACTGTGTCTTTTTTTTTTAAAATTTTACTTACAATGCTGAGTATAAAGACTTTCACAAGTTACAGAAACTCACAAATATCCTCCTTTACTCATGACTAACTTTGAAGAAATGGGCTGTTTCCAAGCTCAGCCTAAGCAATTGTTTCCACTGTTAATGCTGAAGGGATGATATACAGGTAATGTTTCGAACTCCATGCATAAACATTTTCAAGTAAAGGAAATCCATTGCTCTTTTTCCTCTTCCCTTGTTTTGAAGGGAGTAGTTTGCGTTTCAGAAATGGAGAATTGTGTCACTGCAGTGTAGTGAAATTGTGGAATGGTGGTGTAGGAAATAGTCTTCCATTGTGGAAGGAAATAATTTAGAAATTACTTGCTAAATGCTTGTTCGCAGAGCAGAGGTTTCCAGTTAAATTCCATAGTAATATGTTGTGTATGCCTTCCCACCACAAATTTTGGAATTTAAGTTATACAATTTTAGACTATCAGTTACTTCTCTTTTGGTGGACACTCCCAATTGAAGGAAATGAGGAGTACTTTTTAGATTTTATAATAAGAAAAAAACCAGATAATTTGAATGCTTGAGCAGTTCTATTTTTTTTCTTACAGCAAACTTCTTTTTGAACTAAAATTAATTAATTTGGTCTGATGTTTCCCAAGTATTTTTTCTCAGAAATTACAATTTTTAAGGAGAGTGATATAAAATTTTTCTTTGATGTGGTTATTTTGGTCTGATGGATTCTCTGCTTCTCTTCACTCTTAGTTCTCACTTACTGCAAGGCCCTACAAGAGGCACTTTGGGGTAAATGTTAAACAAAGATTGCATCTATTTATGCAGACTTGCTAAATAATGTCTTACAGTTTTCCCATTTGCAAAATGTGTGATAAAACTGTTCATTTAAGTAATTTGGAGCCTTATTGTTTTAAAGCATTTATTAATCTTTAGATGAGTCTTTCTTACCGTCACAGATGACAGATGCGAGGGACAGGAGGCCTTGGTACTTATTGGGTTTATCTGTAATGAGCTTCTTTCAGAAGTTATTTTTGAAGTCCACATATGCAATTGCTTCTGTTGTGATATCTCTGGGCAGATGAGGTAGGAGTGGGGAACTGAAAAGGAGGAGAGAGACGTCTGCTCCTGTGAGAGTCCCTGCTCCTGCTGGTGCTGCACTGGGGGTTCTGCACTGGTGGCACTGGGGGGATTGTAGTGCTGAGGTTGAGGGGGGTGGGTTCACCTCACCACTCTGGGGAGGCTCCCTGGGATCTGACTGTGGCTGCTCCCTGCCCTTGTGTACAATGGGAGTGTTTATGTGTCTTGTATTTGGGAAAATAAATTTCACAGACTCATGGAATGGTTTGGGTTGGAAGGGACATCAAAGGTCATCTTGTTCCATCCCCTGCCGTGGTCAGGAGCACCTTCCACCAGATCAGGTTGCTCAGAGCCCTGTCCAGCCTGGCCTGGAGCACTTCCAGGAATGGGGCAGCCACAGCTTCTCTGAGCAGATTTCCACTGCTCTGTCCTGCCAGGCTGTTCAGTTGCCCTTGGTCAGTGGCGCAGCACTTGGGAGATAATTAAATCTTGTCACCTTCAGCATTCCCTGAATATACCCAAATGCTTTGAACCCAAATCCAGCCCTTTTAGCTCTACACACCAGCAAGAAAAAATTAAAATGTTATTCCAGTATTCAAATGACATGTTTGTTTGTTTGTGTATTCTTTAATTCTCACTGACTTTAAGGCAAGATAATGTTTCCATCTTTGAAATTTAATAGCATAAGTGGGTGTTAATTCTGATAGAGTTCAGGAGCAATATAAAGCTGCTAGAATTTTAGTAAACAGCAAACTGCTGTAAATTTTAGTAATACAGTCCTGGTATCAAATAGAATGAGCAGCCAGTCAGCAGATGAGAGATTGAAACCACTTTGAACAGTTCTCAATTGGCAATCATTAAAGAGGCATTTTTACTGATTTTGCATCTGGTATTCAGTCAGAATTCATAGTTCTGAAAATGTGTGAAGTACGTGCCTTTTATAAGCTAGCTAGTCTATTGGATTTGATTGTAACTGCAGTTGAAAACCCTTATCAAGAATATAAGCATGAAGAAAAATCTATTATCTCTATAATTCTCTCTGAAAACACAACTCTGTGTGAATTTGTAAACACTGAACTACATAGAACTCAATGGAAAATGTTCAGCAGACTTCAAATACCTCTCACTACTTTTATTTCAGGGCTGATATTTTATTCTACTAGGCTTCAAGATTTCAACTCTCTCACCAAGCTATCAGCCCAGGGAAGCATTGACAATGTCATCCTAACTTAAGAATGACTTTTTTCCCTAGAAATGTACCTTTCAGTATTTACTTGAGTCCTACTTTTGTGGTTTAAGTACCACAGCGGAAGGGAATTCAGGTTAAATTCAAATACTTGCCCAGAAGAAGCCTTTAGATGGACAAACGATGTTGCTTTCCATTTAGCAAATTTAGAGTGTGTAGAATTATTAAGAAAAAAAATAATACAGGAAAGCAAATACCAAGAAATGCTTTTCATTCTCCTTTAATATTTGCCTTAGTAGACTTATGTTACTTGTGAATCAGACAGTTGCTATATGTGTGCATCCTGAAAAAGAACTGGTATGTTTTTCTGGATTTTCTGCATCTTATGCAATCTTGTCTTTAGCTTCCTGATCACTGTTATTTGTTCCTGATCCCTTTCAATCCTCCTGCCCACCATTAACTTTGGCACGTGTTGGCCCATTTCAGTCACATTTGACAAGAAGGCAGACCTGGGGCATGGGGTCCTGTGGGGGTCTACATGACTGACTCAGACACATTCAGGCTCCAAAGCTGCTTGTTTTGCTTGCCAATAATTTGGAGGGAATGTTGCTCCAAGAATGGTGAAGCAGCAGCCAGGTAATCAGTCTGTGTATGTGAAGCTGCAAACTAAAACACTCAGCAGGCTAAAATGAAATTGTTAGTATGTGTGGAATGGGGTGAGAGTTTAGGAAAAAGGAGAGAGAATGAGGCAGCTGGAGATGGAGGGATTATAAAGGGATGGGTTGTAGATGTGAGGGAGCTGAATAAATCAAAAGTGATGCATAAGCTCCAAAAAGGCCAGGTTTTGTTATTTCTGCTGCTCAGAGTATTAATTGCTTGTCTTTGCTGCTGTTCACAAGAAAGTAGAAGTAAAAAGCAATCACTACATTTCAACTCAGTTGGGAGGCAAAAAAATACTTCTTAAGCAGCTCATTATATTTAATGTATTTCCAAACAGTATTTACTAGAGATTGTTTTTGTCCCATCTTGTTATATCATTTGTAAAAAGAACCAAATCAAGTGTCTTAAAGCTGCTACTTCAAAAGCAGTTCTGAGGCGCCTCATTCTGGGGGAGATGTTTGGAGTCCTGGTTGCTCACACGTACTTTGTTAGTCCTTTCTTTGTGAATTAATTTGATTGGATACAGAAACATCAAAACAGATTAAGGAAACCTGCCAAGGTTTTTCCTTTCAGACTCTATGACCCTTGTTTGGTAGCAAGTTCTGTGGAGGTTTTAAAATACGTCTGTGTTTCTGCATATACATATTTTTAAGGCTTTGCATCAGATGGGGGAAAAGCAGACAGTGACAAGATTTGCTGAGTATGTAGGGGATATAATCTGACATTTTCAGGACACGGATTTTAACTAATTTACACCATCAAGCCACACTACTTAAAATACGTGACAGCAAACCATCTTCAAATTTTATATATGTATTTCTTAATTTTATAGATCTAAGGTCCATCAGTTGGGTTCTGCAGAACTTAATCTTCTTTTCTCCTTCCACATTGTGGCTATGAATTACTACTGTAGTTGTCTGTAGTTTCACCTTTAGTTGCTTCCCTGTCTGTGAGAGCTCACCTGGTGCTGTCAAACCCTGGCTCTTCCCTTTTCATAAAAAGTCCAAAAATTATCCATGGATGGATCAAAGCATAACTTATAGTACTGTTTGTATCTTCATTGACCCCTGCTACCTATTCAAAACCTTTAAAAACTTTGTCTCATTCGATCCCGCTTCCAGCATGAGGAGGAGAGATGAATAAAAACATAACATGTAACTGTTAGTGAGAAGAGACTTTTACAACACCCTTAGTCATGCTAAATAATTGCTGTTCCAGAGGGGGGGACCAGTACCTGTTGACTCAGTGCCTCTTATTGTAACATATGAGGAAAGCCATGAAAAAATTAAAACATTTTGTGAGATTACAGGACTGTCATCAGCGTTTCTTGGTTTTGCTTCTGAGCTCTGATCTCTCTCACTGTTATACTCTTTGGCTATAGCTATGCCCTAAATCCTAATTTTAACTGAAGAGCAAAATACATCAGAGCATAAACCATTAAATTCTATTGTGGAACAGACAAGAGAGAGCTGTGTCCAGAATAATTCCAAATGGGACCATCTGGGTTTTGGTCAACAGCAGTTAGTAAATGGGTGCGTTGATATAAGGATTACTGTGGATCAAAATTTGCACAGAAGTAAATTTCAATGCCTGAAAAAACAGCAAGTGTAAAGATGTGAAATGTCAATAATTATTTTTGAAGTTTCTGAAACATGCCATGATATGCTTTATAATTATAAAATAAAACAAAAACCCTTTATGGATACATCTGTTTCCTGTAACTTAAATAGCACCCCTCCCAAGGATATTATTTGGATTTTTCTTTAATGTGAAATTTCCTTCCAGCTTTATAATCTGTTTTATTTATACTCCTGTTGCTTTATTGGTGGATATTTAAATTGTCAAGCTGACTAAGCAGGTTCAATACCCAACTTTGCTACTCTATTGAAATTGCTCCAAATTTACACCAGCTGTTCCTCATGAACTCCTAGATGAGAGTTTTCCAGTGGCCTGGAATATGCAGCAGTCCATTTCCATGTGCCCTCTGGTCTCTGTGCATTTATTACTTCTATCTTGCTTTAGAGTTAAAAGTGGTAGGAGCTTTGCTCTAATGGGGTTCATGTGAGGCTGTTTTCTTCTATACAGATTCCTTACATTCCAGAAGTTTCTCTCTTACCTGTACCTTCTTTTTGGTCCCATACAAGCTGCCCCTCTGCTCTGGGACATGCTCATGGTGACAGGAGTGGCTCCAACCCAACAGCTTTGCCTCTGGGATGTGCCTCCTGCTCCATTTGCTGGTGTTGGCACCCGGGGCTGTGCCTCTCACCATCTCCTTGGGCATCACAACCACAGCTCTGGGAATGCCGCTTAATCCAGCCATCCACTGCTCTCTGTTTATGGGATTGTGAAGCACAATTTCACTTAATTTAGATAGTTAATCATTTGTATGGACTAGAGGAAAATGTGTATTCAGAACACTGCACGGGATAGATGGGGTAACACCAAGGAAAGTCTTCTTCCTCAGCAAATTCAAAGCCAAATGGCAAACTTTGCCTGTGATGTGCTAAAGAAGAATGAACCACACTTTAGGGCATTAATTAAAAAAGATTACTCCTATGCTTTCATAGTGTTATATAATGTTATGATTAAAATCTTTATGCTTGTCAGAAAAAATAAAATTGTATTTTACTTTACCGAAGAACACACAATTTAGCTGAAATGTTCGGGTAATAAAACAGGGACACAAAACCACCCCAAGCTCTCAAACACTGAAAAATCCCCAAATGTCCATCTGATGCAGTGTCTTTTCTACCTTATTTTCAGAAATCCCTTTTTTTAGCTCAGGATGCAGGCAAGCCGAGAGTTAAAAGCAATATGACTGATCTACACTGTATTTTTACAGAGTAGTGCACCAAAAAGCAGATCTAAAGGAAGCCACCAGCACACGCTGCCGATAAAAGCTGCTCAATAGCTCAGACCAACTGCAGTAGACTGAGGTAGCTCTGGCATTAAGGGACTGGAAACATAATGAAACTTTTTCTTTCCCTGGCTTCTTTAAGTTTGAGGAAAATAAACTGTGTTCTGTAAGTATGAGGTGACAGATGATCTGAGTTTCCCAAATAAATCCTGGACAATGGGGCCCAGTGAGGGTTTAAATGGTGTTAAGATCAACGACTTGATTTGTGTATTTAGAAACCTGTGCTGCTCTTTTGTGCATGTTCACGAGAACATGACTGTTCAGCTGCAGAACACTCTTGTTCCATCATCACTGGACTGGAGTGCACATTTTCCAAGGAGATTCCCAGCTTTATTTCAGGCTGCCTATCCTTGGGCAGCATGAAATTGCCTTTGTTGGTGGAAGGCACTTTCTCACCGTTACAGAATCTCTGCCCGATTACATCTTGTTAGAAACTATCACCAGGCGAATCAATTGTTTCTGCTGCTCTGTGCACAGCTCCAGTGGCAGCAGAAGAAAAATGGGAGCAGAGAGGAAACTGTTTGCAGTGCAAACACCTTTTGGGTAATTAAGCTGGAATTGTTTACTGCTGGGTTTGTTCTGAGGGAGAATACCAATGAAACAAATTGGAGATGATCACAGTTGTTGTATAGCAACTGGGCACTGCTTAAATTCCAGGAAAAAAGGGGTGTTTACTGGAGGTAATTGTAATTTTGGATTAAATATGATGAGAAAAAAAAATTGCAATATATAATTAAAGGTGGCAAAGGCAAGCACTTAAAAGTTATTACACAGCAAGATGAATGTTGCCAGTGCAATCTTGTTTGGGCTTCCTTGTGTGAGTGGAGTCTGACCCAGTGCAATTACACACACGTGCTGTTTGCAGCATAAACTCAGTGCTTTGTCTCGTACACCAAGATAATATAATTCACCCAATGAACAGAGGTTCAATATTTCATTTAATTCCTACTGTTAATTGTTGTTCCTCTGACTGGCTTACTGGATACCACTGGGGTTTGATCTGGGGAAGGAACTGTTAATCACTTCATTGTCTGTTCTGTGGTTCTCATCAATAAAATGTATAGGTGTTTTTCAAACACTAATTTGATTTATGCACTTTCACAATGCTCCTCTGAGATGGAAGGGTACTATTTGCATTTCACAGATAAGGAAGTAAAAAACAAAGACACTGAGGTCAAAAGCTTTTGCTAATTGCAGAAAACTTGAGTTTTATGTGTTTAAATTAAAAAAAAAAAAAATCAACCCTGGGGGGAAAAGCCCATCACCACAGAGATAGTGGTTTCCTATGAAGAAGGTTGCTTAAAAAAAGCCTCAGAGAATCTGGTTTCCCAGAGCCACTCTCAAGTGCTATAACCATGTGACTGCTTTCCCCCCATAATATCTTACATCATTTATTGTATGACTTCCAGCTTGTTCTATAAATGAAATGGAAATCTTGGAGACAAAATGAGGAAATAATACAAAGCTAGAGCAGGTCTTGTGTTTTAAAAGACCAAAGGGGCCAGTGTGTATGTGGAGAGGGAGGGGCAAAGCATGTGATGATGCTTTCCAGTTCCAAAGACGTATTTTGCAACTTAACATTTTTAACTCCATTTATGTGGGGATTTTTTCAGATTTGCATTATGTGAATTATGAAAGTGTGGCAGTGGGTAAACCACAGTGGTCACTTACCCAGAGTAAATGGACAAGGCTGTGATAACCAGCTTAGATAGTTCAGAGAACTGTCAAGGTGTTTTTCACAACCAAGTGCCCAACAGTGGAACTCCTGCTGAGCACAGTGCTCATAAATCCATTGGAAAGGAGAGCAGCAAATATTCCATTCTCCTAAATTCTTGTGTGTGTGTGTGTGTGTGTAAAAACATTCTGTAACCTTTCTGTGGCTCACATCGTATGGATTTTAGTGTGAAAAAAGTAATTTAAGATTCTGGGAGGAGAGACTCAGGTGAGATCTTGCAGAAGGTCTTACAGGAAGGAGTAAGGAGGTGATGGGAGAGACAAGCTGGATGCAATTAGAGTAAGGATGTGTCATTTCAATAAAATACAGTTCTGTTAAAGCTTTCAGGTCAGAGGCCGCTCATAAGGGCAAAAAGGGCAGGTCTCCCTAACAACAGGAACTTATTTCCAATTTTTAGGAGTTTTTAGTTTGGGGAAAGAGTTTTACTTGGGTTACTAGGCTTAAAAAGTGAGTGCAATCAGTTAGTATCCAATAAGTAAAAGGTGTTGAAAATCACCACTTCTGTAACTCCACTGAATTAAAGAAAGCTTCAGACTTGTGCAATTCCTGAATGATTTGATGAAACTGTAAAGAAGTTGGATTTCTCATGTTTTTTTGTCTTCTATAACACCTTTCTTCCCAGTACCTGAATCTGCTTTTAAATAATCAATTACAATTTGTTGCACCTTTGAGGAATTTTTCGAATCAATATTAAGTGCTGAATAGATCCTGATACTGTAATAAGGTGACAAAGAACAAAAACTGCAGAAACAAAAGAACAAGTTGAAAAAAAGAATATTATATCTAAACTTTTTTTGGGGTTGTTTGCATACATTTTGTTACTGAGCTGGAATTGTATATCCCTTTTTATAATTCTGGTTTTTGAACTACTATATTAAGGTTTTGAACTCCTTTAACATGGTGACAAAGTAAAATAAACTGTCTTGAGGGATGTATCAAGAAGGAATTTGCAACTCTAGTTATTATCTTTCATCTTTTATTTATAGGCTAGGAAACTTTGATGGCATTTCCTGAAAAATGAAAGTGTCTTGTTCTGCCCCAAAACTTACATAAATAGAGTAAGTTGAACACCAGAGCCATTTATGAACTGAGCTGAATAGACAGACCCCCCAAGAAATGAAATTTGGGATTGCATTTATGGATTGCATCAACAGTTTATCAACATAAGAATGTCAGGTAGAGTAAATTGTGGCTCAAATGATGTGATTTTGGAAGTGGCACTTTAAATAGCCCTGTGATAGCCAGAATTGGCCAAAGCAACATTCCTCTGTCTAGGATGTGGTGCTGTGGTGCTGAAGATGTAGAATAGCAAATAAAATCAAAATAAAGGAGTAAATAAAATACTGAATAAGGGGAGGGGGAAAGGAAATTTATGTTCTTTGCTAAACTTGATTTGGAACAATCCATTACTGACCTGTGCACGTGCTCTCTCGTGCTCTCCTCCCCTCTTTTCCCTCTCCAGTTCCCTGCTTTGTCCCTGTAGTTCTAGTCTCATATATTATATAAATATTATGTATTTTTAACTGTATAAACTATTAATTATTATTATAATTATTTATAGATACACATACTTACATACATATATATATACATACATACATACACATACATACATACATATATTTATATATATATATCATAGTACTGCCCCTTTGCCTCTAAAAGTAATCTTTCAGAAAGAAGATGTTCATATTTAATTGATTTGTTTGATTGCTTTTGTGTGATTTGTTTTTGGTTTTTTACAGGAGTTGTGAGAGAATTATGTTTATGCCTCTCTTAAATCTTTAGTCTTCATCCTGAAATTGCAATAGTCAGACTTAATCAGAATTGGCAATAAAGCATCCAATCTTTTTTAAACTTATCAAATCACAATTTTTTAAATAAGCTTGACTACAACTTTGCATCCATAAGGAACCAGAACAAAATTAATTGCATGATTCTAGACTGG
>JAOXXN010000025.1:1564328-1583739 GCA_026770055.1 Myrmophylax atrothorax | reverse complement strand
CTTTGCATGCATCAAGAGCCAAAAGCACATTAATTGCATGATTTCAGACTGGCTGTGGTGAAAATTTTCTAAACATTCCCCCTAGGTTTTTTAAAATGACTTTTCTTGCCTTGTTGACAGGCTGAGGCAATGAAACCTCCTATTTAAAACAAACAAAAAAGAGCAAAGATACAAAGCAAAATGCTATAGGGTTTCAACCTATCACAGAAAACTCTGGATTAAAAAAATATCTGGAACAAAATATCCCATCTGCCTCTTACCAACATATGTAGCTTTGAAATAAAGTCATCAGCTACTCTGTATTGACAGTCTTTAAGGGTCTGGATACCCCTCCTAAGGTGACACCTCCACTGCACCCAACTCAGAATTGTCCTCAGGGGTTTCATCATGAGAAACCCCCACAACCTTTGGCCACTTGAGGAATTCCATAAATCTCTCACTCAGTTGTAACCAAAATATATAGCTACAACTTGGTTTCTTTTCCCTATGATCTGTATCTTATATTTAGCCATAGCTTCTGTCATGCTTGGATCACAAATGAGATAAGGAGACTTGCTCTTTTCAGGACTACACAACCTGTGGGCCACTTTAAATACCAGACTTAACCATAATTTTTTGGTTTGATTTATGTTTTCTGGGTTATATTCAGTCAATCTACACAAAGAACAAACACCTTCAGGGTCTTTGTTCAAAACAGTGTGAATAAACTTTGCTTGCATATTTATTCCACCAGCAAATTACCTCAAAAATTAAGAGAATTGTTGCTGAAATAGTCCCACGATTATATACAAGGTCTGTTACACAGTAAAGCTGAGAAATCAACCTAGTGCTTGTTTCTTTGTCATCACTGAATACATCTCTGTCATTTATTGGTAGCCCAAAAGATATTTTGGAGTTCTACAGAATCTTTCCTAAATCTAGAATCTGAACTTTTGGAATGTTTGTTAAAGGAAAAGCAGTACCTCTTTCATGCTTTCTCCCTCTAAGTACTTTCCCAAATTTCAAATTTAGAAATCTTTTATATATTAATAAGTTGCTCTTTATCCCCATACTTGGAAATGACAAGAAAAGAATCCTTGACAAACATATTTCTTAAACATGACGGTGTAGCTCTTAATTACAAAAAAGAATTCAGAGAGCAAGAAGCCACAGACAGCCAATGAAACAACTTTGCACTGAAAAGGAGAGAACAAAAATACAGTCAGTGACATCTTTTGAGCTTTTCTCCCACTTATTACTACAGAGTTTGATCATTAATTTTAGGTGAATAGCACATTAAATGCTTTTAAGGATGTACAAAGACTGGTCTCTCTTTCTTCTTTGTCCACCTTTGCTGGAGTTATTAATTATATATTATCTTTTAAAAATGTTACATTTCCTACTAATTAAACTCTTCCAAAGATAAGGAGGTATTCTCTTCTTTTTATATGGATCAGAACAATAGATCTGGGGATTGGGCTAAAGTGATTTTGTAAGATATCTGATTGTCTTGAGACCAGAGGGGAGTCCGTACTTCTTTACCTCTTCTGGAAAAAAACCCCAAACAGTCAGCTCTGAAATCAGAGTTCAAGCCAATGAAACTGCCAAGCACATCTGACAAATATATTTTTTTTGCCATTAGAACCATTAATTTTCTAGAGTATTATGAAAAATTATTGATTTTATCTTCAAAATTCCCAGTTGCCTCTATGGCAGCCTGCATTGCCCCTCTCTTCTGCTTCCAGGGGGTTTATTCTCTCAGTCTTCATTTGCAGTGAATATGCACAATTCCCAGCTCTTTGGGCATCCCCAGCAGCACCAGCTGGAGCACTTCCCACTCCCTCCTGCTTGCAGGGCTGGTGGACGTGTGTCCTTTCCTGGGCTGCAGTTCTGCTGTGCCCAGGAAGCACTGAGGGGCCGAGGGGGCAGCTCTGCCCCATGGCACAGACCCAGCCCAGGCACTGGTAGTTCTAACATTGATTTATCCCCCTCCTCTGATCAGAATGGTGCACAAAACCTTACAGCTTTTGGATGGGGCAAAGGTCCTCAGAATGTTTATTTCACAATTATGTCAAGATAAGGGTTGGTGTGAGGCTGTCAGGCTCAGCTGTTCCCAATTGTTCCTTTCTGTGGGATTTCTCTAGCTATATATTTTACAATACTTGCAGCTTTTATTCCGACATGTTTTCATTCTAACGGGCAGATCAGCATGCAATGTAAAGCTGCTGGGTTCCTCTACTTTTATAAAGGATTATCCCCAGAAACTGTAATGCACCACATTGCCTATGACTGCAAAATAAAATGCTTAGTTTAAGTCACCACGGAGATGGTTCAAATCAATGGATTTTGATTTTTCAGTATCTATATAAATTTATTAATGCAGCTTGTTTGATAGGGGATGACTTATGGAGTCAGGATAATGCAGTCATTTCCAAGTAGGTGACTGTTCCATTAAAGTCTCTCAGCCAAATATATAAGAAAACTGAGCCTTAAAATTGTGTAAATACTTTTGGAGAGAAGTGATTGCAGAACTTCTTTTGTCATATTTGCTTAGAGCTCAGATAATCTTGAGAGCAATACTGTAGTCACACAACTAACTGAGAAGTCAGGTTCTTCCTTAAAACACTCCATTAAATCATTTTGCCATTGTCTTGCATTTAGTATGTGACTTGGGAGTAAATGCCTTGCATGTTTGCTCAGATGTAAATTATTATGAGTGCATGTGCAAAATTGCTCAACTGATTTGAAATAACAGGATCTGCACAATCCAAGCGAACAACTGATATTCCAGTGATCATTGTTTTCTACCCAGTTGCCTACTGTGAATTTAAAAATCTTCATTGGTGACATATCTACCTATAGAAATGCAGAGAAATAGAAAGTAAATATATATTTGCCTTTTTTTTTTGCTCTTTCCTGCTTTCTCTACAAATTAGTGTTGAGTCAATTTTTGATGGCTGTAATAGAGACTAATATATGGCTTCCTTTGATAGAAACATTTTTACTCCTCTATATTCTTTCTAGTCTGGAAAAAAAAAATCAACTACTTTTTTTTTTTTTGGTGCATGGAAAAGGTAAAAATTCCCCTGCTGATTACAACAGAAATTTTATTTGAGTTATTCATTAAGGCTGGTGAGCGTTTCCACTCAATCTTCTCCTCCTAAAACAGAATAAACAATCACAAGCTTGACAATTCTTTCAGTCCTGAAGCTCAGGATGTAAGTAAACAACTTCTTTAGGTGATTTGATGGGGGCTTTTTGAGAAACGTGCCAAGCTTCACAGGTATGTTATTTTGCCTCGGGGAATGAGAAATGATAAAGCTTTAGATAAGAGCTGGAGGGAAAGGCCAACCTAAACCCAGGTATTTATATTTGTATCAAATTCATAATTGATAAAACCACATTTCCCAAATCTCTACAGGAACTAGGACAGTATTGTACTATTGCTAAATTCTGCTTATCATTAAACATAGATGAACCTTTGTCACATCTTTCAAAAACAGACACTGTGAAGGTTAGGAGAGTTTAGTGGAGACCATTGCACAAATAAACACAGCAATTGCATAGACTGGAGAGTTTGGTTAAGCTGGATAAAGCATTGCAGTTCAACCTCATCCCTGATCTTCCTTCTCCCTCTAATGAATTCAGGTTTTCAGGCCACTTCTGGCTGTATTTGTGGAGGGCATTAGAATGTGTGAGACATCAGTGCACAAACTTAGAAGTGCTGCAAGAAATTAATACTGTGTACCAGGAACATTTCCATAATTACACTGAAAGCACCCAGTAATTAGAGACACTCTATTAATAATGTTACCAAAATACACTTAAAGACTTCTAAAGAAATTTCAGACTAGTTTAAAATTTCAGAATCCCTAAAGATATGAGGAAGCAGCTAAATCTGCATCTGATAAAAGTCCCAAACAATCTCGCTCCTGCATAGTCGATCTTTAAATTCATTAAACAAAACTCATTTTAATTAAAGTTACATCATATAAAAATGAATCTAAATGAACTCATCTAGTAATGAAGATCTTTTCCCTGTTTGCTCATAAGACATGAACTTCAATGCATGTTTTTGACAGAATTGCAGAATTTTCCCCACATGCACTTTTTTTACTGTTGTAGATGTCGTAGAAGACTTTTAGACCAAGTAACACATCTTTGCTCCAAAAATTGCATCTCATTAATATTTTGCTATGTGGATGGAGATTCTTAGAGATTTCATGGAATAAAAAGGAATTGATTTTTACTTGATGCTTTTAGCAGTTCTGTTGCATTGTCCAATAAATCAGGGTTTGCTTTTTATTTTTATTTGTCTTTTTTTTTTCTCCTGTTTTGAGCTTTGATCTAAGTGGGGAAAAGCTTCTAGTTCAATCAAATGTTCTCCATGGAACTTTGACAGTCAATGGAATGTGCAGAACATCTCTTCACAGTATTCCTTCCAACAATAAATGTGAATATTTTCTACTCTCTTGATTTCAGAAGTCTGAGTTTTAGATCCGCTGTGCGTTTTTAGAAGACTCACCATGTCAAAAGAGTTTTTCTTTTTACCTGGAACTTGTATGTTTTTTCCCTGTGGGCACTTTTGCAGGACACAATCCTCTCTGTGCCATCCTGCCATTCAGTGCTGGGTGCTTTGATAACAAACAGGAGGACAAGAACTCCCTTGGCAGGATGAAAACCCTTTGTCTCCTCTAACCCAAGGAAATGCCCTTACTTGACATCGTTGCTGTTTTGCAGTATGTAAGTTTAGGAAACTTAATGCCCAGAGGGAATAAAAGAAAGTTTTGTTCTAATGTGACTTTTTCCATCTTTCTCTCTTATGTTTTTTTTCTTGTTTGTTTGGGGTTATTTTTTCCAAGTCCTTTCTCTTTTTGGTAATTTCAGCAGGTCAGGCTGAGGTTTGCTGGTCTCAGACTTCAATCACTACATTTCCCTATCAAGTACACGCTATTTTTTCTTCTATTTTCAAATCAACACCTTAAAGCCTGAAAAATAGTCAAACTAGATGAAAAACATGGCATTTAAACAATCCTACCATAACAGACTTATGTTAATATTTAGAGGTAAAACTGCTGCATTTAAACAATCCTACCATAACAGACTTATGTTCATATTTAGAGGTAAAACTGCTGCTTACCTCAATTCTGAGTTCAGATGTCTTTTCTAAAAATATATTTCTTTCAATAAGTTTACCCAACACTCAAAAAAATTAAAACACTATTTTTTTTTTAAATTTTATTTTGTTTGTTTGTTTTTCAAATTCTGGCTTTATATAAGCTTTCCCCCCCCCTTTTTGCTTTGTGTTTAAAGTGTAGAAAACACTTTCAAAATCACCCCAGGGAAATCTCTAAGCCAGAGGACATACACCATTTTCACTTTCTTGTGCTTCAGGCTGAAATAGTTTGACTGATCCATCATCTGACTAGTGGGGAAAGTATAAATCATGTATGAAAACGTCAGCTGGAATGTTAGTGCACCTTCATGTCATTAACTGCATTTCTTTAATCTTATGTCTCTATCATCTTCAGAAGTTTCCCAACACGGTTGCAAGTACCAAATACTGACTTCAGGGTTTGGTGGGTTTTTTGTTTGTTTGGTTGGGGTTTTTTATTATTATTATTTTATTTTTTATTTTTATTTTTTTATTTTCTTTGGTTGTGGTTGCTTTTTCAGGTTTTGCTTTTGGTTAGTGGGTGGGTGGGTTGGTTGGTTGGTTGGTTGTTTCTTGGGGAGGTAGGTGGGGTGTTTGTTTGTTTTAAATGGTACAGGAAAATTTAGGTAAGATCTTGTGAAGTAAAAGGTCAACTGACCAGAGGGAATTCCACCAACCAGTGCAAATTGGTCACTATTTTCAATTAGGCAACACTGTGTAGTTTTACTCAGAACAATTTTATTTCCTGTAAATTATAAATGTATATCAAAATATATTCCAGTCCTCATTAAAATGAGCTATTTGATCTTCCTCTTTCATGTGTGACAGGACAGGAAAAAAAAAAAGGAAATCAATTAAACTTCTGCTATTGTCCTCCAGAACTTTCTTCAGGGAATGTGAGTCCCAGTCAGGTTTGGCTGCACAACAGAAGTAGTTGGTAAGTCAACAGATGTTGCTCTGAAATCTCTACAGCATCAAAGTTCTATTTTAATGTTGATTTTTTTTTTGGTACTGACAAAACCCAATTGACTGAAATGTACAAAAACCTCTCACTGAATGGATTTATTTTTTGCAACTTAAACAATTTTGTGGGACTTCACAATTTCATGTATTTGCTAAGAAAAAGTCTGGTATTCCTGTGGACAAGAATACACTATAGCCCTGTAGTAATGTTTTCTGTCATTATTTGGCAGGATTTTGCTGTTTGGTTTTTTTAGGATTTGGATTGGGGTTTTTGTGAAGGGAGTGGCTTGGAATTGTTTTATTTCTTAAACAGAAAGAAAGGATTGGTAAGCTGTAAAGTGAATGATTCTGACATTTCTTTTTGCTGATTTGACTTCAATTAGGTTGTTGCTCACACCAACACTATTAATTAATTACTATTAATCTCCTTGCTAGAAAGCCACATTTCAAACTGAATCATCAAGCAAGATAAAGTGTAAAAAAAGGGAGTTCAAAGTAAGACCTTCTTGCTTCTCCCTGCCCCTAAAACAAACACAGGCAGAAGAGAAACCATTTGGAAAATGAAGACTTGGACACCAGAAGTTTATGGTAGCACGAACACAAATAAAGCATAAGAAAGTGCTTCACATCCATGACAACCACATCCTTTTAAACCATCATAGGTGGGAAGCCAAATCATGGTTTCCCCTTTGTTTATTCAGTTATAATGTAATCACAGCTAAAAGGGTCCCTTCTGCTTCCTAATACCTCAAACTGCCTTGCTTCTAATAAATGGCTTAAAGGCAAGCTTGATTCAATTTATATGGTTATGTAGACTAAGTAGTAAAAAAGGTGACAACTTCACTGTGCTTTAAGAGTTATGTCAAAATTTGTGTTAGTGAGAGAAAAAAGTCTTCACATGTGTCTCTGTGGCATTTGACACACGTAAA
Organism: Myrmophylax atrothorax; assembly: GCA_026770055.1. Lineage (NCBI taxonomy): Eukaryota > Metazoa > Chordata > Aves > Passeriformes > Thamnophilidae > Myrmophylax > Myrmophylax atrothorax. The sequence continues at coordinate 1,576,713 of JAOXXN010000025.1, read as the reverse complement.
AGCGGAGCTGCTGCAGTCCCTGAACCCACCAACAAGCTGTGAAGCCTTTGCTGGTCAGTGAGAGTGTAGAGAATAAAGGAATAATCAGAATATCTGCCTGTGGAGTAAGGGAGGTGGCAGGGGACATGAGGAAATATGTATCTGTTTTGGCTCAGTTTTCCTATTTAGATCCAGAGATGTCAACACGTACTTTAGAAAATAGTTTACCACTTGGATATAGGGAATTTTGAAGATATTATTTTGAAAACAGTTCAAGTGCTAATATATTCCTTCAGGTGGAATGCAAATGTCTTCTGCTACTGGTGTCCTGCTGAGGGAACATGCAGTTCCAAACACTGCAGAGTGGTTTGCTGAAATCAGACTCTGCCACAAAACTCCTGGTAACAAAAAAAAGAATTTAGCCCCTCTTTTTCTCTCTACTTATTTGTTGAAATAATGTTGAAGTATTTTACTATAAGGGAATAAAAATAGAAAGTGAAATCTGAATTACATAACCCTTTGTGGAAAATCTCATCTCTTATGATAGAAGTGAAATACAGAACTGATACTTCCTCCTACAGAATGGACATCAACTAGAGAATTGAGATTTTGCCTGCTGCTCTTTGGTGACTTAAACAGTATAAAACTATTTATATTCTGTGACCAAACAATTCTAATACTTCTTAGAACTGACTAGCTGGATGGGAATTCAAACAGTGTTTGTCAATATTTTTGGAAGTCTCACTATGGAGAAATAACTGACATCTGCTGTTTCTGCAATTGTACATTCAGACACTGGTTTCCAGATTTTCCCCACCAGTTTCTTTACATTCCTTTGTTTGTTTATTTATTTCCCATGAGACTTTGGTAACTGAATAGAATCTTCTTGAACATATTTGTGCTTTTAGATTGAGTCCAGACCTGAGACCAGGTTAGAGTATAGATATTCTAAATAAGAGTCTGCCAAATGCATTTCAGGGCAAGGAAAAAAATATTTACAACCAATTTTTAAAATTTAATTTCTTCACTTGGTAAATTGCATTCTGGTTGACTTTACTGCATTACTCTAAGTCTTAAAAAATAATATATATAAGCATGATGGTGAATTAGCAGTTATGGGTGTTATAGATGTTATTTTAAGGTCATTGTTAGAGCAATGATTTCTTTCATTTACAGATCATATAAATTAATCCCTTTTTTAGTGAATGAACCTTCTCCAAGCTTGTAAGGTGTCACTCATCAGCTTTTTTCAGTAGTTAAGCACAAAAATTTTATCATTCTGGTAATGTTGCCACACACTGAACATAATGTACACTGAATAACCCTAATATTTCATTTTTATGGAACTCTGGTGCCTTCATTTTATATAAACATCACATCATAGACTTCCATTGCTATGTTTGGGACTCAAGTAATTTCTGTTGAACATTTTACTGCTGTCAGTTGGGAACAAATGAAACTATCCAGGACAAAAACCCCTCTACTGCCTGTAGACCCAAGCCACGTTTAGACACAGCCTACAAGAGATGTCCTAGGAGCTGAGGAGCAGTTTGAGCCTCCAGCTGAGCTCCAAGTGGCCTCATGTGGGAAAAGTTTCAAGACAAATTACTGATATACAGAGAGAACTTCAGAAAGGGTGATTTTCATCTTCCCCTTTTCCCAGACCTTGCCCTGAGGATGAGGCAGTCCCGGCACGCCGTGAGGTGACACCGTGGCAGGACAAGGGGCAACAGGATCAGTTCACAGGAACCTTTAGCAGGGACAACTTTGTGTTTGATGGGGCGGAACTCGGCATTCTGAGCCACAGGGATCACTGAGGAAGATCATGTGCTGTGGAACATCCAAACTTATATCAGTAACAACATTTTAAATACATACTGAAAACCCGAATTTTTGAATTACAAAAACTTCTTCAATACAATTTTTATTTTAAATCTTCACATTTTTAATGAGACCAGTACAAAATATTCATTGAAAATCAGCATTTCTGAATATGGATCCTCCAGAGGGACATGAAAATCTTCCTGCAGGGAGTCTCTGTGCAGGGTTTCGTTTGGAAGGTCACAGTGCCCTGAGTTTCCACACTCCTGCAGAATTGTTGTCACTGCCTCTTCCTTTTTCTCCGTGACCTCAAGTCTGTCAATTTGAATTATGTGGCTAAAATGTTTTTAATATTTTCTTTCATTTTTATATTTGTTCAATTTCTTTTCTATTTTTTCTATTAATATTAAACATCACATAAATTTATTGCTATTTATGAATCCCTAAAATGGAATTTACTGTTCCAATATTAATACAATTATTAACTTTTTTCTGGAAATTCTTCACCTTAAATCCAAGTTACTGCTGCATATTCTTCTGGCCAAGATGCCCTCCTGTTAATTTTCTATTAATATAGAAGTTTTTATGCTATTTCTTTAGTTATGTACTTTGTAGATAAATGTAACCCTCTTTTTCTAATGAAATTCTCAGACCAAAGAATTTATTATTATTATTCTTACCACTTGCCTTGGGAAAGCAAAGACTTTGTGAACAAACTGTTTCATTTTTTCCATTGCAAGAATGAATTCCTTGACCTGCACTCTGCTGAACTATGTTAATTTTTCTTATCATTCTGCTATAGGAAGATAAACTAAGGTGTTTATCAAATTAAAATTTTATAAAGGTTGCATTGTCACATCCTCATCTCCTCAACTTTATCCCTTCATACAAAATGAAGAACTCTCCTCATCCCCAGGTGAAAGCAGAAAAGTGGCCCTTTCTTACTGGTAAAGATTTTTAGAATAAATAAGGTTTATTCCTATTCTTTGGATCTCTCTGGTTCTCTGGAATGCCCTTTTATTCCTACATTACGTCTTGCTATATGTTTCAATATGTAATTTCAATTGAATCCATAAGCACAGCATTAATGATTTTTTGGTAGGTGTTTCAATACTAATTTTATTGAACCTCAGGCTTTTAGTTACCTGGATTTTTTTTTCACTCCAATTAATTTCCTTGATAAGAATCAAAATACTTGCTGTTTCTGCAGATGAAAATTTTTCTTATTAAAAAAAGAGAGGCTGAATTCCTACTTGTTATTCAATCAATCAAATAGATTAAAACTGATTTTAAAAAGCTTGAGGGGAAAAAGGAAACAAGAATCAAACATCATTTTGGAAAATTTAGTGCCCTATTTTGAATTATTTCAGAGAATATATATAGTGGCTTTCCACATACTTTGATAAAATGCAGCTCAATGCATTGAAAGATATTCCAGTCTATCATTCAAATAAGCAAAAAGCAAATGAGAGTGGAATTACAAACCAACAATTTTTTCACACTCAGGAATTGATTAGCTTATCAATTGCCCTTAAACACAATTGAAATCACATTTTGGATCTGCTTTAAAATCTGATTTTTATTGTTTAATTGCTGTTTAAGAGGATTTGCCAGAATTGTTTTGAAAAAGTATTATTATCAATCCAAATGCATATTTCCAGAGAAATAGTTTAATTTCTGATTTTAAGAGGGGAAATAAATTCTGTGCTTTCATTTCCTGATTCTTTTTTTCCTTAAATCCTGTTGAACAAGGTTAGAGAGTATACTTTGCCCTTTATTTATTTATCAAATTACTTTTTCCAAGCAGCCTACAATGTTTCCCAAATAATACATTCACAGATTACTGAGCTGTCAAGGCAGTCGCAGCTGCATTTTTGTACAAGTAGCTCTCAGCCATCTAAAAACTCAATAGTTGGGCTGAAATTCTATTGCAAGTCCATCACAGTTATTTAGCTAAAAGAAGCAATTCCAGAATTTTCAGACAAGCCCATGATAGCAATGTATAATCCTTAAAATTGTGACACTGATATTACTTTAGACCTTTTTATGGCAAGATTAAAAGGACTTTAATACCTTTCTCTCACAAAGTGGTGTGGAAATACTGTCTTCTCTGGGTTTCCTGAAATAGCTTCTCATACTTGCAATAATTTAAAAAGATTATCTTGGGAGTTTTCAGGGCACCAAAGGTAAAAGCTAAATTGTGCTGCTCATCTAAATGTTAGGACATGCATGTTAATCTGACATTTACAAGCAAAGAATGTAATAAAAACTTTCTGGTGTAGGATGGGACTGTTGGACACTGTGTGGCTTTAGGCTGGATGGGACTGCTTTTCATACTAGTCATTACTCAACACTTGTAATGAAAATTCTAATTATTTTAATTTCTATTGTGGTTCATACACCTGAATCATAAGTCTAAACAGTACTAAGCTCTCATTTTGCCTGTTAAAAGGTCAATCTGGAACTGTAGTACCTTATCTCATGTTAAGAGTACAATGTCTAAATAGATGTTCAGATATTACAGTAGGATTTGAGTTTCAGAGATGACAACTTCAGAAAAAAAAATACGGACAATTAACATTATTTTGTTGTATTTTAGTAGTACTGATAGTTTTATTTTGTAGTATTGATTTAGTCTGTTCTCAGAGATCATCATAAAAGTGTTTTAATTTTTTTAATGCAGCATGTATAATTTGACCAAGTATAGTCCAAACTTCTCTCCCCTTGTTTTTTTTTTTCCTGTGAGCTTTAATGTAGGTTAAAGGTTCTCCTTCCTCATTTAGTACGTGGCTATTACAGAAGTTTTTTCATTTTTAAGTAACTTCACCTTTCAATGCCATTTTCAATGGTTTTATAGATATTTAATATATGGAATGTATATTGATTTTTGGAAGATCATTTTGTTTCATGTCTCTTTTATGTAAGGTCATTAACCTACAAAGTGCTAAATTCTTTAATGTTAGTCACTGAGGCCAATCCATAAATTCTGAGAAGAAGGAAAGAATGGGAGCAATTCAAATGAATTGTAAGAGATCTGAAAACTTGAGGTAATGATATCATTTTAATATCATTTTATAATTAAGGATATAAGTAATTATTCATTAGACAGAGACACAGAAGATATAGAAGAGGAAAAAAAATGCACCCAGCAGGAAAATGATAACAACAAACCCCAGAGTCAGGGTAAATATTTAGTTCAGTGATGTCTTTGTAGCACAAAGATTTCCACTGAGGTGTGAGGACACAGAGAAGAACTGCTGCTCTGCTTGAGTTGTGTTCATGCACTCACAGAGCAGATATTGCTGCCTTTGGTGTCCTAGATGGGAGTCAGCATATTTATCCTGTCTAGGCAGGGACATTTTCTTCATTGGAGACACATCTAGTGCAGAGAATAACAAAGTCCACAGTGACCACAAGCTTGAGGTGCTCTTTGGATCAAAGTTCTGTCTTCTATTCCTTCAGCCCCTGCACATGGGAAGGTTTGGACTCTGCATTCTTTCTCTCATGAATTCTAAAAACCTTGCAGATTTTCACGATGTCTAAGAAGTGTTAGGTCACAGATGCTGACAAAGACTGGTACAGGAGAGAGTGTTGTGGCATCTCCAGCTTGGGGGGGAGCACAGTGCTTAGAGCTTGGGCTCTTGATGTCCATACAGTGATTCAGGGACCTACTGAAGTGCCAGAGGTACCTCAGCCCCTGGAAACCAGGGAATTCTGGCAGCTGCTGCCCAGTGGGTGGAGGCATCAGCTCTGGCAATACATGGAGCTGCCCGGTGCCACCATCAGGGAGTGTGCTGTCTGAGCCTTGGTTCTGAGCTGTCTCACTTAATGCTGCACACAAATGCTTTGCTGCTTTCTTGACCCTGGCCCTCTCCTCAGGGCAGCTGTTTAACCAACAAATATTACTCTGCTGCCACAGAAAAACAAACCCCTCAGATAAATCTAATGGCAGGTGCACACCTCAAAGTTTATTTGCCTATGCAATTTGCAACTTTACAAGCAGTATTTCAGCAACTAAATAACAGGTATACTTTCTTTCTTAACAGCTCCCCAAAAAGTACATTCACATAAACCAGAACAATTTATGCCTACTCTTGTGCTCGAATCACAGATAGGTCTTTTGCTTACATGGGTGTGGTAAGGCTAGTTAAATGAGTGTACTAATTCTTGATGCTGAACGACAATGGTTTATCTAGATGTTAATTCATGATTGGAACTTGGTTTTCTACAAAGTTCTGAAGTCAGCAAAATCCCAATTGGGCACCAGCTATGCAGAAACAAATGAGGGGTTTTTCACAGTGGTAGGAAATTCTAAATCAACTCACCCTTTTCCTTCATGCTCCTCTCTACATGTCTGCAGGCAGCTTAATATAAAGTACTGCTTTGTGTGTTCACATTTAATTCAGAATTTTAATTACTCTGCCCCAAATTCTCAATTTCACATTTAGCAGATGCGGCTCAACCAGTGTCAGAGACAAAGAAATAAATAGCAGTAATTTAACCCACATGCAAGCTCTCCTTGAGCTTTGTTCTATTTACCTCTTCCTCCTGAAATTATGACATTTTCAACTTCTGTATTTAGACTTTTCTCTGCAAAACACTCCAGGCAGAATAGATTCAGTGATGACCTGTTTACCTGTCAAAGGTCTTGCTTCACTTCATCAAATGAGGAAAACGTATTTAATTTCTGTTGACTAACATTTCATGAATGCTCACCAAGAAGGATACATCATGGGGTGCAGTACATGCTTGTCACAATACTGTGTCAGCCCAAAAGTGTCATCACTTTTCCTGTTTAAATATTAGTTACGTTTTCTTTATGTAATGCAATCTAAGAGGCAGAAAATATTAGCATGTGTTCATTTATGTGACCTATGTAATGATCCTCACCTAGGAAGTCACAATAGTGCAGACTTTCCTAGATTTTTCATTATTGTGTGCATGTACACCTCATTTTAACTCAACATTTGGGCACAATTACAGTGATTTTATTTTATATTTTCTGCTATATTCTTTGCATAGAATTCTTCTCAAATCCAGTAGCATCCTCAGTCAAATGAACAAAACTGATTTGGGACAGGTATTAAGAATGGGTCCAATAATATGCCATTGGAGACCAAGATTCTCTCACTGAGAGAAATGTCTTTTTAAGAATATGCAGAGGAAAGACATATGGAAGTCCCGTTGGTTGCATGAGAAGAATGACATGGGATGGCAAGGATGGCAGCAACTTGTCTGTGCCACACATGCTGGAAAGTCCGGGCAAAATGAGCATTACAGCACTGGCAACAGGTACAACGTGCAGTATTCCTTGAAATGCTGCTAAAATTATGGTAAAATATTCAATACTGAGTGGGAATGCAACTAAGATCTTTGTGATATACCTGTGGCATACCTGTGGGCGTTTTTTAAAAAGCTCCTTGGTATCATTTTGCAACAGAGCAAACTGCATAATACTAATCTTAGTCTATTAAATTCAGGCAGATAACAAGGTCAGTGGATTATTTCTGCTACAGAGCCTGCAATTCCAGAAAGTCTGGGGACCAAATTCAATTCTTATATATTTACATTATCTCCTCTATAGCCACTGTACATATTTATCTCTGCAAATTGCTGTGCTCTTTCATATCCAACAGTCATTTGTAGTCTCTTTCAGTGACTGCAAAGATGCCACTTTTACTAATTGGTTTTACATCGTCTTGGATTTCCTGGAGAATCTGCAGCAGAAATATGGGACTTGCTACATCTCAAGTTCAGTTTCAGAGACTGAAAGGAAGAAAAGGTAAATATTCTGAGGGACATTCTATTAAGCTCTACACCTTTTTTTTTTCCCCAATAGGCTTTTTTTTTTTAACAGGTTTTGGTTATGCAAAACTTTGGCTGATTTTAGCAATTACTTTTGATGAATTACAAGTACAGACACTACAAATAGAACAGCTGAACCTCTCAGTCAAATCCATCCTTCTTTAGATGTGGGGAAGGGAAGGATGAATTCAGCTTGTCTTCGGGAATCTGCACCCCACTAAAAACCCCAACCAAATAAAGTTAGAAAAAAATTGTGGTTTTAGGAGAATGCACAGCTACAGTGGTTTGGAGTATGTACTTTCCATAAGGATTTGAAAGAGGGGTATTCTTTCCTGTCTTTTGGCTGAGCATCCAAGGGAAGTGAGGTATTCTAATAAAAAGGCAATTCCAGCTAATTTAAGATTACCAACCTCTTGCCCATTGGGTCCTGCTTGATACTGAATTTTGCCTGAAGTTAATGAGTTTTGGGTATACACTAGACTATCTTTTTATACCAGTGTTTACCAATTTACTGTTTATTAGAACATATTGTAATTAAATTAAACATAGCAGCTTCTTCTTACAGTACCTTGGGAACTACATATTGGGGCACGTTTGCTCCAGGGCATTGCAGGTATCCCTGGAAGCTGCTCTCACAGACCAACATACCACAATACTGAATACAGCAACACAAATTGCATTAGTTTGCCGGGAATTGTTGAAATATTCTGGCTTGTAAGGTAATGATGTTTTGTGAAAGCCTGTCTCATAAGCTTGACTGTATGAGAATGCAGTCATTTCCTCAGTATATTTTTCTCAAGAACTGCACAGAATGTCTACAGGGCTACCATTGAATATTTAAGGAATAGAGAGAATTCTAGGATTTTTTATTTCTCCTCCTTGAGTTATGTCAGGTTGAGGGAGTGTTCTGTATAACAGTCAAGACAGTGTTTAGCTGAGGATGGAAATCAGCAGTAGCTGCTATCATTTGTACAGCTCTCCCTTTGAAAGCCTCATCTGCATTTTAAGTCTGATACAATCATCTTTGTGTCTTGGAAGTCAATCAAAGCACAGAAATGTTGCTACAAGTCATTCCATTTAAAAAAAGCAGTGATCTTGTCTGATTGCTGATCATTTACTGAAGGAAACTCTTCTCTCCAGACTGACAAGTATCACTAATTGTTGTATTCTGTAAGACACATCAAGTCAAAGTTTTGTGCCACAGATCCAGTTTAGAAAGAACTTCAGCTTTGCTGTAGATCAGCCATATGCTCATCAGGGTGTTCATCATCCCTATAATGGCACTTATAGAAAACCCAACCCAACATGTAAAAACAACTCTAAGAAGAGAATTTCTAAAGCCACACCAGCTGTGTTGTCCTGCAGATGAAGTCAAATCTGCCTGATACAGGATAGTGGACCTGAGACTACAGAACCCTGGCACTTCTGGTGCTGCTCTCCTGCACGTGGTGCTCTGCAGGTTTCTGCTGGGCTCTTGGTTTTTTTAAAAGAAATTTATCCTTCTTGTCCATGCACTGAGTAAGGGATCAAGATTCCTGTATCCCCAAGGCTGACCTGAGGCCTGGATTCTCTGCAGTGAGTTATCAAAGGATTAATTTGTCCCATGAGGCAATAATTTCTTCTAGCTGGATAATTTATCATCATCTGAATTCAGTGGAAATCTGACACATAAGAAGCAAAGAGGAGTATAGAAGAAATCACTCTCTCTACCTGACAGGATGGTAATTTTTTCAGACTAGTCTATTGTAATGACCTACAGCTCTCTGAATATCAGTCTAAATGATATTCTCAAAATGTGGTTTCAGAAATACTCTTTCTCATTCCTGTTTTCAGCCTGTAAATAGATTATAAATGGAATTGCAAAAGCAGAATGCAGCAGCTTATACACACTCAGGAGAACCAGTGAATCCTTCCTGTGGAAGGATTAAAAGCTGTTAGGTCAGTATTTGTAGAGTCTTATCCTATTTATTCCCGGTTGATAACTCAGCTGGAAACTGAAGTTTAACTTGATTTCTGACAATCAAATCAACATTTGAATACCAGTCTGACTTATAGAGAGAGAAAATAATTATGTTTAATAAGCATGTGTTAAATGAGATGCTGGATTTTCTCTATGTGAGAATACAAACAAACTCTTAAGAAAACAATAGCAGAATTGAGTGTTAACTGCCATGATCAGCAACCATATCTGGAACTCTGCCACTGCTCTAATTCAGAACAAAGGTAAACCCAAAATAAAGTAGAGCTTTTTAAAAAGCTAGCATTATTTTAATTAATCTTTGCCCCTCTATTTTTTAACTATGACAAGAAAATTTATCAGATGTGCTGTCAGAAAATGCTGTCAATAAAGTTTCCAGTGCTGCTGTTCTTGTTTAGTGAAGTTGTCTTTTTTTCCCTTTCTTGCATTTAAGTGCTTAACAGCTTAAGATACTTCCCCGGTGAAGTATGCACATAAGGAAAAATAAAAACAACCCTATATAATGTTAAAATTTTATTACAAAAAATTTATTACATCATATTCTATATTTTAAACAAATCAAAAAAACCCAAAGGATGCAATTTTTCTATCTTCTGCAAAAATAGAAATAACAGAAATAAAAGAACTGGCTCTCCAACCCAGTCTCCAGCTGAGAACAAAGCTCTGTTTAGCTGCCAAGCAGTGGCCAATAGCAAGGATATGGAGAAATATATTTAGTAGTAATGTAGTACACTCTGGTATCCTACAATCTTCTGGCAAGCCTTGTCCAAGGTCTCTGTTTCACAGTGGTGGTAAATTTTTGTTCAGCTTAGTCTTCCAATCAGTGCTACAACTCCCATTGTTTTTGCATTCACTGAGTCTAGAAATGACCCGTTTCATTGTTAAACTTTGTCTCATATTGAGAGCTCTGTGCTATAAGAAGAATTTCCTTTTGCTTGTTTTGAACCCATCTGTTGCTAGTTTTGTTTATTGACCTCTAGTCCTTGTCTTCCAAAAATTGATAAAATATAACTCCCTGTTCACTGACTCCAAACCACTCTTGACTTATAGGCCTTGATAAAACCTGGTGGTCCTTTGGCTCACAAGAAAACCTCCAACCCTCTTCAGTTTAGCTGTATGGAAATCATTCCACACTTTTCTACACTACTACTACATCTATTGTTTTATTATTTCACTTTTACTAAATGAATGACCTGCAATGCACGAAGCATTCAAAAGCATATGATGGATTTCTGTGCTGAAACAATGATGTTTTCAGTTTTGTTCTCTATCCATTTTCCAACAATTCAATTGCTTTTTGTTTGCCACTGAGCTGATGTTTTTGTAGAATTGTCTATCATAATTCCAGCAACATATTTCTAAGTGGTAACAGCTTGGTCAGAGCCCAATACAGTAGGTGCAAATTGAGATTGGTTTTTGTCTTCATTATTTTTATGTCTATCAGCATCATATTTTATCTGCCATTTTATTGCCACTTTCTCAAACTTGCAACAAAATTTTATTTTATTAATGTCAATAGATGAGAAAGAGAAAACATTGTAACTTGGAAAAGTTTTATTTCCAGTTCATTTCTGAATATGGGATCAAGTACAACTTTCCTCCACTGCAAGAGCTAACCTCGATCTACAACCAACTTCATTTCTTTAGAAGACTTTGGTGAGGGATCTTGCCAAAGACCTTTAGTGTGGTGTCATTAATCAGTGACATCTTCCTTTCTGTTTGTCTTCTCTGGACTTGCTTCATTTTCTTTTTTTTTCTCTCTGTTTAGATAATTCTGTTTTAAGTGACCAGCCCTTCCTTCACTTCCTTCCCTGCCAGTCATGGTTTGACCCCAGTGGGCAGCTCAGCCCCCACAGCCACTAACTCATAACCCCAGAGTGGGATGGGGGAGAGAATCAGAAGGGAAAAACTGGCAAAACTCTTGACATAAATGCAATTCAATAGGTAAAGCAGAAGCCACACAAAGCAGAAAAAGGAATTCCTTCACCTCTTCCCATGGGCAGGCAGGTGTTCTGGGCAGGACAGCAGGACTCCAGCAGGTGTAACACAAAACCAGCACCCTGACACCTGCCTCATACCAGACATGCACAACACAACTTGTCTGGTGAGCAGAAGCCAAAAATGAAGTCTGGTCTCTCGTTTTGTCCTCTAAATACTCTTTCCTCAGAGCTCAGTGACTCTGCTGTTCCCTTTCCCATATGGCACTTTCACCAGATAAGACCAGCAAAGGAATATTCCCATATTCCTCTGTCTCTTCTGAGCCAAAGTCTGCTGATAGGTCAGCACTTTCATATCAGTGAGGTTTCAAAAATATTGAACGATGATGTCCTAGATCCTGTATGTGCACATATAGTGCAGTATATAGCACCAAATAATAAAAGAGGGTTTGAACCAGGAGTAACATATAAAATGCACCACTACAACAGAAGCTAAAGAAAGTAAATAAAAATCTACTACAAGTAGCTTCGTTTCATTGTCAAAGAGTATGTTTTACAAACAAGTAGAGTCTAAAGATAATTATACAAAAGAAAGATAGAATAACAATATTTAGGTTAACAGTTATCATAAAAGAAGAGAAGCATATTATTATTGAATAAACTTTGAAAAGATCTTGCGAGGATGTGTCATCATATTTTTACAAAGAAAGTCCTGTAAAATATCCTTTTTTTCCTGAGCCAAATGGAAGAATTACTGAGAAAGATTTCTCTAAGAGTTTGTATGCCTTTCCATATGCCACAGTTTAACAGACACTAGCAGGTCTGTTTATATCATCAGTTTTTAATCTTAAAAAAAAAAAAAAGC
>JAOXXN010000025.1:1537311-1561078 GCA_026770055.1 Myrmophylax atrothorax | reverse complement strand
TGCTCCATTTTTCATGCTGTAACTCAGCTTGTTCAGGATCAAATTCTCAAACTGAAATGTCACTCTTAGGAAAATGCTGAGTGTTTTGCTGACTTTTGTGGTTTAGATCCCTGTGATCCTACAATATGTGTATCATTTATTGACTGGGTGTTTTTTTTCTTTATTTCTTTATATATCTTAATTTATTTATCTTGAATTCAAGTTTTTCAGCTCATAGTGAAATGATTACATCAAAATACCCACTGCTTAACTTCTTTGCATGTTTGCATGAAGGCAGCAAACACATAGATTTTCTTCCCAGTGAGAAAAGAAACAAAGGTCATAGCTCCTCAAACTTTAATTTATGCAAGATGAATGCATAAAATACACCAGAGTTCATTTAATGAGGATGAAACATGTAGATGAATGAACAAGTGTATCATTGTAAGTTTTGTTTTCCCAGTGGAAAAATATGAAATAAAATCATATTATAAAATGTCTTTTAAAAGAATCTCTGATCAAGACATAAACAGTACTTTATAACACTATTTTGAGTTGAAAATGAGTTTTCTTAGCTCAGCCTTTGAAATATCCTGCATTCCATCATTGTAAAAACTGGGCACACATCTTGGGTTCTTCCCTTAATGAAGTTGCACTTATGGGATGATGCTGTTTCACAGAAATACTCCTGTGCTGATGCTTTTCGGGCTGTGGAGACAGACTGTCAGAGAAAAAGTAGAGCCTTGTCTTAATCAGTGTCAGTAATCCTTAAAAACAAAGAAATTGCTGATTAACTCAAAACGATAAGAAATGGCTGGTGTCTACAGCAAATTGCCTGGAGTTAAAAGTCTCCTCTCTCCACTGATTGACCTTCTGGAGTCAAATGGTCAAGTGTTTATTCTCATTTTTTTTCCTTTTCAAGCTCAGAGTAAGGGCACAGGTCTTCAAATTGCCAAAGGAAGGTGAAGACTTTCCCTTGATATCCGTCACTTTGAGGGCAAAATCAGGATAATTGTGGCTTTCATGTGGCTCCCATCCTCACCTTCTGCTCCATGGTTGAATGATTTTAGTGATTCCGATTATAGTGCCAGGTTGAGTTTGGGGTTATTTATTTTTCTTTTCTTTTCTAACACCTTTCTCAGAGTAATTTTATATGGTTATTTTTGGTTAAAGGCTGAGGTTTGGCAGATCTCCTGTGGCAAATTGTCATCCCCCAAAGTGCTGTGAAAAGCATTAAACTTGAGAGGCTTAATGAGTGCAAATATTTTCACCAGCTTTGCCTCCTTAGCACTTTGGGTAACAAGAAGTTGAGAAAGGACCCAGAGCAGACAAGGAATGGTCTAACAGTAGCAGTGAGTGAGGTCTGGAGTCCTCCATGGACCATGTGTCCTCGGTTCAGTCTTCTACTTGGACCTACAGACATGAAGATAACACAGGTGTACATGTTTGGCTCTGTCTCAATAGAAGGACAGCATCTCTGAGTCACCTGTATCAAAGTTCTGTCACATTATACTGGGTGGGCACTGGAACCTGAGTTGTCCATTTACAGTAACACTCGGCAGGGGTTTCTCTATTGTCCATTTGCAGTCATCCTCGGCAGTGCTTTTTCTAGTTTATGTTGTCATTTGTCTTCCAAGGCTCCCATTTTGTTTCTCCCTTGCTTTGCAGAGCTTCTCCTTAGCATGGTGTTAGTGGCAGAGATACAGAATAGACAAGTCAAAGGACAGCGATAAAAAAAAGAACATTGGTGTTACTGTAGCAGAAGAAAAGTCTTTAACAGAGTCTATGTAGGACATTCAGATTTATATAGTCTTTTGTTCAAAATTCAGTTTTGTTCTTTAGAAGGATTTTATTACATCTAAATGGACAGGTATGGATTTACTGTAGGCTTGGAAGGCTAAAAGGAGTTCTGCTCCTGTGCATTCACCTGCCTGGGTTAGTGTCTTATTTTCATTGGTGACCTCATAGCTAAGTCCCTGTTTTGTCAACTCCTTCTGAGCCACTCACAGTTACTAGTGGGCAACAAGTACCAAAAACTTCAGCCATTACTTTTCTCCATAAAACTGTAATGGAAACTTTGGAAACAGCTTCATTTTCAATGTGTTGTAGCTTACAATTGAAGCAGAAATAAAAATACCCAGTTCCCTCTATAATTGATTTAACCTCCAACTTTGGCACACAAATTCCTGAGAGGTTAACTGAATTTTCAGTTCATCAAACAGAAATCTTTAAAATGTCTGCTGAAGTTTTGCTCAGATTTTCTCATGTTTTGTAGATTTTCTGAACTAGTAAGTCCAGTCCAATGCCAAGTTTTAAGCAGCTTTCAGGCATCTGAGAAATAGGAAATTTGTGGATATTCACTAGAACTGCATCAGTGTGTTTCTCTTTATTCATCATGATGTAGTAGTTTTAAAAGATTGTTCATGAACAATCATAGGATGTTTCTTTCTGGTGTTTCTAAACAATATTTTGACCAAAAAAAATCCCATAACTCTGAACCTGCCTCTTTTAAAAACAAACAAACAAACAACAAAACCAACAAACCACCAAATTTACTTCTGTGCTTTCTCCTCATCTCTGATCAGTGAAAACCACAGGGAAAAGGTAGGGCATTGTGGGATAGGTTTTAAGTGAGACAAGAAGGCTCTGATTAGATCCATAGATTGTGGGAATATAAAATTGGAGATGGTGGACACTGAGGGTCAGGGACTGTGGATTGTTATTCAGATAACACTTTAGGAAGGGATGTTTCTATTTGCAAATCTTTAAAAACATCAGGTTTAGGGTGTAATAAAGCAAGTAATAACTTCAATTTTTAGGATTTGGTCATTAGTATTTTACTCTTACATTTTATTCTTTTTGCCCCAGCTATTAGAGCTGGCTAGAAACTTAATCTAAAAAAAAATTCAGCAACAGTACTGAAACTCTTACATATTTGTGCCATTTTGGGAGCTGAAATTACCTGAAAAAATCCAACAATGAAAAACAAGCAAAAAAAGTCCTAACAAACTGCCCATGTGGCTAAATGTTTAATCAGCCTACAGGTATTTAGCCCACAGCACTCTCTGCTGAGTGAAAGAAGAGTGACTTCCTGCTCCTCCTTTCCTGTCCAGTGGGGTAAGATACCCACCTTCACTTAAATCTTGTATGCATTTGCTATCACCTGTAGAAATAGCTAAATATTTAAAGTAGGTAGAGGCAGAAGAACCTTCTCAGATCACAGAGCATTTTCCTGAAAGAGTAATGTCTGTGTGTCCCTTTCTTTCATTGTGGTGGTCGTTTGGGTCCAGTTTCACCTTCTGCCTCCAAAGCACTGACTGTCCAGTCTTTTGTCTCAAGTTCTTGGAGTAACACTGTTAGACTGCAAGACAAAAATGTTACTCACAGCTTTATTAAAAATATGTAATGCCTATTACTTCATTAAAATCAAGCCTGATATAAGCCTAGATTGCACCCACTTGATAAGAGATGGTCTACAGTTCTCTTTTTATTAAAGGAACTGTTGTGTTCAGTTGAGTTTTCCCTGTGTCTTAGAAATGAAATGTTGAATTAATGAGCTTCTTCCTCCCCTCTGATTTGCAAAAGCCAAGAAAAAACCCAGTATTCATGTTGGCAAGAATTTTCTACAGTACTAAAATACATTTGTGCTGCGTTAGCTTGTCTGTATTCTTCATGCTTCACTTTTATTTCTAACAAATCTGGTTGCTTATCCAAAATCTTGTGATAACTTTTAGACTACAATCTATTTCCAATGTCTTTATGAAAGACAAGCTCTGTCGTTATGTTCCCAAAGGGATGTACCAGTAAACCTGAAGTCTGGGGAATAAAATTGGAAGATTACTGTTTCTTGTCATATATTTCTGTTTTATGGTGTTGAGTACACTGGAATGGCTTAGTGGGGAGAAAAAACAACAGTGAAGGGAAGTAGCTATTAATGTCCTATCAGAGCTTGATGGGGCTTGATATAATTAAAAAAAAAAAAACCAAACCAACTTGTGATATCTCCAGCAATTGTAATTTCAATTATTTGCTAGCTAAAGGCAACTTTCACTGCTCCAAGTCAGGAAATCATGTAAATAGGCTAATTAATATAATTTGCCTTGTGCTTTACTAAGAAAACAAAACCAAATATGTCATTTTTTAAGAGAATAAATAACATGGTGTAAACTAAATATTATAAATATTCAGGTCGCTCATAAAGCAAACATTCCATATTGCAAGTCATCCTCAGCATTTCTAAGGAATTCAGTGTCATTTAATGAAAATATGATGCTTTGCTTTAGCTTTACAACTGCATGACAATGAAAGGAAAGTGTTCTTTTGTGTGGATTAGAGTGAGTTCTTTTACAAAACGGTGTGTAACAACATGTACAGCAGGGGGCCAGAAGATATAAAGAAGGTTTCATCATCTTGTATCTGCAGTCCTTTAATATCAAGAGACTTCCACAAAACTTAAAGTAAGTCTTTGAAATATTCCATGCTGTGGTGGTAGAAAGGTACAATAAATAATACTTCTCTTTTTTCCTCATGTGGAATGAAGAGATAAAGCTATTTATAAAACTGTAAAGACTTACAAATCATTCTAACAGGTGGCCATATGTTAATGTCAGTGGGAATTTAATCACCCAAAGTAAAAAAATCTATATTTTTTTCTCCAATTCTGTCTTATTTTCATAACACTGTCTATTGACAGATTCTCTTGTGATGATAAATTAAAGGAATGCCCAAGACCAAAAAATTTAAAAGCAGAAAAAATGCAAGGTATGAAGCAGTAGATTGTTTTTAAACTGTATGGCAGTTTTATAATTTTGTTCTTCTTGCACTTACAGGATCTAATGAGTCCTTGTGCTCAGTGCTGTGCACCTGCTTAACAGGACAATAACAACATAAATAGATGGACTGTGAGGATTCAGATTTATATAACAAATAACAAGACTTTCTGTGGAAACTCTTTTTGGGGAGAGTCATTGATTTGGGGATAAACAACCTTGTTTAGGAGCAAAGCAATTTTGTTCATCAATTTAATAATAAAGATTGTCACAACACCTGCTTACCCAAAAAGCTGTTCAGTAACAGTTTTCATCTGCCATCTGGGACTGGAATACTCTGAAGTCTTTGGCTCTTCCCCATTTTCACTCCTGTTAAAAGGAGATGCATCCATGGGCTTTCCAGGTGATCCCATAGTGAATTAGACTTTATCTTCTGTATGTGCCTAAACCAAGGAAGAGTTTTAGAGAAAAATAGAGATGTGCAAGATTTTTAGATTTTTTCAGGTGATTGTATAATTTTCTATATATCTCTCAGTAAATCCAGTGTTGATCAGGTGCTTGTCCAGAGGGGCTTTACTTGGTGGCTTTATCCTGCATGAAAATTGAAGTAAGGAAGGCTTTTGCCATGCTTGGTTTTATTATGATAAGTATTAGAAAAATGAATCTTAAAAATCATCCTCTTCTTTCCTTCAGAATACTTTTGTGCTACCTGTTGATTGAACTGATGGCTTTAGTTTCTTCTTCATAATGTATGAGCCTTACCCAAAATTCAAGTGTAAAATCTGACTCCCGTTCTCTCCCTGCATTCTGTGAAGCCCTTCTTTGGCTCACTGATAGCAGCACTCTCAGACTGTCTTTGCAGAGGTTTCGTGGCCTGGTTTATGACAAAGCAGGGCCCCCCAGCCCTGTGTGCCAGCCCCGGAGCAGAGCCCTGGGTTGCGCCTCACAGTCCAGGGATGGGAAGCAGAAGGCGGAAAGTTGCCTTTCTCTTCCTGGCTGTGGCCTGCTGTGCTTGAAAAGGGAGAGAAAGAAAAGCTTATTATATAAATGAAATAAGCACACTGGTTCTAAACCCTTCTGTTTGTGCTGAGAACATTCATCTCCATGTTTCTAGAATCTGACCTTCATTTCTCTCTCTGTTTCGCAATGGAGGGGTTGTTCCCAAGCTTAGATTTTTAAATGAAGTATTTTACCTATTAGAAATACAGAACTGGCTTTTTATTTCTTGACTCCCTGATGAAAGGTTAGTTGCCTAATCGTGTGGGTTTGGTGGCTATGGTACAGTGCAGAGTGTTAAGGCTGTAATAGGAAATCAAATAGTTCATTTCACAGCCATCAAATACATGCTGAGCTGCCTGACTGGTTTATGCTGCTTTATCTTTTAGGACATAAAACCTATTCTTACTTTATGAAAACAGTACTTTGTGTTAGATAATCATTTCATTTACATATAAAGGTTACACTTAATAAAAATATATGAACCAAAATTGCAACAAAGATACAACATCATAAACCACCTTTTTTAAAGTGTGCTGGTTTTCCCCCTTGAAAGGCTTCATTGCTTTTAAGACAGGAGATATTGCTTCAGAACTAAAGATTTAAAGCTTTTTTCTTCTGCCTGTAGTAAAAGTAATAAAGCTTTTTATTGTACAAAGACTGTAAATATATTTAGCTATAATTTCAACAGCTGGAAATGTCTAGATGTCTGTAGTGGAAATACAGGGATCATATTTACCTAGACTTGGCCTTGAAATTTCTATAACCTTTTTCTTTGGATCTAACCAGCACTGAACAGTTATTGTCTGTTATCTTGTAAACACTGGAAGACAATCTTAGGTAGGAAATGACTCCTTACAGTTAGAAATAAGATACTGCTGTAACAAGTTTGTTGTGATTATTTTCTGCTGCCATCATTTGTTATGACTGTTTACTGCAAACAGGCATCACTCCTACAGTCTGGAGTCTGGCACCCAAACCACGGTGGTTCCTCCAAAGCTCTGCAGAAATACAGTCTGAAGGTAAAGAACTATAGTCCCTCCACAAAGAACTTGCTACCTAAAGTAATGGATATTGTTTAAGGAATCCATGGCAAGAATAATAGAGAATGTGAGTAGAATAATCTTTATTATGGATTTTGTTATTCTAAATGTTTGAAATACTGTGGATTTGGTGGAGGAGAAGATTTGGGATCCAGATAAAGTTCATTGCCTTTTAAAATAAAGTCAAGGAGCAAACGTATCTATTTTCATTCCTGCTACATCTCACTGCCTTTCTCAGTAAATATCTCAGCATTGTCAGAATTTCATTCCTAAATCAATATTAATATATTTCCATGTTTCAGTTCTATATTGTACTTCTGTTGACCTAAGAATACAAGTATACTTTCAACTCCTAAACCTTATTATCCTCTGAGGAACTTGTGCAGAGAGACAAGGGTACTCTGTAAGCAGTGGAGGAGACTCTTTTGACTCCATTTGTAAAATAACTGTAATTCTTCAATCTTTGTATGATGTGAAGTATAACCAATCATTGCATTCTTATAAACATAAAATAGAACAAAATGCATGCACAGACACTCATTGTATATGGGAAAAAATTGTCATCACTAGTAAGTTTTTGATGAGTACTGTTAAAATGTCTGTTGAAATTTCAGTGATGTAGATGTATTTGAGGTATAAATACTTTCACAGTTTGCAGGAGAAGGAGAAAAAAATCTCCAAAATATTAGTTAGCTCTTCCAAAGTTGTTAATTTGGGAGTTTTTCACAGGTGCACCTGGGTTTTCCTGCATTTAGATTTTCCTGGACATAGTCTTTTATACTCGAATTTCAAATGTGAATGTTTCTTGTGATGTCCCAGACAGTGCAAAAGCTGATCTTCCTGGTGAGCTTTAGAACTTCAGACACTTTAAAAAATTGACTGCAGTGCCCAGAGTTACTGCACAGCTCCTGTGTGAGGAGTCCAGTGGTGGATGGACCTACAGCAAGTGAGTTTCTGCAAATATCCAGCTGAGGGACACTGAGATTGACACGTCAGTATCAGTCTACTCATGGAAACCAAAAAGAGCTGGATGAATAATTATCAAGGTCAGTGTTGTATCTTGGAAGTGTCACATGAGAAGTCTGGGTCCAACTTCATGAAACCATTCTCACTGGAGCACAGATTTGGGTGATTCTTAGGTCATGTTATTGAACCTGTAAGATACTGAGTGACCTAAAGTAAAATGTTTATATATTCTACTATCCTTTGGTTCTGGTGACCTTCGGTTAGATGTTTCCATCCTTCTCAACTGACATCTATTCTGCCTTTTGTACTCTTAGTTTGAATTGACTGTATTGAAACAGAGAAACATTCATGGACAGAACAAACATTTCACTCACAAAATTTGAAATTTTGACTTGCAATATTTCACAGTTCAAGACAGCATGAAAAAAATTATATTTTTATGTCTCAAAAAGTTTTTAGACAATGCTAAAACATCCTGGGTTTGACAGCATCTTGTCAGGTAATTGAATTTGAAGCATAAGAAAATTTTCTGTGAGTCTCTAGAGAACAGAGGAAGAGTGATGATAGTAAGGAGAAAATGGATTGTGTACTGTTCAAAAAATGGGCATATCCAAACATATAAGCGTAGTGGAAAGTATCAAATCAAGGCAAATGTTATTGTACTGAAAATAGGTTAGATCAAGGCACTAGAGGAGACTGCCTTCTGACGTGTGAGAAGACCACCAAAGTGAAGAAAGAATTTGTAGAATGATGCATCTCCCATTTTTTGACAATAACTGTTTTAGAAAGTATCATTAAATGATATTTTAGAAACCTTTGATGTTATATCTTGGTATCAGTGCTAAAGTTTCTGCAATCTGTAGCAAACCACGTATAGCATTAATTTCTAACTTAATATATTTAATGGTATACTTCAGTGTAAGAGCATTTTAAAAAGCAGACATCAGTAGTGATTAGATATGTCAATTAACATGGTGTAAACAAGCAGGAACTTGTGTATTTCTTTGAAATTAAATCAAACTGTCTCAACAACCAACAAAGTTACTTTATTTACTACTGAAAGGTAACTGTCCCAAGCTACTAGAACTGCAAGTGATTTATTATACAAATTATCAAATCTAAATCATTACATTATCAATTTATATCTTAAATCTGTGATGTGATTTACTGAATTTGATTTTAGGAAACATACACTTGACTAAACCATTTTTCTGGTGTCCTTTAGGAACAGAAACTAAATTTTGGTTTTATAAAACACAGTCACACATTGAGCTGATAGAAAATGACAGTGATATTAATACAATTAGATCTGGCTTATCAAGATTTTATGCTTCTAAGTCTAAAATCTATCAGTAAGCCTAATGTCCACCTGGCTTGTCTTCAACTAACACAATGTATTGTATAATAACATGATTTAGGTTTCTAATTTGGGTAATAAGAAGCGTAAAGAAACTTTCCCCAATAAAAAAGGACCTTTAATACATTCTCACTGCATATCAGTATTCTCTGAAAGATGGCAAAATAGCCGAAGGAACTAGAAGTATTTGTAAAGGAAGCTTTGTTTTTAAAGCACAGCAGCTTAGCAGTGGATTGCAGTAGTGAGGAAGTTGTGGCAGTCACCAGAGCTCAGGCTAAGCCTGTTGCAGGGCATAAACTGGTATGAAAACGTGATGCTGTAAAAATGCAGCCCACCTCACCACGGAGGACCAGTGGGCTGGGAAAAGAATGAAGCAGGTTTGTCAAAACCCCACAAATAGTCCTACTCTCCCCTGCAAGGAGTTCAGTATCAAGGGGCTTTAGAAGTAAATATTGTTGCTTGGATGCAGACCATTGAAATTGCATAACTTTGCACTTCCTTCCTGTAGTACTTTTTATTCTTCCTTCATAAAAACAACTTCCAGTTAAAAGCTATAGCAGCTGAGGAGCAATTAACATTGAATTATGCTAACTGTGGAATCTGAATGGAAATCATGAAAGTACCCTCAGAGACTCTTTGGTTCCTTATACAGTATAACATGGCATGAGACTTCTGTAGGTCTTTCCTACAGGAGACCTTGCTCTCATCTGTTATCATACCACAGAAAAATCTTGTTGCTCACAGAAGGTGGATAATTAGAATGAAAAAAAAATATAGTTTGAGAAGGATTGGATCGATCAATTTTGGAGATTTTTATTACAGTTTATTTGATAGTTAGAAGCATCAGCATCTCAGAAGTTAATGATCTGCCTGAAACAATACTGATTTTAGATGATTTAATATTGCTAAATTAATAAATATAATAGACACTAACTATTTCACTGCAAGTATATATTGTTTCTGAAATTAAGGACGAGAATAATGATGTAATCTCCATTCAGAATTAATGATTTCATATATTATTGACACATGGTTTTTATTTATGATGCTGATACAACAGAGCTCTGTGCTATATTCCTAATGCCTGTCTGGGCTGCTTTCATGTTTATTGAAAGACTGTCTTTTACTGTGGAGATGGTCTGTCTTCAATTTTGGCTTGCATTTATCAAGTTCAGGACAGCTGTAAATGTGAGAAAATGTTTCAATATTTGATTTTTTTGTTTATGGAAAAACAAAGTGAAAGTTTAGCCTCTCCCCAGGTAATTACTTTTCAATACAGGAAGCATTTTAGGATGATATAAGATCTATTGAACAAAATACAAAGTATGATGAGAGATGAAATGAATTATAGACAAGTGAAGGAAATAAGGAAAGTTTTAAGAGAAATTATTTTATATAGAATAGTTATTATAACACTTAGTCATTAAAACAGCAGTAATAAAATTATATTTATAGCTGAATAAGGAGTCTCAGTGTGATTAAGATATGGAAGTAGTTAATTGGACTGCTGAAATATTAGGATATTGAAGTGATGAAAAGTATACAAATGAAAATAAAAGTGCATAAAAATTAATGAGGAGACTGAAATAGGAAATGGAATAAAGGAAAATAACAAATGAAGCAATGCATAATGAATAAACATATAGCTGGTATACAAGGAGATATTAAGGACATTGGAGAAGGGAATGGATAGTCATTGTCTCAGAGTTGATATTTTTGCAGAATCTTTGCAGATGTACAACAATTTTGTTTTATTTCTGCACAGAATGATGATTTTTCTATGACATGATTTAACCCTGTACAAGATGTATTTGCTGGCAGTGGAGTTGTGAGGTTGTGATGGGTAAAGCCTGTCCACAGGACTGCCATGTCCCAGGTGCTGCCACATCCTGGTGCTGCCACATCCTGGTACTGCCACTTCCAAGGTACTGCCACATCCCAGGTACTGGCACATCCTGGTACTGGCACATCCTGGCACTGCCACTTCCTGGTACTGGCACATCCCAGGCACTGCCACTTCCTGGTACTGCCCCATCCCAGGTACTGCCACATCCCGGTACTGCCCCATCCCGGTACTGCCACATCCCGGTACTGCCACATCCTGGTACTGCCACATCCCGGTACTGCCATGTCCCGGTACAGCCACATCCCGGTACTGCCCCATCCTGGTACTGCCCCATCCCGGTACTGCCACATCCTGGTACTGCCCCATCCCAGTACTGCCCCATCCCGGTACTGCCATGTCCCAGGTGCTGCCACATCCCAGGGACTGTCACGCTGCTGCTTCCAAAAGAGGAACCATTTGTTAGGAGAATTATGAGATTTGCTGCACACATCTATCTGTAGCTTTGCAGTGATGAGGTCAATGGAATTGTTAGTGCAATTACATATCAGCACACACAAAGTTTATGCTTGAACATAAATATGAGATGAACCCTCCTGCCAACCACTTTAAATAGCAGCTGATGTTTCATTATATTCCTGATACATACCAAGAAGGTAAGATATTTACCATTAACTAAGTCTTTGAATAATTTTGGCCTCTTAGATGCCTTGATCTGAAATATAGCCAGAAATGAAAGCAAACCAGCCTATTTGGATTAAATCCAATTTTTTATTGTGAGCAAACTTCTCTGCCTGTTTTTCCATATAAACTGAATTCTGTTTCATAGAGAATTATCTGATTCTCTTTAGGATATGTAGCTAGAAAGACTAAACCCAAGAGCTTCATCCTTACTGCATATGGTGCTAAACAGACACTGTTCCAGTAACTTCCATTCCTTGAACTTAATGTAAGAAAACAAGGAATTTAGATTTAAATGGCCACTGGGTCTTTAGTTTCAAATTATTTTTTCCCCCCTGAGAACTGTAGTTTTTATCATGACCAGTGTGATGTTGTCCTGAAGGCAAAGGCATACTGTCTATCAGAAAGCTAGATTAGCATTGTCTAATTTGTATTTTGAATTTAGAGACTACAGC
Organism: Myrmophylax atrothorax; assembly: GCA_026770055.1. Taxonomy (NCBI): domain Eukaryota; kingdom Metazoa; phylum Chordata; class Aves; order Passeriformes; family Thamnophilidae; genus Myrmophylax; species Myrmophylax atrothorax. The sequence goes on along the minus strand of JAOXXN010000025.1, from coordinate 1,548,989 downwards.
TGGCTTCTAGCAGATTTTATTGCAGTGTCTGGAAATTGCCTGATGCAAGAGCAACTTGAGTGTGGTTATATGACTGAGTGTAAAAACCATCATAAATTCTGTGCACCTTCACTATCCAGTTACCCTGTTATATTTCAGGTGATCACAATGCTGTGTTCTGCCTTCTGAGCGGCAGAGAAAACCCAGTATTCTCTAGTAATATAAATAAAGTCAGAAACTGAATGCAAGACTGAGAGAGGGAGAGAAATAAACCACTGAACTAGATGTCTATTGACTTCCTTTCTTCCTAATTGTGTAGTACTACAGTGGAAGGGACATCAAGAGGTCATTTAGTGCAGTTCTCTCTGCTAAAACAAGTTTAACAGATCTATGTCATCTCAGAAAGGTTCTCATCCAGTTTTCTACTAGAGAGACTATGAAGCTATCAAAGCAGTCCTTTTTATTAGTCTTGCTATTAGGATGGGGGTTTTTTCTCTAATATCCAGCTTTGAGCTCCCTTATACAGTTTAAACCTATTGCTTATGCACTGTGGACATGGGGAACAGATGATTCCATTTCTCTTTTCAACAGTCTTTTATTTTCCTGATGACTGCTGTAATGTCTCATTTTTTTTGTCTTTAGGCAAACTACTGCAATTCAATTATTCTTTTGGCACAGGTAGTATTGATTATTCCTAAGTATTCTTGTCCCTAGCACTTTTGCCATTTAAACTATCTTCTCTTTTAGGAGCTAATCTCTGCCTCAATAAATTTATCATGTGTAAGTTCAAGGAAAAACAAGTTGTTTGGGTTTTTTTGCATGGGTAAATAAATTATGGAAATCATTTCACTGGGCATTGCAGAAGCCAAATTATAAATGGGTTCCAAAAAGGATTATAAACAGCCCTTCTGGAAGAGAAGTCCACAGGGTGCAGCTGAAAATAATTTTCCAAATTCAATCTCTAGCACAGGAGTTCTGAAACTAGGGATTGTACCTGGGAGGGAAGAGCAAGCAAAGGGCTGTTCTTTACTTGCCATGTTTCTAATATTCTTTCTGTAAGCATCTCTTACAGGATATTTCAGTTATGACCTTGTTTCATTTGATTGCTTCATCTTTAATAAGCTTAGTATACAGTGGTTTGCATATGCATTTTGTAAATTTGTTGGCTTATTATTTCTGATAAAACCCATAAAAGGATTATGGGCCTCTTATCTCCTACCAGATTAATTGTGAGCTAAAACAGCAAAGGTTAAGAGGCTTTCCATTTCCTTTTTGCTCCTTTTGTAAATGGCTGCCTGAGTCTCTCTAAAAACATTTATCCTTCATCTTGTTCATTAGTTGTTGACCTATACCTTGTAACAGAAGCTTCACTCCTTTTTGAGACAGAGGAAAAACATTAGGTAATTATGGAGACAGTCTCATTCTTTAAAATGTCTAATTATTTTTTTGAACTGCCTTTATATCTGGGTTTCACTTCCATTTTAAGGCAGGGAGTTCGAATTTTGAATTATTCAAGGAAGAATAATGAATTCACACTGCTTGTTCTTAAGTAGGATCATTTTGGTTTTATTGATTTCCTTATTCTCCTTCCCTCCCCCCCCCTTTTTTCCTATTAAGAAATTTGGCTCAGATAGGTCTTTGGAGGAAAGTAAATTGATTCTGTACAAGCTAGATATTATTTGTGGGTTGGGGGAAGAGTCAATTAATTTAATGCCAGGGCTAATATCTATCCCTTTTCCAGCTTCTGTTTTCTGACTCATTTTGTAATTTCTTAGTACTGCTTATCTTCACCTGGTTTTCAATGCTGTGACATGACCACAGAATATTATTTTTCTTTTATCTGCTTTGGAAAAAGATTGTGTATTTTGATCTCTAATCTTGTCCTTCCCAAAGTGGGTTATTCTGCAGTCACTTTCTCTGTGGGCTGCAGATGGAAACAAATGAAAAATTTCAGCTGGAGCAGATTGCCTGTTATGTGATAGTGTGTTATGAGGAGACTTCTTATTCATTGGATATTAATTGCTGGTTCCCTTTGAAATGAAGTTGAGGTTAGTTTGGGTTTCTGTGCACACATATGTTTGGGAAATAAGAATCTTGGTGAGGGTTTGAATGCGCTGGTGGGTCTGATTGCCCTGATCTGCTGCAGCTGGGGCAGTGCCAGCCCCACCCAGCCCAGGTGTGGGCACTCTGGGCTTGATTGCAAACCCATCCCCTGGGTCACAGACACTTCCTGGCTTGGTTGGGGCTCTGCCTCAGCACCCTGAGGTTGCCGGAGGCTCTGGGCTCCTGGACAGACCTGCTGCCGTCTCTGCTTTCTGCATCTGAAGGTACAGTGTGGTGCATTCTGGCTGCCAGCCACACGTTCTCGCCCTTGGGAGACCCCCCTTACAAAGTTGGCTGCCCCTCTGTGCCCTCCTGGCCTTGGCCTGTGGGCACTGGGGTTTGTGGGCTGGGCTGGGCTCTGCCCTCGGGAGTTACCTCATGGCTTCTTGTGGCCTGGAGGTCTGTGGTTCTCTGGTTTGTGCCATCCTTTGGTATTTGAGAGTTGCTGCAACATTTGCTTCCTTACTCAAGACTTCTAAAGAGCTGTTTTGAAAAGAATTGGATATTATTTGGTAGAGTGCTAAGTCAGGTGTACGTTGTTGACCCTTATGCCTGTGTGAAGGAGATGTTAATTAAAATGCATGAACCCAGAAGTTAATTTCAAGGTGTAAAATAAAAGAACAAGACAGTGTCTCTCATCTGTTCTGATAGCTTCATGAAATTGTTAGAGAAGATAAATTCTGAAGTAAAATCCTATAGCTCTTAGCCTTATAAGTCTCTTACCCTGTTAAGTGTCTTCCTTAAGAAATAACCACACTGTTTTAAAGAACCAAGTGAATTAATAACAGTGTGAACACAGTTCTAAAGTAGGAGCCTTTTTAGGTGAGGGAAAGACTCTAAAACAAAAATGTATTAATTAAATAATTAAGAAAAAATGTTTCAGTTGTTTAGGTAACTTTTACTTTCTTTGATTATATAGTTTTGCTGCTACTCTCATGAAATAAACCCTGAAGTGTTTCTGTAACATTTTTTTTCTAATAGTTTTTGAGTGAAGTGGTTTACAGTTGAGTAATTGAGAGAGGTTAGTTTTTTCTTTCTCTGGGATAGAGGTAAAAGATGAGTGATGGTCGTACAGGACTGTGGAATGAGGGGAATGATTAAAAATTGTCAATGTGCTTATGAATATTCATTGGGAGTCCAGGGACTGCCTTGGAGAAGCTGTCTTCCTGTGTTGCTAGTTTAATTTCAATGCAAAACAAACAAAAAAGCGCATTTATTTCCAAATTGTTGTGCTTAAATTGAAATTGTGGGCTCTGTGGAGCAGCAGCAGATATTCATTCATTACAGGTGCTGCTTTTCTAGTCTAATCACAATCCCATCTGTTCTTTGGGGATTTCTGTTACAGGGCATAGACTGCAATAGTAAAGATGAAGATAGAGTTGTGGCAAACCATTGTTTTTCAGCTCATGGACAAATTAACACCAACAAAATCTATTGAAGGTGTTTGCAAAAACAGCAGAGGAGTCTCTACCAGTTTGGTACCCTAAAAGGCCAAAAATAAATTTTGAATCCTCCCTAGTATCATATTCTTGCATGATTTATGGAATATTAAATCTTAGCAAATATTTTACTTATTCCTTTTTTGGCAATATAATGCCAATAGACAAATCCTAATGTCAGAAAGACATGAGAGTGAAACAGTTCTTGAATATGCTTTGCGGTTGGATTAAACGACTGGATAACCTGTTGGCAAACCAAAAAAGGCAAAGTCCAGAACCTGGAGTTTAATCAACCTGAGAGAAAAAACTGGTACTTTTGAATGCTGCTGTAGCCCACAGGAACAGCTGATTTGGGCACAGTTTATAGATGTTAATGCAAACCTCTGCCAGCTTTGGTTCATAACTGTATTTTAGATTGACACCTGAGTTGCTACAGTTTACACTCAGTGTTGTTCCTGATGGAGTAGCAGTAATCTTGAAGAGGGATAGTGTAGACAGGTGAGGGTAATAAGGTTTAGCTAGTTTAGATTAAGTTAATTAAAACTGAGTTAACTCCCTGAATTACAGGCAGGTAATATTTTCAGTGGCCTTTACTTTGGCTTTGGTTTATGTTGCTGACATACTGTGATTTCAATAAAGGAGTATGATTGTTACTGTTGTGCTCAACAGTGGTGAACTGATTGTTGAATTTTATAGTGGAGTTTGCTTGTTAATAAACACTGAAAACCTCCAGTACAGGTTCACAGAAGTGGGTAAAGAGCATGTATCCCAAATCCTGCAATTTATAGTCATTCTGTTCTTACACCAGATTGTGCTCTCTGCTTGCAGAGGCCTCAAGCTTCACTGGGGTTCCATCCAACCCTTAATGACCATGTTCAAAACGAGCTTATTACAAATATCTGGGCATGGCTTTATTTGGTTGGTTGGTTTGGGGGGTTTTGGTTGTTTTTTGTTTGGGTTTTTTTTGTTGTAGTTGTCTTTTGTTTTGTTTTTTGTTTTTTTTTTGTTCTGGGGTGTGTTGGATTATACATTTCTAGAAAGCAAAATACCTGTGAATGAGTTTGAATCAGCTGCTGACTTTCTACTAGAATTTGCTTCCTTTGAATAGATGTCATCTTCCTTGATTCTTATTTATAATTGATTGCTCTCATTTTCTCCTGGAATTCAAAGGGTCTAATTTACTTTTTTCATAATGCAATTTAAGCCTCTGTCACATATATATATATATATGCAAAATGATAACTGATCGATGCCATCTGATCCCTTGCAGAGAAAACTCTGCACAGTAAATATAACGCAGAAAAATAACACAACTCTAACAAAGATATATATTCTTAACTTAGATGAATTCTTTACTTAATTCTTAACAATTACTAAGCATTTTATGAGCCAGATATCATTCCTTGCTTTCCACAGTAAATTTTGTAATTAACAATGGAAATAAGTGGCTACAGGCAAGATCTTTGCGTTCATATATATGCTGGTTTTCTCACTTGCTGCAAAGAAGTTTATCAGATTTGCATATTTTTGCTTTGGCAGGACCTTTATTACTTTTTTTTCCAAGTTTTTAAATATCTTGAGCGCAGCAGTAACTTTTCTCAATTGTTTGTGTGCTCATCTCATTTACGCTTTACTTGTTAAGTGAAAGTAGCGTTGCCGGAGAAAAAAAAAGGACATTTCAGAATGGGAATTGTGTGAAGTTGTATCATCTGGTTTTTTGAAGATAATAAAAAATTAAAATAACTAAATGCAAAAGAACAAAATTAATGACAGCTGATTTTATGTAGTGGAGTGTTCCTTTCCTAAAAACTTTCAATAGAGACAAAAGTTGCAAATTGTTTTGGAAAGCAAAATCAGACTTTAAAGTAGACAAGAGCCAACTCCATGGTCATTATACTTACTGAACGAGCATGCAGGCAAACATCACATGTTTAAAAAGATGCAAGAATACATTTGAAAGGCATCCAGTTAGATCAGACAAATAGCTTTAGATGAAGACTCCAGCAGAGAACAAATTAAGAATTGGCCTGGAATGCGGGTGGTAGTTTTGGATTAATCCAGTACTGTGCATTTAATAGCAGTAGATTTACTTCATCAAAAAAAACGGGGTTGGCACATTTCCTGTGGATTCCATCATAAAATAACTCTTTGGATGCCATTACTGTACAGTATTTGATGGGAAAAGATGACTGAAACAGTTTGCAGCATATGCAAATGCAGCATATGGTGCCAAAGCCAATAGACTTGGGCACCAGAAAGCAAAAACTAATCTTCTACTGTAATTTTATCTGGGTTTTTTTTACCCATGTATGGAGTTTTCAGAACTCTTCAGAATGAATCAAGATTGAAATGCAAAACAGGGCATATTTTTCCATTCTTTTTCTCACCAGTGGTCTTTCCTCAGTAAGCAGTTTTTTTACAAGATGTTCTCTAGATGAAGATGTCTGTTAATAATCCTTGCATATGGAAATGTTGGCTCTAGTGCATGATAGTTTGAAAGAAATCTCATGGATAAGCTTATTAAATGTACCTGATTTATATAATTCTGAAATGCAAATGCTTATAAAACAACACAAGTCTTTGCTTGAGACTGGATTCAGCAAGACCGCTCTTGCTATGAATTCTTTCTCCTGAGATACTGGTTTGGACACTTAATTTCTGTTACAGGGAAAACTCATCTGTTGATGGGATTGCTGGACTTTAATATTTATGGGGAGAAGTTTTTCTCCTTTCACATTCATAGTTGCAGGGTTTTTTATTTTGAGTGGAAATGAAATTCTGATTATGATTTCTTACCCATGAAAACATGGAAAGCTGGTATAAAACTATTAATGCAATACTGGTTTTATTAATGAGAACTTGTCAAGTGCTAATGTTTTTTAGAAGGATTTTTGGTTACTATATGTTCTTGAATTGTGTTTTTAGTACTATTTAAAAAAAATTAAGTTTAAAGCATCCTTTCTGAGTTACGACAATATACTGTAAGAGTGGTCTTACAGCTGTTGCCAGACTTTCTGCCCTATAACTTTCTGCTTATTTTTCCATTTTGGTTGACTCAGAATCACAAAATATTCTGAGCTGGAAGAGACCCACAAAGGTCCCTTTTTTTAATTGTATGTTGTCTGTGTAAAGACTTCTGGTTATATTTTCTCCTCTTGCCTCTGAAATTTGCCTGTTGTGTGTAGCAGTTTTGCAAAGGGAACTGTCTGTCCCCTTCAATGAGTTTGTAACACTTTGGTATGAAAGTAGTTCATGGGTAAACAGCAGGAATTTCTGACAAGTGTTCAACAGAAAATATCTTATGACTGCCTTAAAAAAATGAGGGGATCCTTTAGGTTTAAGATCAAGTATCTCCCTGAAATTAAGGCCATATTTAAAAAAGCATGTCCTTCAAAAAACCCCAATCTTTCATATCTTCCCTCTTTTTCATGACCAAAGCATATTTTTTTTCTTCTTATAATTGCTTATATAAAGTCTACATTTATTTTCTTTTGGAAAATATGCTCTTTGAATTGGCAAAATACCAAACAAAGTTTATTATCACAATTAATTAACTCTATATCCTTTGATCTTAAAAAAGACCTCTTCAAGATTGAAAGAAAATACAATTTCTTTGTTATGACTGTTGCCTAAAATATTTTTTAAAATAAAAGTGCCTGCATTGTAAAAGCTGACCTGTGAAACCTTAGTGGGTATGTCTTGCTGCAAGGGAACTTTATCTTTTGTTTGAGGTGCAGTTAATATATAGTTCTTGAAATAAGAATTGCTTTTCCACTGCTCTGAAATTTTCATTGTGTTCAGAGTGAGGATTTGTTCCACGTTATACTATTTTCCTGTCCTGTTATTATTGAGAAGATCCTGAGAATGTGTGATACATGCTGGTGATCTGACTGCACAACTATTTACAAAACACTTTTTTCTGATTTGTACTAGTGTTTGGGAAATAATGGATAAAAGACTTCTAAAACAAGTTCATAGCACTGAAAAATCAGTTATCACTTCACAGAGCCTTGGGGACATGCTGGTTCCAAAAGATGGCAGTTTGCCACCAAAGCACTCAAACTTTTTGTTGTTGCTTTAACACTGTTGAGCAAGTCATAGAAAAAATCTATTTGATTTCTGGTTATTCTTCTGACTATTATATTAAATGGGCAAAGTTTAAGTGAGGTTTACCCAGGAGAACAGTAGAAATAATGATGCTTTACTGGAAATAATGAAATAAAGTATCTGTTGGCTTCTAAAACTTTTTACTGAATATCTCCTGCCACATGATAGTGGTTTAGGAAAAAGAATTATACTCCACTTTCAAAGTGCAAAATCTGCAATACTTCTTTTCCCTCTAGAGGAAAACGTTTTCATTATGCTGTGAGGGCACCAGAACTTCCTCACAGCCATTACTGAGGGAGTTATTGAGGATACTCATTGCCCACCTCAGTTCTAAGCACTCTAATTCCTGCATTAGCCTGAGGTGCTGCTCAGGCATGGGAAGTGCTACGTGAAGTCACCCAGACTTGGTCCAGGAGCTGTTGGTTTATTGTTTCATCCACACCCATATTCCTGCCTCTGGAAAGAATCTGTGACAAGTAACAGCTCTGTATAGACACATAGTCACGTAAATCCCATAGTTTGTAGTGGGATGGTTGGAGCCCAGAATGAAGCAGATGCCAGTGGAGCTTAAAGTAGCTTTATTTATGCTTGCTTTTCAGTGCTGAGTCCTTAACAGTGTCAAACAGTAGAAGATTTTCCTGTATAAACCTTTTTTTTTCACTAGTATCAGTTCTTCCATGTGTTTTAGTATTTCTTAGTTTTGAGCAGTAGTATGGAAAGGTGTAACTTTCTGGTTACCATGAATGAGAGTTTTGGTCAATATTCAACTGTTGAAACTTCCCAGAGGATTTACTCTGTGTCTTTTTCTATTAAAAAAGAAAAAAAAATTACAAAAGACCCAAATACACCAAGAAAGTTCCCTAATGGTCTGTTCCATCACACAGTGTCTTGTTCAGACTCTATAACAAGGTTCAGTTTTTCTGGTTTTAAAATTTGTTCATCTTATAATGTACCTATTTATACTCCTAATAATTCAACTGAATTTTTCCTTTCAGATGGGGGAAGGTGAGTTTCATTGTCCTTGGTTTTATGCAGACAAATCTGCCTGATTCCTCGTTGCTGTGTTACTGGTTAGTGTTAGAAGAATACCTGCTTTTAAATTAAAAAGCAGTATTGCCACAAAATATGTAGTAAATGTTGCATTCTAGATGTGTAGTTTGAAGAAGTCAATAAACTAAGTAGGAGCTACCCAAAATAGACACTTTGCCATGCAAGTAGAAGCTCAAGGGGTCAGCTGGGGAAGTTCTTGACTGACAACTATAGGAAATTATATGGAACAAAACAGTTTGAACAAGGCTCTTCAAGGAAGACGTGAAAATCCAGTGGATTTATTCCTGGAGAATGACTTAAGTGTGAAAGAACTGAGTCAAAATATGTACTTAAATGAGTCTGATAGAAGTGAAAATAGATATCCTCTTTCCTGAGTGTCTTCAGAGAGCCTGTTGATCATACAGAGACACATTCTAGCCAAACAGCTCCCAAATGTTTCCTTCCTCTTGCACTGATTATCTGTAGGAAACTCCACTTCTTCAGCCAAATTCTTAATTGATGAGACTAGTTGACAAAATGGGCCTTGCAATGGAGGAACTCAGTTTGAGATTTACTTGTGACTAGAAGTAGGCTAGAGCTCTGGCTGGGTGAAAGAATTTGAGACTTGCACATGTCAACAGATGGAGCTTTATAATCACTTGACCCAACTGAAGGGAGAGTCCAGTGTCTGAACTGATTCCTAGGTTAGACTGTGGCAATTTATGCAGGTGGTCTGTTTGGACTGCACTTAAATTATATTGGGAGGGACACTGGGAATGTGGTGAAATAGCAATGTAGAACAATAGAGTCCTCTAGTTGTGTGAACATCTCCATAATGAGCTGTGGGTCACTTGTGTGAGGACTAAGGGGGTTGAAATAAAGGCTGCAAGGATTTTCCTCTGCATTTTTCTTGAGGATTTGCACTTGGCACTCAGTCAGGTCAAATAGAATAGATGGATCTGCTCAGCAGGCCTTCTCCTTTTGGGGGGCAGGGGAACATGTGCTCTTTTTTGCTCCACTTTGGGTGGGTTTTTTTGTTGGTGTTTGGTTTTGCCTTTGAGGCTGGATTAACTGGACATCTGGTGCTGGAGATTTTCTCCTCTTCGTTAAAGAGACATGAGTTGCTGCCATGCCAGTCTTCTGATGTCTGTCCAGAAGATTCTGTAGTCACTGCAACATGCTGAGTTGTGAGTTTAATTATCCTGGCAGGTTGTTAGAGACAAAACAAAAGATGGGAATTGCCACTCTGATAACAGAAGCCTGTACAGAAAATTCCCTAAGGAATACATAAAAATATAAACTGCTTAGTAATATGGCATCTTTTCTACTCAGGAGTTGCCTAAATGTGTTCTGTATGTTTCTGGAATTCCAGAATTGTGATTGTGTTTACTTTGGATGCTTAATAGACACCATAAAATGATTGTTTATGAGGTGAAAGTAAAGCATTTGCATTTGTTGATATTTTTTCTGTCTGAAAAACAGGGGATTGTTAACTGTGGCCAATGAAATTTGGCACTGGCTTCTATTGAGTTTGATATATTATCACGGGCCATAAATATATTTTATCATGCATTTTATATGTTAAATATTACTGTACAGTTAAGTAATCTGGTATTTAAAATATAGTTCATATTATTGACTACAATTAAACCTGTCAAAGATAACCTGTCAAGGTTAAAATGGGTTGTAGGGGACTGTAGAACTGTCCAAAATGCGGAACTATTGAATTTGGAAGACTTAGATGTTATTTTTAATATTTTACTAATGATTTTTTTCAAGATATTAACTTTCCATGCAATCAAAATGTAAATATCTTTTATGGAGTTGGGCCATGGATTACGGGGAACTATTTGATGCCATAAAGGAAATGCTGCACTACAGCCCCTGGTAGGAACACCTACTTGGCTCCAGGTTGCCTCTTAAGCCATCTACAGATGTCAGTATTATCTACATTGGCTTGGGAGACATTTGCACCCAGATCTAAAACCACAAGTAAAGAATATCTGCTTTTGTCAGCCTTTTAGTTAATTCATAACAGAATTACTCTTCCAGTAAGACAAAATATGATGAATGTATTTACTGTGAAATGCTGGCAAATGCACCTGCAAAGTACCTTTGAAGTCTGAGAGGAAATGATGGCAAAGGCAAGTAAAATATCACAGCTTACACCATGTTTGTTCCATGTATCCTGGACAGCTCTGGCTTTACAAATGAGGGGATAGTTTCTGAAAGAGTATCTTGATGCTTCTCATGGCTTATGGAAATAGTTGAGAAAAATGGTTAAAGTCCAGAAAGTCAGACAGAATATTAAGGAGAGAGTGGAAAATAAAGAAGATGATTATGTTTATACTGCATAGGCATCTCATATTGTCTGTGGATTTGATTTGTCTTGGTTTAGGATGTAGCAGAAGTGCAGAAGATGTAGAAAAGAATTCTGATCAGTAAATGGAACTTCTGTTTTTCAGAATAACTCATGCTAGGAACTTTTAGTCTGAAAAAAGAGAAAACTGAGAGGAAATATGAATTATATTGAAAAAGAGAACATAAGGGAGTTGTCTCTTCTTGTAAGAGAATTAAGACCTATCAAACTCAGCAAGTGGTTGGCTCAGTATGGTTAAAGAAAACAGTTCCTCACACAGCATGAAGTTAAGCTGTGGAACTTGTTTATCCAGTGCATTGCATGTAGATAATAAAATTTGTGTGGGTTCAAGAGCAGTTGGACAAGTAGGTCAAAAATTCAAATTATTAACACTTATTGTATTCAGAGAAATTATTTTCAAGAAATTCTTGCCCCATGAAGTTTTGGAATTAGAACATTCCCACAGAACAGTATGTACACTGTCCCTGTACATTTGTCATGTTCCTACAAGCATATTCAGTCATCTGCTGTTGGCTTCTACTGGAAGACAGAGCATTGAACTAGTGTATCTTTGGTTTGACCTTGTATTCCTGTTCTTACCAATTAGATTACTCATGTGTATCTGTATTAAAAAAAAAATACAAATCCCCCCCCCCCCCTTT
>JAOXXN010000025.1:1441699-1507546 GCA_026770055.1 Myrmophylax atrothorax | reverse complement strand
ATATCAGCTGAGGAATAATAATTGACCATTTGCTTGCAGATCCATGACCTAGTCTCTATTTCAGAAAAAAGAAGTAAATAAATACAAAAGAGTAGGTTTGCTTAGATTTTAGGAGTTCATAAATACATGAAATGGAGTATCAGCTTGTCCTGTTGTTGCATCCTGAAAAATGACTGACTACAATTTATACATAATATTAAAAAGTAAAAACTCTGGCTTGACTCGGTTAGTGGGCTGTGTTTCAAGAAAACAGAACATTCAGTGCCTCTTCTCCAGAATTGTAAGAATTAAGGTGAGGAATTAGATGCTCAGCTTTTCATATCTACTTTTTATAAAAATGTCACTGAATATGTCCATAAAATACCCTCCAAACAGCTGCTAAAATCCTTGTCTTCTACTTGGGGGGGGGGGGCGGAAATCATGTCATTGTGTCTGAGAGATAGTTACTTATTTGCTTTGGAATGTTATTTTTAGACTTATGGTTAGCAAAACAGTTTGAAATGGCAGGCACTGGTATTTTGGTGACATCAATATAGTCCACAAATCCCTAAAGAAGGGAGATTAGTGATAAAATGAGGAAAAAACCTCAATGTCTCAAACCACCTTAATGCTTTTGTCTGTATGTTAGTAATTGAAAGCTTTCCTTTAGGTTTGATGTTATTCAATACATAGAGTAAATGGATTAAAAGTGAATTGCTTGTAGGGAAACAGAATCTTCAGCAAACATTATAAGAAATACATATTTACTATTTCTAGAAAAGCACTTCCTTGGTTTTTGTATATAATCTTCACATCATTAATTTAAAAAACATAAAGCAACTCCACTACATATTGTTTAAGATCCAGGTTTGTTACTTTGACAGGATATCAGACAATTGTCCACATTTATAGGTACTTAAATTTGTGTGTGTGATGATATACACAATATTGCTTGCTGTTGTACATTTTATCTTTATCTTGACAGGAGGAATATATAATGCATACATTAGGTTTGCTTACTATTCCCTTCTTGCATTCTGAAAAAAAAAAATGTGGTTTCCTTTTCAGAAAGGCTGTCTTTATACATTTTCTAGTTGATGTATTGAATTACAATGCTCATGTCAGATTGTATCAGTGGTACAAGGGAACTGAACGATGCACCTCCAAGAAAGGAAGCAATTAGATGGCCTTTTTTTTTCCTACAGTGAGTTTTCATTTTATAGTTACAGTCTGATAGCAGGGGTTGGGTGTAGTAGGACAAGGGAGGAATCTAACAAGTAGCTGGGAGGAAAATGCTAACAAAGAAAACTGCCATGGATATGATCCCTTGCTAAGGATGAGTATAGATGGTGAAATTTTTGTTCCTTTCCATTTAGGAAACTTTAGGCCAGTCATTCTACTTTTTAATTGCCTATGAGTCTTGTGTGCATGAGTTATTTTCCTTCTGAACTGAGAAAAGGAAGCTTCAGAACAGATCATGTTCAGTAGACTTGTTATGTTAAAGAATCTTCCCTGTATTTCTTCACATAGATTAATACCAATCCTTTCCCTTGTATTAAGGTCAGTTTATATTGAGCTGATTTGGGCAGTTCTTCAAGGAGCTGCTATAGATATCTTGCTTGTAAACTCAAGAGAATGCCAAAAATAATATTTCTAAGCATTATAACCTGCATCATATGGGAATATACCTAGTAAAGCTAAGAGTTAAGTATCTTCTAAAATAGTATGTGTAGTAGTGTCAGCAAGAAACTATTGCAGCAATATTTGGGGTCTCCAAGCAAGATTAGAACTCAGCCATGCTGGGCACAGTGCTGGATCGTGGTCAGAGCCAGTCACCTATCCCAAAACTTCACAGCTTCAGTACAAACTTTAAAAAAATTACATTAAAACAATTTAGGGAAGAAGCTAGCACTGTCAGTGAATCTCTGTAATGCCAGTGACATGTTCTTCTGACTGAAGACAGACCGACCAGCAAAACCTCTTTGGTTAGCTCAGTTTGGCACAGGTGTCTTGCAAGTCTGCCACAAAATGCCCCCCAAGTAAACGTATTCCAGCTCAAACAGAAGGGATGAGCAGCTTGGGCAGGTGTTCCTTACAACTGAAATACTGGTTGCACTTATATGTTATCTGATTACATTGAATGATAGATTTTCCTCAGTTGCAAGGCTGTCTGAGATCACAATATATGGATCCACCTTGATCATGTGTGTTTAATTGTGAGAATAACTAGAAATGCATCACCAAGGCAAAACACTACATTTAATGTGTTTCATCTTGGCAGCTGATCAGAACTCTCAATTTCCCTCCCTGAATGAGGTGATTGATCACCTATGACAGCAGCTGGAATATGGACCACCATAACACTTAAATACTGATTTTCATCAGATGACGGGGGTAATGCTGGGAAATTGCCAACAAAACAATCACTTCATAACGTAGGTATAACTTCATCTGCATAAATCCTGTTTGGGATTAAATAGAGGTAGCTTTGTCAAGCTGCATTTTGGTGTTTTGAAGGTATTAGATTCTGCCACAGTTGTGAGAAATTCTAATAAATAGTAATATTAGAATACAAGTGATCTCTCTTTAAATCATAAATCAAACTTTGTTTTTTTTCTTTGTTGTGCCTCTCTTTAACCATAATATTTTAGCTTCAGTTATGAATCTAAATGGGAGAAATAAGCAGTCTGCTTTCAGGCTTCCAATATTAATATAGATTGTCTCCCAATTTATTTATCCTGCTGTTGTGCTACTGCAATGTGTTTTTTGAATTGCATATTGCACTCTGTCATTTTGGGATCGGTGTTGGATTTGCAGAGTAGTGAATGTAGAGTTTCAGCAGTAGGAACTCTACCCCTCCATTCCTCCCCACTGTCATGACAGTGGAACTGACAGCTCTGGCCCTACCTGCATAAATCATGGTGCAGCTCAGCTTGACTTTGCTCTGCTGACAGCTCTGAGCAGCTCTGCCTTTCAGTTGATGAGTGTGGAAGCCAGACTCAAAGCAGAGTTATACAAAAAAATACAAATAAAACAGGTTTGCTTCCTTTTATGATGGGTTAGAGAAGTGCAAAGGCAATTTTAGAACTGGGAAAATACAGAGTGCACTGTAGGAGGCAGAAAATATTAAAAATGTGTTGAGGGGTGAACATTCTATTGTGATGTTTGGTTTTAGGGTATGAGAAGTGGGAGAAATACTGCTTAATTTGGAAGAATTATAGAAAAGGTGGCTGGAAGAAGAAAATATTGAGGTAGGAGTCCAGGTTGATGTGCAGGCAGTTGAAGTTGGTAGGTGCTGCCCCAGGCTAAGTACAAATGGATAAGGTCTTTTTAATATATTGAGTAAGTATGTCAAGATGCTTTTGATAAAACCAGGAAAGTTCCTTTTACTGGGGTCACTTGCCAAAAGAGGGAGGGGGAAGTCTTACAAATTGGATATTTGGTAGGCTGTGGAGGTAAAATTTTAATGTCTGGATCTGTGTAGATTTCCTGTGGATGTCTTTTCTGTACAGGGCTTTGTTTTTCACAAAGAGGATGGTGGCAATGCCTGGCTTAATCACAGAGATCCTGAGAGAGCAGGCTGGGTACTGCAAGTGTTCAGTTGGCTGAGAGGAGCTGTGTCCTGTCAGCTGTTTTCAAAATAAAAGAAATAACTGCTATCTAATCTGCAGCATAATTGTTATTGCTGCTTCTTTTAATGAAAAACAGTGAAAGAGAGCAACTCACTGACCTAGTTCATCAAAAGGAGTGAGCCAGATCAGGACCTGAGATCTGATCACAGTATCCTACTGGTAGGAATGAATACAGTTAAAATTTATGCCAGCATAATTCCGTTATCACCTCAAAAGCTGTGGACAAAGGAAAAAGAATGCAGTTTCTTATATCAGCTGCAGAAAGATTTTCTCAAGGAAAACTGGGAGTTGGGGAGAGGATAGAGTAAGGGGCATCATCCTGGAAAATGACTCAGCATAAATAAATGGGAGTAGGAAGAGGTCAGAGGAGTCAGATCTCATTGTACTTACTGGTAAAGGCTGTAGGAGATTTTCAGTTGTTGTTTTGTTGGGTTTTTTTTTTTCTTCTGAGTAAATAATCATTTAGGGTGCTCACATTCTGTATCCTTGTTATTTGGGAGTGTTTCAGTGTTCTCATGCAAGCAGAATCTGAAAAGCAGTTGCACATAACTTGCTGCCTTCAGTTATAAACTGGTTAAATACATTGAGAGAATTTTCACTGAACAGCATGTGTTAGTCCGGATTTAACTGAGTACAGAATTGTGGTCATTTGCCTTGTCACTGGAATTGAGATTTCTTGGCTTTGTTCCTGGCCTCCTTCAGTATCCTCATTTTGTGTTGATGATAACCTGCCTCAACAATAATCTTTAAATATTTTTACAAAATTTTTTTGAGTTTTGAAGTTTTTAGGTGGAAGTTATTTATAGGTGCACTTTGCAGTTGAGAACTTTCAGCAGGATCAGTTCAGAGTTCAGTCACCACCTTTGTCCATAATTTCACACACACACAAACTATTTCTTTTTTCCTCTTTCTTTCTTTCACAGTTGAAACATGTCTATTCTAAATACAGCCATTTATAATAAACAACAGGTGCTGTGGGTGTTTCCAGGTATACACTTGCCAAGGGGAAAGTACATAATCCAGTACTGGACTGCAGGGAGAGCCATTTTTGCCATTAGCAGAGTGTGGAGCTTTGGCTCACATATTGAATTCTGGCAAACTTTGCTCTGTTAAGTGCAAATGGGATTTTATTCATTGTGTAGTTTCCAAATAAATATATGTGCCTGTCCAAATGTATTGTTATAGTCTTCAGAGGGAAAGAGCTTAGACTGGGAGACTTGCCATTTTTCTCTAATTAGGAAACAACAGAACAAACAGGGACCTGTATGATTAAACCCTTAGTTTATCAAAAATAAATTAAAAAGAAAAAGCTATGATTAATGTAGATGTACTTTAGAGTTCAGTCTAGATTTGGAGTTTTTTCTTCCCTCAAACTCTAAGCATGACGGTTTTGGCATAAGATGATTAAATCTAAACACTTACCAATGACATCGCTGCCCGGTGTTTCCCTTCCACCCCAAATCATGTTTTAGAGGGTGTATCAGCCTACCTTTCCCCCTACAAACTACTTTGCATATTTTAATATTTTGTCCATTAAAATTGTCAGAAATCAGGATTTCCACCAGTGAGTGTAGGGATTTTTTTCTGATGTGACTGAAATTTAACCTAGGCCAAAAAAGTTGGGAAGTGACCATCCCCACCTGCTGGGGTAGCTGTGCTCTCCTTTCACTGTAGTCAGTATTTTATTTACTCCTCTTAGACCAAATTACAAATGCCCACATTCTAATTCACTTCACTATATACATCACACTTTCCACAAGACCCATTTTTATTAGGGTTGTTGAGAGTTTACATTGCTTAGTTATTTAGTGCCATATGTTTGTTGAAAATTTGATGTTTCTCTTGTTTTGTCCCTTTCCCTCCACAGTTTCTCAGTGTGTGCCAAAAGATCTTTAATGTGCTCTTTCAGACTGGTTCTATTTTCAAATGTGACTTTTTCTCCATTTGTTTTCTTCATGAATAAAAGAAATTTTCCTTACATTCTTCTTGTGGTGTGTCTCTTAAAAAATAGCATTTGAAATGTGAGTGGAACAATTTCTTCATAACTGATTTAACTTGTAAATTTATGTAAGTCTCATCAGAGATACTGAGGACTGTATTTGGGTCTGGCATCTTACAAGTGATGTGTTTAGAGGGCATTGTGAAGTAGTTGAGGAGTTATAGCACTTTCACTTCTCATGAATAAATAGGGCAAGAGGAAGTTAAGGGCATATCCATGGAATAAGAAATTCCTAGTTCCATTTAAAAGATTCTTTAAGAGCCTAAAGGGTCAAAAAGATGGAAGGCACTGCTTTGAACTGGCATCTTTGGAATGGTACATAGGACTGGCATACAGTGAAATTATTGACAATTTTTCATTTTCTTCTGTAACTCATTAAACGGCATTTTTTTCTGCATGTAACTACCTTATACTTGAGATAATGTATCTCATATAAAGTGCTAGAATCACGTGCTGCTCCTGCTGTTTTAACTACCTCAGCAAGTCAGCATTTTTTTTCTTGAAAGGAGAAACTAACCTCAAATAATTAGCATTTGATTTTCTTCGTTTCCCCATTGCTTTTGATTGTAGTGATAGCTCTGCTTTCTTACACCTTTTGACAGTTGGCCATGGTTATTCAACCTGAACTTGGGAACTCTGTGATACAGTCTTAATCAACTGTCATCTTGTACATAGAGAGAATATTTAGTGATCAAACATATTGTATATTTGCTATTGAAAAAGAGTGTATCGAGGCTTAATGTGGGTGGTGTTTCTCTTTTAAGGGGTGCATGAAATTGAGTATCTCTTTTTGGAGTGGGTTGTAATGGCCAACACTCCCCCTCACCCCCACTTATTTCTCAGTTTCTGCATTGCCTCTGCTTCTGCCCCCGTTGAGAACTAGGGCCACAAGACTCCCCAAATTACTGGTGAGGAGTTGGTTTGAAGGAGCAGAAGTGCTTGTGTGTTGGTAATTGTCGATGCCTCAGTGCTATTCTTCCAATGACCTTTTCTAGGGCAGAAGTTGCTCTGAGCTGCCAACTCCCCAACCCCTCAGGTATGAAGATAAGTCTGAATCAGAGCCTTTTGTTGAATTTTAAAATGCTCGGGGTCACCAACTCTGTTGTCTTCTTCTCTGCGTGTAATTTTTTTAAGATTACCTTGAGGTTTAGCTCAGCAATAGGGCAAGCTTGACTTAGCAGACTTTTAATGAAATCATTGTTTCAAAAAAATTGATGTGACTGGTGTTCTGTTCATTTCAAGTAAATCTGCCCATTCTAAAGGTGCTTATGCTTTGTACTCTCTGTGCATGTACCCACAACTGATGACTGTTTAGAGGATTGTTAATTCTCTTAAGGCTTGATCCAAAGCTAATTGAGGTCAGTA
The DNA here is from genome assembly GCA_026770055.1 of Myrmophylax atrothorax. Lineage (NCBI taxonomy): Eukaryota > Metazoa > Chordata > Aves > Passeriformes > Thamnophilidae > Myrmophylax > Myrmophylax atrothorax. Next base: position 1,500,571 of record JAOXXN010000025.1, on the reverse strand, counting down.
AAATCTCCTGTTACCTTGATTGAAGCTTGGATCAATTCTTAGTAGTTGTCAAATCTATGTAACATGACATGAATTTTGAACACTTTTGCAATGCTAAATTAAAGCCAATTAGGTTAGTTAATGTATCTTTTGAAAAACACATGCAAATGTTATATATAGATATGGACTTATTATGAAAGTATGAAAGCATGCAGAATTGTGTAAGTTCTGTTGCTAGCTTTTAATTTTTTTCTTTTAGATTTAATTCTGCATATTTTTAGAAGTTTTGTTGGTTTTTGTGTCTGTATTAGTTTACTCAGTTTTGTACTGATCAGCAGATAACTTACCCTGGAATTTTTTTATGGACTTTTGACAGAATTGTCTACTCTGCAGAAACTTTGTTACCACTACTAATAAAAAGACACAACTCTTCAGTCTTTGACACACAATCCTCTTGGAGTCAATTCCACTTTTTCTTGTACTCTGACATCTTAGATATTTTCTGAGCCTTTGAGACCCGGTTTTGTAGTCCCAGAGGATAACACTGGGGAGTGAAATTATAATTTTCTTATTGTCTTATCTATGAAATATCTCTGCAGACTTTATCCATATTGTGTAAAACTTTGATTGAAACATTGTTGCTGTGCCAGTTATTTGCCCAAATACGTTGGAATCCAGAACTACTTCTTTCTAGATCTGTTGAACTATTTACTCTGTGTTGAAGAATTGTATCTTTATACCTTATTATTTTATATCTGTTACATTCCTAGTGAAAAGAATGCTGTATTTGGAAGACAACTTGAACGCACTTTCTTTTAATTTCTTGCTCTTTTCTTCTTTTGTCAGTTTAGTGGAAGCAGCTGAGTACTCTTGCAGTGCTGGGATGTGCTGGTCTGCAACAACCTGGTTTAAAAACTTCAGGGAATTAAATACATTTATCCATTTAAAAAAAAAACACCACAAAACAAACAAACAAAACCCACAAATAAACCACATACAAAAAACCAAACTGAAAAAAGCAAGAAAAAAGATCACTAACCAGCCAACAACAACAACAAAAACTCCCTCAAAACCAAAACCCCCACACTTTTTCAATGAGGCAAAAAACCTGTGCATGTAACAGACTGATTTATTTTGTGGCATTTTAATGAGATACTACCCTGGGTCACTGCATGAGAAATAGTGGATATTTTTATTGGTTACATATGTGTAATGTTTTGGAATGTTTTATTATTTTTAGAAGTCGATCCCATTTATAATGGGGAAATTATTTTCCACCTTGAAATTGTAAACATGTCCTCCACAGATTTGTTATTATTTCCACTTGACAGACAAACAAAAGCAGAATAGAATCATTCTGCAAATTTATCAGGCTGATTTTTTTCGGTCTGAGGTGGGTTGTCTTTCATTAACCATCCCTCTTTCCCATGAAATGGGGCATATAAATATTCTGTATATATCTAGGTAAATGCCACACTTACAGAACCTCATTATTTCTAAAAAGAACTAATAGGTGCACAGACAGTGTGTGCCCCCACTGCCACAAAGGTACCAGATTTCTCTGGAACATCTCCACATGATGCTTATGTACCTGCATATGGAAGAGCAAAAATTTGTGGTATTCTTGTTTCCTTTCTCTTTTGAATCTCTCATGCCCAACAAGAAAGTCAAGTTGGCATTAAAAGAAAAGGCTACAGGTTTATTATTTCTGTACAGTATCAGAACACTAGTTAGGCCCTCACAGTGCAGCTACTTTTAAGACATCTGATTTTTCCAAAGAGATTGCCAGTTGATTTATAATGAGTTTTGAAATCCCACATTTGCTTTCCTGACACTTGTAGATATGCCTTTTTTCAAAAAGACACATGGCCAGCAAGTTACCATCCGTAAAGGAATTTTCTATACCAATACTGTAAAACATTTTGTTCTGTTATGCTCAGCTTGAGCCCCTCTCTGTTATCTGTCCTCTGTGGGTGCCATGACACTGTGTATTACTCCATTCTTCACCTCACTGTCTTCCTCAGTTTCAGTGAATATTAAAGCTGTTATGTCATGGATAGGTGAGTCTGGTTTGCTTATATCCTCTCCAGGAACTGAGGATTGTTCCTTCCTGGCCACTGTTTCTAACTCTGCCCTAATGTCTTACTGCTCTCATCTTGCAGTGTCCCACATCCCATTGTTTGTTTACTGCCACATGTGCTTGGAGCTGATTTGGCACATCTTTAATTTACAGCAGGGATGTGCTTAAGGATAAGCTATAATGCAAACTTTCTGTATGTTTACAAAATTAAAAGAAAATAATTGTTTTGAACATATTGCATCTGCTGCTGTTTTATGGGTATGTTATAACAATTTTATGCAGCTCTATTTAACGTGGAACTAAAACTGAGAGCACAGTTTATTAATTTAGCAGGTTGAACTTTAAAGGGATTTCTGTCCCGCTGCAGAAAAGGCATTGTAAACAAGGACTTAAGGTAACAAAACAATAACATTAAACCAAGCAACCATAAATTATCCCTATTTGGGAGGAACAAGTTCAGTGTTGCCTCAGGGAGAAAAAAATGGAGACAAGAAAAGGCAAACTTAAAGATACTTTGAAAACTTATAGGAACACATTCATATTTGTGGTTCTTTGCAGGAACGTTTGGCTTTTTCTTGGACTCATTTTGATGTTTGAGTACAACTCTCTCAGACTTGTGACATGAGGTAGTTTAATAAGCTCAAGGTGATTCAGTGCAGTATTAAAAGTGAAGCTGTTTTTACAGAAGTGTATTGATGGTCTGCAGTGGAGGAACCCCCCTTTGTATCTAACCTGTGTCTCCAAACAGGCTTTTATGACCTGTCAGCTGCTTTTTGTTATTGGACCCAGGAACAGATCATAAGGCTCCAGTAAGCTGCAGCTCAAACTGAATTTATTTTGGTGATCCTCTGACCATGTGCACAATAGGCAGGAGGTTTGCACTACCAGTCAAGCATTGCCTCAAAACTTTCCGAGCCCAATTTGTCTACTATAAAGAGATTTTGAAAAGTAATTATTTTTGTTATGGAAGTGCTTAGAACTTCCCCAAGAATAAAATACTTATTTACTTCAGAAATGGTTTGCAGTGATAAATACTTTTGTGAGCAAGTGTGCCTCAAATCACACTAATTGAAGCTACATATGTGCCTTAACAGCAGCACGGACACAGTTCCGAGCAGCTCTCCCAAGCACTTTGCACATCTGTGGGGCTCAAGATAGACTATTAAACCAAGATGTGTGTGGTAATGAAGAGCCAGCTGCAGGTGCCCTCTGAAGCTGAGCACAATGTTCCTCCCTCGAGGTGTAAAGCAAGGACTGGAAGAGAGGAGATGTAAGCCAGGAGTTAAATTGAGGAAGAGAGATGGAAAAGTCTTCACTGGCCTAATCCTGCATGGGTCTGATAGGAAGTGAATGAGTGAAAGTGTTGCTGGAAAGAGAGCCTAATCTTAATATACATATGAAGTGTGTGTAGAAGTATGGGGTTTGTGATTGGCAATGGACTGAAAAGGTGACATATAATATGGAAAGTTTAGAAGTCAGATTTAGATGAAGGAAGGATATAAAAGTATTATTTGTACTAATGTGTAGGGCCAAAGTTGTGGATTAAATTGTGCATAGTCCTGTGTTCTAGCAGAAATAACTGAACCATTTGTAATGTAATGGGTACAATTCATGACTTTGATCCATGTCAGGGGATGGTGTCAGGAGACAAAAGACAATATTACAGAATTTGTGATTATACTTCATTTTGAACTGCCATCCATTTTACAAAATCATTTCTAAACTTAACTTGCATTCTTAATTCCCCATTAAAGTGTATTTAGACATCTTGGACCATAAGTTGTTTTGTGGATAGCTGTAGGTTTCTCCATACATAGTTCATCTAGAATATTTTACTATGAAAAAGAGTAATCTCTCCAACAGAGCTTACAAAATGAGGCAGATTCTATAAAAAGCCAACCCTGCCTTCTGAAATAGAGCAGTATCTCATCTGTTTTTCATCTGTGAAGTTAGAGTCTTATTTTTTGCCTTTGTCCTTCACTCCATATCTCTATTCGAAAGATCCAACAAAAATACTAATACTCCCTGGCAGCATAAGCAGGTCACAACTCAAATGAGCTCTGAATATTGTTCCCAAGGGAACCAAGAACTATGTCACACTTGCTTAATTTCAACATACATGTATTCAGAAATTTTGGAAGCAAGGATATACATTGAAAGTTATATTATTAATGTAGTCAAATATGATGAAATATTTTATTATGTGACAGCTCAGCTTGAAAGGGAAAATAATATTTTTTTCTTTCTATGACTTATTTACAGATGGGGCAGAACTAAAAAAGCTATAAAAGTGTAATACTATTAACATCTAAATATTCAATACTGTATAAAAATAGAAATGGACTATAACTTTCATTTTGATTCCAGATTGGACAGGTTTTGTAATATGGCTGTATATTCTAGAGAAAAGGATCTGTAGAAATGAATTTTCATGTCTATAACCATACTGGGGCCTTGTGCATGGCTGTGATCTTTGTGTTAAGTGGATTCTAATGAGAAATGCTGTTTAAAAGTGGGATTCAAGGATGGACACTTTGTAATATGCCCAAACAGAAAGAAGCATTACAGAAAGTTTTGTGTTTACAAAAAGTGTCCTGCATGCAGTTGCCCAGGGCAACAGAATGGTTTTTCTGACTAATTTGGCTGCATTAGAGCTCTGGAGAGCTGAGCTGCCACTGCTGTAGTGGGAAAGGTCAACATATAGGAGAGCAGCCTTTTTCCAGCGCTGGGCTGTGTGTTCTCTGAGGAGCAGCAGCTCCATCTGAAGCCTCTCTTGCCTCGGTGATGGTGAGATCGAGTCCCACTCTGCAGGTCTCTCCAGTCTGACCCATTCCCATTCTCACATGCTCCTTCCTGTACCAGGAGTGCCCTTGCCCAGCTAAGCCTTAGTGCTTTATTTTTTGGAGCAGCTAAACTCAGGTTTCATGAGGCATTGAAAAGATTTTAACCAGTAGCAGGAACTGATTATTTGAGGGGATATTTGTTAGAAAATTAATCACTATTTAACTTTTTGTACTCAAGAGTCAATTTAGTACCATTACTGGAGAATACCTGTAAAACTGCCTTGACTGCCTTAAGCAGTGCCTTCACTAGGTTGATGTGTTGGTTTTGTGCTTTGCTCATAAATCAGTGGGGGGTTTTCTGCTCCCTGCCTGGTTGCAAAAGTTTCTGGAAGGTGGGTAGGGAAGAAATGAATATATGATTCTGGTAGCTGAATAACTGGTACTGAGGTATGTGAACATTTTAGTAGTTAAAGAAAATCATTTTCCAATACAATTCTCTACATTAAGAGAAAGGGGGAAAAAAAGGGTGAATAATAGCAACCCAGTCTGAATGGCAAAAGAAATTAGTGGTTCTTACAGCTCTGCATGTTACACTGATGGTGTGATTTGATACTGTACGTTCGTGTTCCTATTTCAGTAGTAGAGCAGACAGTGGTCTAAAGTACTGCACTGTACTTGTAATTCTCAATGATTAGTAACATCTGGGCTGACTTTTTCATTTTATTTTCTTCAAGGTAAAAGTCTTCCAGTCTCGAAATGCCTTCTGAGTTAGGTCTTAGTGTCAATGGAATATAAAGTTATCCATTAAAAGCAGCGTGATCATCACGTGCCCAGGTACATGTGGTTTCTTAGGTAACTGAAAAAGGAAATGTTTCCCACTGGTTTTGATAAAATTTCTTGAAGTATATTTGCACAGTTTGAAATGTAGTGAAAGTAAGTGCTTATCTTGCTAAAATTGGGGAGGTTGAAAGATTTGTGATGTGCCATTTACTACATGTGAAAGTTATTTCAGTGGAAGAGCTACTGAGCGACAGCATGGGCCCTCGGAAAGGTAGACTTTGAAAGGAGGAATCAAGTAATTACTGCTTGCCCAAAATGAAAATATAAACAGGAAGACCTGAGTCTAGTTTATCCCTACTGTCTTACCACTTTTGATTGTCTGTCATGGTTCTTTTCTATTTACAGTGCTTGAAGAAGCTCAGTGTTTTGCCTGCCAAAGTGGTACCCTAGAGTAGAGAATATGTAAAAGATATTTACATTTCCCCAAACTTATTCTATTCTATTTTCAAGTGTTTTTTTTAATTAGATAATTTTTAAAGTTGTATACTTGTAAACACACTTGTATTTATGCACACTCAATCAAATATAATGAACACTGGCAAAAGATGTTAGTGCTATTTCTCAACTGGTCCTAAAAATCATGTTTTTAATCCCTGCTCTGGTTTTCAGCCACGAATAAAGAAATATCAGTATTTATTTGATTACTGCCTGTGTCCAACGAACAGGTTCTGAAAGTAACGTAGCTGACTTAGGCAGCAGCTCCACACTGGCTCCCATTTGAGAGTCTGTGCATAATCTGTTATCTTCAACCAGTGCTTGATGAATTGTACTAGGGACGCTTTCCAAGTGGGTCATTATTTCCCTTCTTTTAGAGGAGTTTTACACTGCAGCTTTAGATGGCTTTTTAGACCCTTTTTGGGAGCTCTTAGGATGAATTTTCCACTGCCAACTGGGAAAATCTGTACAATTGCCCAGAATTATGAAAAGTTGAATAAATAAAATATACTGTAAGTTTAATTTCCATCCAGAGAGAATGAAGCCATTAAACAAAGCTGTTTCCAATTACATTCCTGTGAACTTCTAGCTTCCATCTTCAGGCCAAGATGTAGAAATATTGTTATTAAAGAGTAACAATTATAAATATACACAGTCATTTGCATTATGCAGAAAAGGGGAGCTAGAGTGGAAGGGAAGAAATTCTCTCTTGCTCAAGTAAGTCATACCAATATGAATGAAAGTTCTTCATGAACCACAATCAAATTAATAGTGCTGGTAATCAAAAATGAAGTGATAAGATACAGGAAAGCACACAGATGTGAGAATTGAATTTTCTTGCTCTCACCTCTGCATCTCAGAAGTAGTTTATAAGTAATGGATTGTGTTAGTGTGAGAAAAGAATTTGCCTGCCTTGTGCTGTAAAGATTAGTGTAGAGATTTTACAGCTCAAGTGGGATCCTTTGAATTTAAAGTGGAGAGGGAACAGTGACTAGTAGGATGTGGAACACACCTTTAAGAATAGAGCAACAGGAACAAATACAGTAGTCAAAAAATTTTAGATGGAAAGAGCCAGGTAAGAGAGGGAGAGAGAGAGAGAGAAATGAGTGGAAGTAAAAATGAAAATGGGGATAATAATCATGGTTAAATTGTGTGAAAATGTTGTGTGGACTGTTTAGTTTGCAGCAGATAACAGTAAAGTGGTTGAGGCTGCCTGAAACATGGCACTCTTAGAATGAGGGAAGTGCTGGGCACCTGGATGCTGCATTGCACTTCTGGTGGTTGTTTCTAACTTTTTAGGAGGACTGAGTATTGAGGTAATGAAAGCATTTCAGCTTATGCACAATGTGGATATGGTATTTCCAAAGCTGGAGAACGTGATCAAGCTGCAATCTTCAGGTTCGAAAAAGACAGGGCGAAGAATAATCTCAGTGAAGTTGAGAGAAGCAAACTTGGGCTTTTTTTGGGTGTAATATTGCAAACAACAATTATGCAGGAGAAGGAGAGGGGAATATCTGAGAGGCTTAAGGTACAGAGTGTCCTTCCATATGTTCAATTAAGGCAATACTAAAGATAAATGTGATTATTTGACTACAGATGGGGGGAAAAATTGCTTATTTTCTGCTCTTCAGTCTCCATGAGCTTTTTCATTGATGAGCAGGGAAGTTCTTTTTCTTGTGTATGTGCCTGTTAAAGCTCTTAATGGTGCTTTCAGACATGACAAACAGTGGTTCTCAACTGTGAAGAATTTAAGAGCAAACAAAGAAAATATTATATTGGGGCAAAAACCCCCAACTCACATATGTTTGCAGAAGAACGTGCAGTGGCAGGATCCAGTGTCCACATCACTCTGAACTAAGGTCACCTCACAGCACACTGTGAATCCCAGCTCTTGCTCAGTTATCTCAAGTTTCAATTGTCCATGTCAGGAGGACAGAACCAGCTCTTAAAGAGAGCAGCTTGTTGTGTACAGAGGGAAGATGGATCAGTAGTGTTGCACTACAAGCAGCTACAGCCTGCTTAACATCAACAGCCACAAACAGCATCTGTCAGACAGGAGTCAGATGCATAAGAAATGTGCTATCTGCTGTAAGAAAACACAGCCAGTGATGCCCTGTCCCAGCACAGAGTCGCAGATGCAAATGGAGCACTGGATACAGAGTGGCTCAGACTGAGGGAAATGAGAGGTGGTATTGCAGGGCAAATATCCTTGCACAGGATTGCTGTTGTGCTTTGCTTTTTAAAGGACTGATTCAGTTCCTGACACTTTTGAGAACAGCACTAAAGGCTGCCCTGAGCTTTTTTGGTAGCTGCTTGGTAACCCTGTGTATTGAGGCAGGGGTTGGGACTGCAATTTACAGTTCCAGTAATATTTTCATTCCCTCCTCACCCTCTTTCTGTGATGTGCATTTCTGTTGATTTAGTGCTGTTACATCCACACCCAGAACCAGAACGTGTGACTACTAAGTAAAAACATATGCAGGGAAAATGATAATTTAAATAACATAAAAAAGTGTTAGACAGCTACAATTGCTATTTTATCAATATAGAAATCAACACCAGAAATATTTTGCTGAGTACTGAGAGTGGGTATTATATGAGCATTTTTATTGGTTAAAACTGTACACATGAAAAATGTTTTCTTCTCATACCTTTCATTAATCTGGCTCTATATTTTTGCAGACAACACTGAACATCAGAGAATCAAGATGCCTACTAAGATCATATTATAAATTCTCATCATATTTCTTCTTTGGTTTTTTTATTGCTTCCTTACTTGGCTTGACATTTTCATATGAATAAAGTACAGTGCCAGAATCAAGTTGTTCTCACACAGGTTTGCAAAGCAAAAAAAAAAAAAAAAAGTCATTTGATAAACATGCTAAAAAGGTGAAAGAAAATATTGGAAGCCAAGCTACAAATGCAATGGATTTTCAATTTCTCCCTCCTCCCTCTTATTCTTCTTCAGAAACAGATATATTGGTCACTTCAAAGAAAATCAAGCTGCAGTTTTGCTAATACCTCCAATAGCTGGTAATGCAATGCAGTATTTCCTGATGTATAAGATTATTTTTATGCCTGTGGTAAGGTAAAATGAAGAAAATATGAGTGTACATACTAATTTTCTTTTAAAGGTGGTGTGATTTTTTTATTTTGTTCTTGCCTGTCCTGATTTTGACTCAGATCACAACACCGAGTCATTAACTGTTCTGTCCTTGAAAGCAAATCATACACAGTGAATAAATATTAAAGAGTACATAGTTATTCCCATGTAAGTATAGTTAGACTGCATTAGCTTAATTTGAACAGGCTATCTCAGAGTTACCTGCTATGAATTTGTGCATTTTTCCCATCTGTGGGGTGTTTCATTCTTGTCTAACCTTTAATTCCCTCAGCCAATTCTGTTACAGAGTACATGTACGATATGGAATCTAAGGTTGCATTATGCACCAATATCTAGCACTCCTCTTTATCCTGTGGGTCTTCAGAACAGAATTGCAAAGATTTTGATACAGCAAATGTGCATATATGATAAGAATTTGTTGCAGCTCTGATGAGGACTTGTATAAGATCCTAGGGGATAAAAACCTGTATCATCCAAAGTATCAATTAAAATGTCCTTTGTTCTAGTACATGTGGTTCAGGTTCTCATACTTTGATTGAGAAAGGCTTTAGTTTTACTGAGGTTGTTCCAGTTGTTGGGGGTTCTATTGTTTGGGTTCTCATGTCTGTGAGCAACATGAACATGTTTTTCCAGAACATCAAACAGGTTCACCATTGCTTGTCAGCTGGTTCTTGAAATGAATGTGGGCTGCAACACTTACTTTGTTCTTGAAGCTTTCAAGAGTTCAGAGTTTGAAACTGGTTCAATTGCTAATTGATGATGCATAAAATTGTACTATAAAACACCATATGAATTTCCTTGCAAACATTCAATTAGGACAAAGTGTATTTCAGGGCTTTGCTGAATAATGAATCTTATGCTGGATCTTTGTTAATCTTCTTAACGGATCTGAATACAAGTTTTCTCAGCTGGGTAACATTTACTAGAAAATCAGTTTACTTTGGTATGGGGAACCTCCAGGCTTGCCTTTTTAAAGGAGGTGTTTGGGAAATGTCCATAGCTACCTAAGACCTCTGTGAGGATGGTTTTTATTGAAATGTCTTCCTCTGTTACAGCTGAAAGTACAGTATATGCGAGGTGTCCCCACAGCCACAGACGTTCTTAGCCAGGATAGAGTCTAATATACTGTTGGCTTATTACAGAGCAAGGAGGACCAAATATCAGGTCTACACTCAGACCTCCCTGATGCTCAAAAATGCTGAGTTATGAGTGGTTGTGTTCATGTCTAAACTCTACACACTCTCATATATATATATTTATATATGTCAGTATTTTTGGTAGCCCTGACAAGAAACAAAACCAGAACTCATTCCATTATAATGCACTGAAAGAGAAAAAACAAACCTCAAAAGAAGTTGTTTCACTATAAAGTATAAAGAGAGAAGTCTCTGAGAGGTTTTTTGTTTTGCTAGCTCTCCATTTGATTTTTTACTCCTAATGTTGCAGAATGCCAACTAAGAGAGTTTTAAACAGTTTCATTTTAAGTTTACCAATTTCTGTTGTGCTTGGTAGGTAATGACTAAACCAGAGGGAAAACTTTGCCAAAAATAAGAACGTAGATGGGCTGACTCAAATGAGTGGAGGATAACATTTTTTGCAGAAAAGTACTAAAAATTTTCAAGCAACTTGCAAAATCATAGAAAAAAAAAGGACCTCTCTTTGAAATGTTCACAGCCATAGAATTTTATTTCTTTTCTTAGTACCACCAGGAGTATCTCTGAAATGAAATCCATTCACAAAGATATCACATAGAAGGCCATGGAGGTTGTGACCCCATTCAGGTTTTATGGATAAATTACTGTTGCTAAAACCCTGGAATGGCTTCTGCAATGAAGTTCAATATACATAGTTTTAAAAAAGAGAACAGAACCCGCTGTGGAGCCGTGCAGAGCTGTGCGAATGGGGAGCACCAGACGAGTTATCTCTTTGAGCAGAGATTTTATTGACTCTTCAAGATCATGTAAGGAGAAGACAAAAATAATATTTGAGAGCTCCTGAATATCTTTGTGCAAAAAATTGGAAGGTTCTGTAATAAAAGGTGACTTCAGCCTGTTCTCAAATTTGGTCATTTCAGTGTTGTTCTGATATTTAGCCCCCACAACTTGTGCCAAATGACAAGGACAGGTAACAACATCTAATCAAACCCCAACAATCTCCTGATAGATTTGGAATATAAATTTCTGCCAAAAAAAGTAATTTAATTTTCTCTTATTTCAACATGTCTCTTAGAAGTCAGTATAGAAAGAGAATTGGAATATTAATTTTCCTCCATGATCTTTTCTGCTTTACTGGAGTATCTTGTTTAACTTCCAGAAATAGCAAGTGTCTTCAAGAATAAAATACTCCTTCTGTTAACATAGGGCTCATGACAACCTGCTAACCCTGGAAATTCAAGATATGTTATCTAACAGTTGTAAGTGGTGACAGAAGAATAATTCTATTCTGTTTTTTGTCATATGCCAAACACCTCAGAAAGAAAGGGGTATTTCAGTCTTTAGAGCTAAAAACCTCTCATTGAAATTTCTGCTTGAACTTCTGTCAAAGATTATTTTTCTTTTTAATCTGTGTGTAAATATGTAGGGGCTTTCGGGGTGTGGGTTTTGGTTTGGTTTTAAAATTATTTATTTATTTTGGGGTGTGGAAGTGATTTGAGTGTTTTCCCCCCGAGTGAAATAATTCCAGAGTTTTTTACCTAAATGCTTGCTCTGGTATGATTAATCACTGTTTTATTTACTATTTCATGCGCAGAAATATCTAAACCATGATCTTCCATTTGTGGATACTCAGCCATGCATTGTATCCACTTTGGGTCTTCCTCTCAACCCCTTCTCCTCCCCAGCTCTGTGAGATGCCTTCCTCAAAGCATTCTTGTACTTTCAACAGGAACCTCTGGGTTATTGATCATGTGTTTGCACTTTAGTCCTATTTTTTTTACCGTTGTTATTGTTTTGTCCTTCTACTGACTGTGTTGCCTTAGTAAATCCATTGGATGGATTTTTTTCTGTGAATTTGTTTAATAATCTTAGAGTTTTATGTTCTAATTGCTTTGACTCCTCTCATCAGTCTGTATAATTCTTTGTTATAACTTCACTTTTGCTTCTGTTCTTCCCTACCTTTTATTATTCTATATCTTTCCCAGCCTTCATCACTGCATATAATCTTTTCATTTTTAAAATTTTTCATTTCAGAGGTGAACGTTCTTGTCCTGCATACTTTTGCCTCTTTTTAGTGTCATAGTATTGTCAAGCTATTGCCACTGACGCACCACAATTTACATTTTTAACAGTTTTTTCAATACTGTGCAAGTGGATCAGTTCATAAGTATTCACAAATCATCACCACTGAGACACAGGCATACACACCTCCATAGCCCAGGAAAATATGCCAGCTGAAACATTAGCAATATGTTTAATCAGCAGTACAGCCAGAGCTCATCTGAGCAGCAGAAATTGAAGGTCTTCAAATGAGCAGTAAATTCCTCAAGTCAGAATTCTTCCAAAGAATACAAAATGGAGCGAATTAGTGGCACCAACATAAGTTTATGGTCAGTATTAGCAAATGGACTGAGTGAGAACTGCTTGGAATTCCATATCTGTACAAAAGGGCTCTCAGAATGTTCCATCTGAACACGAGGCAAGACGTGAGCCCTGTCTGGTTGCTGGGGCTGCCTGCAGTACTCTGCTGGTTTCCATGTGCTCACTGTCTGTTCTGCACAGTGAACTGGCTACTCCTTGTTAAAGTGACCATGGTAAAAGAGGGGGAATAGTCCTGAATGTTAAACTTATTTGCTTTTGCTACAAATGATCACTAAACTGGAAGCAGTCGTGGTGCATTTAGACTCTCCCAAGATTGATCTTATTGCCATCATATGGATGTCATAGGCAATCAGTGTGAGCACTGGTGCACAAATGGTTCCCTGGTGATCTAATTCTCACGTGAACAAAGATTTCCATAAACCAAAGGACTGGGAAAAAGCAAAAACAAAAACCAGAGCTAATTCTATAAACTATCTGCTAATTAAAGATCCAGCTCAGGCTGCTTCACTGTCTACTTCATTGGTTTGACCTAATTTGTTCCTGAAAGAAAGACAAACAACTTCCTTCAGAGTGTTGTTTCTTTAGCCACAAAAGATCTCAATTGTGTGTGTTCTTCAAAACATGAAGACAACCAACAGCTCTAGAATAACAGTATGGGGTTTTTTTGTGTACTCATATATTTTTCTCTAAGACTTTTGTTGGCACAGACATAGACACAAATTCCTAAATAGATTTAGAAAATTAAAATATTACCCACCATGTTTTGTGGTTTTGAGGGGAAGAGTTTAGCAAATGGGTCTTGGAAGTTTAAGTGTCACAATGTGACTTGTTTCTAGTGCCAAGAGCACTTCCATTACAAGTTAATTTAGAGGCTTAGCTATTGAAAAACATCGTCACATTGGGCTTGGGAATTTTCTTTTATTCCTGATTTTTCAAAACGCAAACAACACACGAAGTAACCTGTCCTATGGATTTATTGCACTTTGTCATATGTAGTCTCTAAGAAAGTGCTTTCTGGAGCTTTTTTGGAAGAGCACTTTCATTTTTTCTCATGCTGAGTCAGCAGCAGCTCAACCTCTTCAGGGTAAGAGAATGACAACAATTTATGGGCTACAGGTGTTTATACTTATTTTACCCTAAAGCATACAAATTCCTGCTAGCAATTAAAGGTTGTTAACAGTTTTCACACTAATGCAAACATTTGTATGCAGTAATTAGAGCTTCTTCCCACTCTCCCATAATAAACTAAAATGTTTCTGATAGCTGCTATCTAGTACTTCCTAACTTTAAACCTGAATGGTGTCACTGTTAATTGCTTGAGAAATGTTACTCTGATTCACTTCTTTGATTTCCTACCAAGAATTCTCTTTTATTTCTGTAAACTAGTATGGTTTTGACTGAAAATGCATGCTCCTATGGGATAAAAGTGTCTTTCATTACTCTTCTTGACTGAGTTTGGTTGAATTGTAGGGTCCTCTCTGCATTTTTTTTTAAACAGATTGCAAAGAATCTCATAATCATCTGTAGCTACAAAAATACTTTTGTGGATTTTTTTACTGTATTCAAATAATACGAAAGTGTTAAAGTAAAAGTAAATATGAGCTGCACAAAGCAATTGTTTTATAGCAAAAAGAGCCATGACTTACTATGGAAAATGATTTCAAAAACCCTTAATGAACGCTAAACCTGTATGGTTCTTTGTCTTAAATATATGGGGAAGAATATCTTTGGTTTGACTTAATGGAGTTTATTCTTGAGTGGCTGATATAAAGGGCAGCGAATTCTGTCCTTTCTAATTAAATCTTTGGTATAACCTTGATAATCATTTAATGTTACAGATGTGAATGTCTGCCCATGCGAAGTGTGTAAGCCTGCATGTAAAGCTGCCTTGAACCCTAATGATACATTCCCCCCATGATGCACTTTGTGGTTTACAATGTTACTTAATTTGATTTTTGTTCCTCAAGACACTCAGCACTGCCTTGAAATGGGTACAGCCTCCTGCTGGCTGAGATTTTGATCATTTAGCTATAATGGGTTCCAGGCTATCAAAACGATATTTCTTGGATCCTGGTCATTAACAATACCTTGGGCAGTGATTCAGGAAGATGGTTGGCAGAAACAACATTGGGTGTGAAATGCAGGGTGTGTTCAGTGTAAACTGGTGTAATGGCGGTGAGTGAAAGACTAATTGAGATGGTGTGGGACTACTTTAGGTTTAAAACACTGAGTAAACTGAGAAGTCATGGGAGACTGCTCATCTGAATCTGATAACTTCTTCCATAGATGTTTCGGGGGGTTAATAAAACAATGGGTCTTTTTAATATATTATCTCTTACTAACCCTTAGAGAACAGAGGATTTGGGGAATACTTAAGTTAGTTGGTTTATTCCTGTTTCTTTGTGATGAGTCCATTAACTAGATCTTGATATGCTTGCTTATGTTTTTTAATATTAATTTCAACTGCTGACCCAGACTGTTAAGATGTGAAAATATGGTTTCATTAAACTGAAGTGTGCATAACTTAGAGGAAAGTTACATTGATGATTAAGTGAATTTGCAAATGGGAAGAATTATAAGCTTAATGCAGACAGATAATACAACATGAAGGAAGGGTGAAAGGGTAAGAGAAGGAAAGACAGTGGTCAGCATGAACAAAAAAATACGAATGAATGTTTCCCAGGTTCAAAAGGAAAGAGCAGATATTTTAATTTCAAATGGAAGATGGTCTTTCATGAATATAAAGTATTTTCCAGTCTGTCGTTTAACTGGTCTGAGGCAGACATTGTTTTGACTTGGATATTCACAGTTAAAACACTACTGGAATTTACTGGTCGAGTCTAGAGTGAGAGTGACTTTGAAAGGGTTTGCAGAGAAGTTTCGTGTGGCTGAGTGGTCTCTGTCTGTAGCCTGTGTGGAAGCTCCACTGATCAGAGCATTGTAGGTGCTTCCAAAATGAATGCGAAGAAAACCTTCCTGTTCAAACTGGAGAAGAGAAGGCTCTGGGGAGACCCCAGTGCAGCCTTTCACTGTGCAGAGGGGGCTTATGAGAGAGATGGAGAAAGACTTTTACCAGGGCTGTAGTGAGTGGACAAGGGTTACAGTTTTAAACTGAAAGAGGGTAGAAATTTTGTAGAATGAGCTTGGGGAGACCCTGGCACAGGTTGCCCAGAGAAGCTGTGGCTGCCCCACCCCTGGAAGTGACCAAGGCCAAGTTGCACAGGAGCAACCTGGGACGGTGGAAGGTGTGCATGCCCAGGGCAGGGGGTAGAACAGGATGATCTTTAAAGGTAATTTTCTGACCCCAACCATCATGACTCTATGAAAAGTGCCTTTTCTTTTATAATTAAATGAGGCTACCATTAGTGTTAGTGAGATTTGCTTGTTTTGTTTTGGTGTGCTTTGTGTCACATGTGAAAAGGGCTGTCTCCTGGCACGGTGTTAATGACATGATTCCCTAAGTGTGCATTTGGGTCAGTGCTGCTCTGAAAATGAGTGACTGGAATTCTGAAAGTTACCAAGTACATCATAACTCGCATTGAATCCTAAGAAAAGAATGACAATTTAATTTGTTTAACTTGAAATTTGATAAGAAAATGACTGGAAATTGTGCAGTGCTCTTCTGTTTAAAATATTAGCTTAGCAACATGTCTAGGTGTAATACCAAACAAAATTTAGTCATTCAAAAAGCATTTAACAGCTTTAATTGGAAAGCAGTATCAAAATGGATTTTTTCAAACTTGTGAGACAGTGTTTATCACAAAGAGCAGAGGAGACAGTCGGCAGGGCATTGATTCTGTCCCACTTTAGCTGTGCCAGGATAATGACTAGTCGATGTTCTAATAAAAAAGTTTGAAAATAAAATGCAAGTGATTGCGAAAGCTGTAAGCATTTAAAATTGTTCTTAATGATGTAGCTACAGTTTCTTGTTACTGGAATAGCTCTTGCTGATTTATATTGGTTTCTACTCCGATGGTTGTCTGGTTACAAATGATGTTTTCATCTACACAGAATTAAGGATTTGGAAATAACTTAATGAATTAGCCTAATTAAATGCCTATTAATTTTTTAATAACCATCACAACAGCTTAGTTTTTGATGGAGGTTTTTGAACAAAAAATGCCTCACCCTTTAAAAAAGGTTAGGAAACTGAGGTAAGGAAAGGTTAAGTAACTTGTGTAAAGTCATTTAGTCTGGACAACAATCACAATCTTTAATTTGCTGACCCTGTGTTGCTTCATTTTAGCACACAGCTGTAACCCAATCCTGTGATGATAATCCTTCACTCAACTAGATATTGACTACAGTCTCAGAGGAAAAAAAGTTCATATTTTGTTTTTCTGGGGCAGTTCATATCTTTTTAACAGCTTTTCTTCCCGCTGTCACTTTGAAGCAGGAGGAAAAGAGGTTATTACAGAGGAGACTGTACTTTTCATTTTATATCATGATTAGATTTTCTCCAGATGTTTTTTGTCTCATATTTAATTCTCCTTGCTCTTTATCCAGTACTGTATGAGTAAATGGTCTTGCTGACTTCTCACACCAATGTCTAGGTCTTTTTTTGAGGTATAGTTTGTTTAGCATTTAGCATTATATGCAAGTAGGTAAAATTTCTGCATTACCTTGCAGTTGTAAATGTTACATATCCACGTGTGTCATGACACATGACCAACTGTATTCCATAGGTCCTTTCAAACTTCTTCAGCTATATTTTATTCTGGTACAATCTTATACTACTTAAACCTTTAGTTACTTCTTTTACTCCTTCATGAAAAGCCCATTTTCTGCTCTGTTCTCTTCACTTTCGGTGAGCAGAGACGCCTTACCTTTCATCTGTAAGGATTTTCATTAGCAAACTTTTGTGATGGACTTTGTTACAAGCTTTTTGAAAGAAGTCAGATATTTTCTTCATGTAGTTTCAGAGGAACAGACGTGTGAGGAGAGGAGCAAAAGTCTCTAGACAAAAACTGCTAATTCCTTCCTCCATGTAAAAGATGTAGAAAGACTTAAGACTAAATAAAGCTTAAGATCAATCTATTGATCTGTTTTCCATTTCAAACCAGGAAGCTATTAAATTTTGGTTCTCAGAGTTCATTTGAATATTTTATTAGTACCTTGACAATTTATTTGTATCCTGGATGAAAGAGGCAAACCACTATTAATGGAGTCCAGACTGGCTCTGGAGCCTTGCTGATGATTCTTACATGACTTGATTCTAGCATTGCTTGTTTTAATAGTTCTATCTTTGTCCTTGTACTGTGGATTAGGAGCTGAAATAGAGCTTATCTTACACTCTTCACAAAAAAAAAGATAAAAACTTGACATTTTTGATAGTTTTCATAGCTGCCTTTCTATTTTCTTTTTTCTTTTCAGGAAACTTTGATTCTGTCACAGACTCTGAGCTTCTATGTGCTTAAAAACATCATTTTGTTCCTTGGTTAATTGCTTTCTCATGCTTTTTAAACTTTTAATTTTCATCATTCTTTAATCTGCTGTCTCTTTGCATATTGTCCCTTCTCCAAGTTATTTTGCCTTAAAAGACGTGTCCTTTGGGACTACTGGGCCTTCCTAGGACATGCAATTATTGCTTGGATATGGTGCTAGTTGCAGACAGATTAGCTCAGGGATGGGGTCAGAAGCTGTGAAAACTATGCTTTAATAAAAAATGGCCTCAGAAATCAACAGCTGGGGATTTTGGAGCCAAAGAACATTTACCTTCCCAGAGAAAGGGGCTTCTGGGTTTAAAAAAAACAAAACAAAACCAAAACAAACAAAAAGCCACATCCCCAAGAAATCCTAAGCTGCCAATAAATAAAAGACAAAAAAACTCTGCTTTGGTTTAGTTGAAAACCTGTAGAAAAGAAGTGTATGGAGAAGAACTCATGTGCAGAGAAGTTGAGTGCATTGAGAGAGCGAAGGGGTGGAGAGCTGGCAACAGGTGATGGCAGAGCTCTGCTGCTTCTTCCCTTCCAACGCTGCCACCCTCCTGCTTCAGCACTCAGCTCTGCTCCAGCCAGTGCTGAGCAGCAACTGCATTGTGGCAAAAGGATTTACAGTAGTTTTGTTAGAAGTATCATATCAAAAATACTCTTTAGAGTAAATAGAATATGTTAATAAAGATTTAAAAATAAAGGCGAGGGAAATCCTTTATCAGTGAGGTTGATGTTTCTAGCTAGATTTTCACACTCTTAATATAAAGGTTTTTCATACAGAAATGAAATTA
The DNA here is from genome assembly GCA_026770055.1 of Myrmophylax atrothorax. NCBI lineage: Eukaryota > Metazoa > Chordata > Aves > Passeriformes > Thamnophilidae > Myrmophylax > Myrmophylax atrothorax. The sequence goes on along the minus strand of JAOXXN010000025.1, from coordinate 1,481,571 downwards.
GATTCTCTAATGTGTAGTGTCTTTACCAGTAGATGTTCTTTACCTGCTCCAGCAACATCTGCTTGCATTTATTCAATTAAACAGCTACAATATGTTGGAGGAGTTTGCATTGTCTTTCCTCTTCACTGTGATTTATCCAAACTTCCTGTACAACAGAATTCTTCCCACTGCTGCTCGGCACTTAGCCCTCTGAAGATAGGTAATTAGGAAGTGTCCTTGCTTTGGTGTGTAAAACCTTATTCTGCAATTATTCTTTTCAATTGGAACAGAGTGTAGTCTGTGAGTGTTTCTCTCTTGTATTAGCTTTTGTTCCGATTAAAAGGAATGCTAATTATCTGCTCCTGATTTCCCTGGCTTCAAACTGACACAATGATCTGGCTTCCTACTAATCCAGCCAGCCCCACTGTTGGTGTTCTGGTGACTTGGGCCTTCGTGACTAGCATAGTTCTGTTCATTTACACTGTGTGGTATCTCTTATCTCTCATGAGTTAATGTTTGTATGTCTTACAACAGCAGCTCTTGGAATAAACAGAATAAGGGTTAAACATCAAATGACATATTATCAACTACTAATTATTAATCTCATTTTTTGGATTATTTCTTAATTTTAGATGCATGTCTCATGATTCTTGAAATTTGGGCTAGGTAATACTTACTAATCTGCAAGGACAAACACTGACCTCTGTTCTTACTGTGGTAAAACTCATCTCACTCAAGTGGTTGATGGGAGGCTTAGGCGAAAATACGAGTCTGAATTGCACTTGGTCTGTACTTGTGTATTTGTTAGATTCTTAATACAGTGGTAGTCAACTTTTTCATTTTACGTGAGCTTTTTGTATTAAAATTTTTGTCAAACAAGTGGTGCATTTACCAACTGACTTGCCTAGCTGTAGCTTTGGTGATTAAGTCCACATAAACTGTTTTCTAAAATGAAAAAGTATTTTTGCCATCTTTTTAATGAGGATGGCCTAGTAGAATAGCTCCAAAGAAAAAGAATCTGGTAATTGAAATGCTAACAGATCCATAACTTTCTTCCATTAGTATCTAAATAATTTTGTAGACATTCTGCACAGTCTGTTTCCAAACTCCTCTGTGAGCTGTTTTTCCCAGTGCACAGTATCTTGATGAAAAGAATCAATTAAGTCTGGAAAGCTCCAATGGTATAAATATCCTCAGTAAATAAATTGTTATTGTATTAGATAAAACATGCTGATTTAAAACAGTTGATAAACCCTATCTCTAGTCGGTGGCATATTCTCTGGAAAAACTCCCAGATTTCACAGAATGAATAATGCATGAGTGTCTCTTTATGTGATTGAGTTGACTGGTTGCGATGTATCTGAATATTCTGGTGTTTGATTGTGATTTGCTCACTGTTGGGAGCTCCCTCAGCAGAGCCTGCAGAGGCAGGAACAGCACCGAGGCTCTGCTCCTGGTACTGCAGAGAATTGTCTTTGCATTAGACAGCATCAGTGATGAGAGCAAGATTTAATTTTGAAGGTACAGTCATCGCCAAATCAAAGAGGGGAAGTGATGAGATCAAGGCTGTTCTGGGATGTTAGTGTAGTTATTACTGTCAGCTGCCTTGTCAAACAGTGGAGATAATCCACTCTGTTCAGCTTCCATTGGAGGGTGCTGGTTCTGCTATCATAATTTTCAGATGTTTGCCTTGCTATTCAATTCTTGCTACATGGGTAGCTTTCTATCTTCTTATTTTCTCTAGAATGAACTTTTTAGCATTTAGGTTTTCAGTGTGTACATATAAAAATATTGTGTATTGACTATGAATACTTTTGCAGAAAAGTGTACTTACTTGAAGTTACTCTGAGGGGATTGCTCTAAACTCCATATTTAGAGGGTTTTTTGTTTGGGTTTTTTTGTTGTTGTTTTTTTTAAATTGAGTTAATTATAACATTAAAATAAATGAGAATAAGAATAAAAGGATCATTTTGGCAGCTGTGACTTTTAATTAAATTGCTCAAAATCTAAATACTCAAGGTGGGGAGGAAGAAACTTAGGAAAGGGAAAATGTGGTGGACCAAGAATGAAAATAAAGTTAAATAGTATGAGAATCAGTAGGTTATAAAGGTGAAGAGAGAGAGAAGTAAAACAGAAAGAACATACTGCACATTGTGGGGGTAAAATGAGTGACAGTGTATGGATGAATAGAGAGGTGTTAGGGAAACATGATTAGAGGTGGAAAATTGTAAAGAATTGCAAAACTAGGAAATATTAATTTTAAGGAAATAAGATAAAATTGCCTATAACAGACATATAAAGGTACTAACACAAAAAGCTGGCTAAATGCTGGAAAAACATGTCTGCAAATTAATATTCAGGTTTCTAAACAAGTGTTCTTGGTTTCCCTCCCTTTCTCCAGTTGTTTGTTTCTACAGAGTCAAAACACTGAGCTTAACAAGGATGGATGTTCATAGAGGTGAATTCAAACGCTGTGTAAGTGTTAGTGGGTGTATGTGATTCCACTCTGTATTTACTGCAGGGAAGGTATGGACAAATCAGGCAGCCCACAACATATTTTGTGATCTGTTTGTTTAAAACCACTGCAGCTTTGTATATTACATTTCATGGACTTGGAGAAAAATCAGTTACTCTTTCAAATATTTGAAATTTATCAAATGGAACTCAAAAAAATTTCAGAGAATCTGTGATCTCTGCATAATCACAGTTATGGAGTTACCTGCAGTGTACATATCTCTGGTCTTTTCCAATTATGCTTTATAAATTATTCACTACGGTCTAAGAAATAAGCCTGAAAACCAAAAATAAAATGAGGACTATAGTAATACTGAGAAAGCCAGAAACAAGACTTAGAAGGTCATAATGAAAAAAATGAACAAACAACTCCCATCTTGTTCACCATATCAGTGTAAGAATTTAACTTCTGGGAGAAATTGTACAAATTCAGCCTGGCTTATTCCCAGGAGTGAAGTTATTCATGAGCATACAAGTTTACTGGGTCAGGCCCTGAATCAACAAGACAGTGACTGTGAAAGACAGTCCAGAGCTCGAGAGTGAAAGGGAAGGTTAATGAGAAGCACAGGAAAGATGTTCATTAAAGTGGAAATTGAAGTCACCTAGGCTGAGAGGAGTGAGCTTGAGAGGAAGAAAGTGAGCTTCGTTCTCAAAGTCAGGAAGGAGGTTAGCTGAGAAGTCAGGGGAAGCACGTCCTGCCCGGGCAGGAGCTGTCAGGAGCTGCTGAGTGGCAGCTGACCAGCACATTCTCTTTCAAACGCTGAATAATGTGTGCTGACTGGAGTTTAACGTCTGTCTGAACCAGGAGCTGAAATACAAGCTCAGAAATTGGGTGCTTTGTGCATTGTTAGGCTTATACTTACAGCAAAAGGAAAAATGTTGGACATACAAGACTGTCACACTCATATAAAATTTTGGTAGGGTTTCCCCACTTATTCTTGCATTTCAGAATTCTGAAGTTAAAATTTTATTTTGACAAATCAATTTTTTACATCCATTGATGCAGAAATTTTTGATATTTAATTGGTAGTACTGTTTATTTTCAACATTTGCAGTCCTAGAGCCATAAAATATCCTGAAAATGATTTTTTTTCCCACCCACAGCAGTCTATGGGTTGGTTTTTTTTGTTTTTCTCCCATGCCCTTTTACTCATTAGTGACAAACTGACAGAACACTTGGAGGATTCAGTCATGTTCATTTCCTTTGTCCCTTATGCTACATTCTTTAAATGTTGTTTGGGGGGTTTGTTGGGGTTTTTTTGTTTGTTTTGAGTTTTTTGTTTTGTTTTGTTTTAATTTTTGGATACTTCCTTAGTGCTGTGTTTCTAGGAAGGCATGGACTGGCCACCAAGCCTGGGTGTTCAGCAGCCTGCTTTGCACACCATCCCTGCTCTTGAGAGATGCACTGGGGAGTTAAAACTTTTTGTCAGTTTTTGAGTGTCTTGGAATGCAAAAGCCTCGGTGGGTCAAGAGGTTGTCTCCTGATTAAGACAGTAGCGTCCCCTGTTCTACAGCAGTTCTGTTCTCTGCCTCTGTGTTTGATTTGATAGCAACTCTCAAAAGTTGTGAGGGTACAAAGGGTTTGCTGGTTATTCCTGAGCTCATGTGTCTGCAAAGAAACTCATTCACTGCCCTTCCTGTAATTATAAAAAGTTGGGATGTCAGAGCTGACAGGCTGGTATGTGCTGGGACAATGTGTCAAGAAAAGGAAATGTAGTGGAAGAAACAAGCCACAAATACTGCAGGGCAGGTCATTGAGTGAAAACAAATGGCAGAGACGGAGAAAACACTCCTACCTTGGAGCCTGCGTCGCTTTCCTGTGTTAGTGCTGCTGGCGCCTTAAATAAACAATTCAAAGTTCCAGTCTTTTCTTTCTGATGGTGACTAGTTACAGTTACCATGTTTAACTTGCAGATGAGTTCTGGTGTAAATATCAACCTCTGAGCTGAGTGTATCGAGTTTTATCTGTATGGAGTGGCTTCCATAAAGCCTGGGGTTGTGTCATTGTCACAGGCTTATGCCTGGGAGTTTGGGATTTCCACACTGTGTGAGATCCCACTGGATGCTTCCCAGCAGAGATATAAAGCTGTTTTTCTGTGGCAGTGGGGGTAGAAGACTGTTGGATGAAATAGAGAGAAGTCTATTTATTCTACTCTGTAGAACTTTATTTCACTCTGTAGAACTTGCACCTTGCTTGCAGCAAGCTGTCCAGGTATTTTAATGGATTGTATTCTGGAGGTGAGGTGAGAGGAGAGAAAGGTCTGTAATTGTTGGAAAGAAGGGAGGAAAGAGGTTGTCTCTGGGAAGAAAAAGTGTACAAGAGAAGTTGCCATGCTGACTGTAGTCATGAGCCCTGCTTGTGATGGGCTGCACAATGGCTGGGCCTGGATCTAATCAATTCTCATGACCCAAATTTTAATTGCTTTGCTGTAAAATATAAATATTAACTTGCTTACCTCTTCCAAACTTTGTATTACTTTTAAGGGGTATGTTTTAGTTTTTATTGCTGCAATTTCTCCACATTGTCATGAATTTATCCCCTTTTTGCCCTCTAAGATCAAGAATTTTCGACACACAAAAAAAATCTCACATAAATCAGGATGTTTCTAGAAAGAATTGTCAAATGTCATCCAAATGCCAAAAAGTTCATGTATTCTTAGATGGCTGTTCCCACAGCATGTAGGTGCATCCTGCCTTGCTCAGCTTGTTCTGTTTTCTGCAGGCCTGGTTCTCACCCCTGAAGTGAAAGGCAGATTTCAGAGCTGGGACATAACGATATTCCGGTTGTGCCAGTACCTTCAGACCAGCTTCTCTCCCTGTTCAGGTGAAGATCTGACATAAAGCCTGTTTTGCAGTCCAGGTGCTGACTCAGCTTTGTTAATCTCATTAAATGAAAATGGTCCTTTAAAGGTAAAATAAGTAAGCACTTTTTAAAAGGGTGACTGATGGAAACAGAGATGTGTTTCTGGAGGGCACATATTGAGAACTTTTTATACTGAAATGCAACATTTTTCTGTCCTGTTTACATCACCTCATTTACCCAACATCAAAAACAATTACGGCAATTATTGCAGACCTTGACTTTTTCCTTAGGGAAATGCTCTCCAAGAAAACTCTATTTATGTCTTGGGGTTTTTTCCTGTCTCTCTTAAAGCTAATATTTCATGTCTCCTAGAGGGAAAAGCTGACAAAAATGATGGGTATTTTCCCAAAGCGTGTATTTACCGTATCAACTGAATTGAAATTTCATTATTACATCTTTCTGAAGTTTTTGTTAAAAAAAGTCCCTGATCCAAGTTTGTCACATAAGGAACTATAACATGAATCATGAAAAGACAGAAAAAGAAGTCTCACAGAAGAGGCCATCCTCTTTTCACTTAAAGAGCCATTCTCTTGTAAGAAAAGCCGCTCTCTTCCAAGAATCCCCAAATAGCTTGTTCATTGTTTGGACAAGAACTATAGCTGTCAGTCATCATTTGTCAAAGCCCTTCCCTCCTGTGAAGGGGCCACTGGTTCCTGTTTGCTGCTACAAAATGGAACCTCATCTGCAGCCTGCAAAAGATGAGATAATGAGATTCACTTGACTTGCCATGAATTGGGGTTGCTGTGCGTGATTACAGGGGAGTTTTCATCACTTTCCTGGGAAATCTGTAGCTGTGGATTTGCATGTTAATAGTAACATTTTACTTTTTAAATGTGCCTTTTTAAGTGAGTTCCATGTGTAAAATTCTGAAAAGGAAGTTGCCATCTTTCAAGATCTCATGTTGACTCAGTGACTTCAGAGACAGTTCAGATTACCTCACAGTCATAAAGATGACTTTTTTCTTTTAAGTTAACATATCTAAAATTCTTGTGTTAAGATCAGGAAAATAAGCCAGAAAGATCCTGCCAGACAAATGATTAGACTTCTGAATTTGCACCAAGACCTAAAAGTTGAATTGATTTTGCTTTACAATTTGATTTTTTGAGTAACAACTCTGTTACTCTGCTATTTGGGCCAGAGTCTTTCTTTAGCTCCTAGAGCTTTATTAGATCTATGTGACCAGTAGTGAAGAAAGGGCAGGGAATGGGTTAGCTGAGTCTCTAGAAAATCACTCATTTCAAATAAAGTTGTGAAGTGGAATGTTCAGAGGGAGCAAATCCAAATTTAAAATGTATAGGTAAAGATTTCTTGCTTATTTTTAAAACTTAAGCAACTCCTTATGATCACTGCAAGTGTAGGAGATTATAGAACCTTTTTGACACCCAGAGTCTAATTCTGGGGCCTTTTCCTGTCTTTGCCAGCATGTTTGAGGTGACTGTACCATGGAAGCAGAACAACAGTGTATTACAGATGCACTGAAGTCGAATTCATATCCTTAAGAAGTTATGCTTACCTGTAAGTAATATATCAGGTCTATAATCATTTTTTTGTTCTATTAATAACCCAGCATCTGAGTTGGGGACTTCTGTTATGAAGTTGAAATCCAAATAAATAAAATAACCTGTGCCATAAGTGCATAATTACAGAAGATTTGAGAGTCGATTAAAACTGCAACAGCTACAGAAGCTTCTCGCAACATTAATGATTTCTGGCCAATATATTTTGTACAGAATTAATGAGTGTCTAGGGTTATGGGTTTCTTCATTTTGTTTTGGGTCATTAACATACTCATTAAAGCTTAAAAAGCAGCTCTCAGCTGCCAGCTTTTATTTATTTATTTATTTTTAACCTGGAAGTCTTCCTTTGCTGAGACTCCCAGGCACTAAATTTTCTGCTTTGTGCCCACGAGTGCCTTGTAAGGTGTTGAGCATTAATGTCTCTGCTTAAGAATGGGCACTAGTGACGCTTTCCCACTTCATTGAACAGGGTGTAGTAGATCTTGTCCTGCTCTTCTAACGTAGTTCAGAAAATTCCTTATGTCAAGCAGCCCATCTTTACTGACTCTGAGTGTCCTTTACAAGTGAAATGATGATCTCAGAAGCCCTAACAGAAAAATACAGATATAAAAAAGTGGAAAAAGACCCAGCACGAAATACTAAGAACAAAGTCATTCCAAAATGCAAGCTGTGCGCTGAGTCATGACAGTGTAATTGGTTTTCAACTTCTGCTACTTTTCATTGAACTCCAAACAACATTCAGTCTGGAAACTGTTTTGGTTTTTCTTCTTTCAATGAGAGCTTATATTATGATTTAATGGTTATGGTAAGATGAATATTTATGACAGTCTTGGGACTTTCTGTATGTAGTGTATATGTAGAGAACAGACTTGAATTTTCAAAATTAATAGAGCTGCTCAATGATTTTTTTCCCCACTCTTTTATACTCAGCTTTTCCTAGAAAAACCTATTGATGGAGTTAATGATTCCTCTCAAAAAAAACATGCAAAGGAGGACTCTGTTCGTTGATGGAGAATAAAAAGGCATCCAATATCATTAGAGATCTAGATTACCAGGTGGAATGCACCATTTCTTTGCAGTGATATGACTGTCTGTGCCAGATATGCATGTCCTTCATATTTCAAACCATGGAATTGGGGCTTCATCCTTTCTGTATCAGGAAATTTGAAATATATCTCAGCTTAATCAAAATTTTACATTCCTGCACTACTGGCTATGCATGTCTGAACACTGTGAGTATTCAATGTTTCTGCAAATAGAGAAAATTATCCTGCTATTATGATTTGTTGGGTAGGTGAATAACAAAAAAAATGCAGTGGGAGGTGGATTAATTTAGTGATACACACACAGGATTGGAAAGCAGAATACATTATCACATAGACATTGTACTCTCAGGGAGCCAAGGTCCAACTGCAGCCCTTCCAAAAATTAAATTAGTTTGATCATTTGTAGTAAGCAGTTTTGCATTATACAATGGATCTGAATAGATCTGAACACTGCTGACACAGAAAATCAAGAATGTCCCTTACAGATCGCAGTCAATCCTGTATGATATGAGAGCCCCTTTAAACATCCAGGGAGGAAAAGAGCCACAGCACTGACTGCACAAAGTCTACCTCATTATTTTATGTATTTAGCATAGTGTTTCTGGCACCAAGGACAATTTTTGTGGTAAATTTATTAGCAAACTGCACTTCAGTTATCATTTATATCCTCTTCTCATTCCAAAAATAATCATAATACTGAAAAGTTTACTATAGATTTTTCCTCTGATATGCTGTATGACTTACATTACAGCAAGCTTGAGCGATCACAGATTATTGATTTTCAGGTTTTGATAAAAAATTTCATAATAACAGTATTATCTCTGATATATGATATTGGAGTACATTGTCAAGGCAACAGTCTTCAGTAACATGCTCTTTTTGCTCTTCATTGTACTTGTGTGTTATCCATTGGAAACGACTGATTTTCTAAGTATAACTGCTGTAATTTTAAGATGTCAGTTTAAGCTTATTGACAAAGTCAACCTTATTTAGACTAACTTATTTCTTGGATGTTTTCTTTAATAATTTTCCTGAGTTCTTTGTTTTTACTGAACAAATAAAGCTCACAGGGGGGAAAAAAAAAGGAATATAAGACATAACAAACTAACTCACTTTTCCATTCATCCCTGAAGCTTCTATACTGAGCAGGAAAATAATATGCTGCTAAAAATTTGGGGACAGAATATATTAATTAAACAGGATAAGGAAGTAAAATAAATGCAGATGTATCTTTTTGTACCAGAAAGCAAACAATGTACTTAAGAATTTTTCCACAAAGGTGTCACAGGGAAAAAAGTACAAGAAAAAGGGTGGTCCTGCTTAGAAAGTTGCCTATTTCGGTAAGCTTGGTTCACTGCTGTATTCAAACAGGCAATTAATTCCCTTTCTCAGCTGCAGTTGGGTCATTCCTCATGTTTTAGCTTGTTGAGTTTCAGGAAATGCCTTGTTAACTTAACCTCTGGGTATTGCTTTTTGTAGACACTTGAATGGGAAGCAGCAGGTTAGGATAGAACATTTAGTCAAGTCTGTTTTATGTGTATATACTGTGAATCCCTGCTAGAGATCATCTTCTTCTCTTGCTGTGTCAGGTCAGGCGTTATTATATCAGATGCACATCCAGAAAAACTCTGCCCAAATTGCTTTTTTCCCCCTCTTTGTTATTAGAGACACTTTAAAACAGTTGTTCATCAATTGTTAGTGCTGATGAAATTATAAAAATTCAAGTGAGGTTTCACCAATGAATTTTTCTGTTTTAGTTTTATTAATCTGGTGCTATCGTTTTCACATCCTTAGAATTGAGTATTTTACTTTTACTGTATTAATTTTCTCTTTTTACGAGTAGTCTCCTGTTCTTGAGGAGAGCTAGAAAGCTCTACAAAGAGTATGCATGGGCAAAAAAGAAACAGTATTCACAAGCAGAGCAAAATCATGCCTGGGTTCATGGTGTATTGTTCCCTCTTTGTGGTTGCATCTTGAAACGTAACTATCAGCATGTTCGTTACAATTCTATAGGTCTCAATTTTGGTTTCCCCCATGCATTAAAATTTTGGCTAATCCAAACCAAATGCAAGCCTCAGATGTTGGTTGGACTGTGGGGCACTTTGTCTAATGCTTTGCTCCTGACCACACCCCTGGTAGCTGCAGCTCTTTAGAAGTTATGAGGTGGCCAACAGTAGAAGTCAAGAGTGCAGATCCCGTTGCTGCTCTGTATAAACAGAGGAGCTTTCTTGTAATTGTAATATCTTGTATTGCTTTGGTGTCTCAGTTTGCTGTCAGACAGCCAGTGAGTATACAATATATTTATATATGAAGAAATTATTGCAAATTTCACTTCAATACTAGAAGAAACTTCACAGTTTTTGGAAGACATTTTGGTATTCGTGGATTCATGGACTGTTTTGTCCTGTAACTCCAGTAGCTGAAGTGCCATCTTGCTTTTCTGAAGGTGCGAGTCTAACTTGTTGATTATAAAAGCTCTTGTTTAAACTGATCTGTTGCCATTATTTTTTTGCTACATCGATGTGCAAAAACTGTCATTGGGAAGAGCCGAAAATTTACCAAGTTAACATTGCAGAATATGTGACTTCAGTGATAAAAGTTGAGTGAAGTGCTGTCTTTTGTTCCCATATAAGCTTTGTTTGCACTGCAGTGACGCTTTTTGTTGCAAGAACTCTATCAGTTCCTTAGAATGACACTTTTTGTCATGCTGGTTTGTGACTTCCTCGGGTAATTGTGGTTTCTCTGAGCACAGTAGTACAGAGCAGAATACACTGTTCCTGTAGTTACAGGCAGGCACAGTATGTGACCTTTTTGTGACATTGCTTTTAATTATGTGATCTGCGTTAGCTGAATGAGGGAAAATTAGCATGTAGAAATGTAGCCTTATTTGCTGCTTTTGAAGACTTACAGCCTTGTACTGGAAATATTAAATACACCATTTTTAGTAGTTCTGTGTATGTTAAGCAGAAACAGTTCAAGATAGGAACAATGAACCATAACTCTTCTTAGGTTATGTGTTGGTTGGGTTTTTTTTTTCTTTTTAAGAAGACTCTCATACTTTGTAATTAATTGGCCAGCTAGGGAAATCTGCCATAGGAATAAATGAAGTTCAAGAAGTCTTTCCTACTAGCTGGCCTTTGTTGAGAAATGTGTTTTGTTGTTTTTTTCTTTTAAGACTATTAAAACATGCATGAACAGCTACCAATTACTTAGTCCAGAGAGAGCTTCATACAAAAAAAATAAAGGCAGTTTGTCATATAATAATAAAAACAGTGAATATGTCACCTAGGGCATGAGCATGTATGTTTCTAATAACTTCAGGCTATAAGCTATCTGCCTAATTAAATTCATCAGTGTGCTTCAATTTCAGTTTAAATACTTGATTCTAAATTGAGAAAAACTAAAATTAATTTGCATGAAATGCAGAGTTGCAAGTCTCAAAGTGACATTGGATGTTTATCCAGAATGGTGTTTTCTATTCCTGTGAAGTGTATCTCTGTGATTTAAAGAAAAAAATAATTGATATAGATAAAGAATCAGCTTTTCAGTAAGAAGATATACAATTACTTTTTCTTATAAGAGAGGAGTGCCTGCTGGATAACTACTGCCTGCATCCACAATTCCTGGATGCTGGGAGTTTGTTGTGCTTTAGGATACAGCAGGAATGTAATGATCTGCTCTGTGATCTTAATGCTGATGTTCTTGTCCCTATCACTTTGGCACTGAACAGGCTGCCAGAGAAAATAGTAGCAGGTAGTGAAAAGGTTGCAAAATAAAGAGCTTGCTGATGTTAAAAACAAGTGGGTGATGAAGCTTTTCTCCCTTGCAGCCAGAAAAGAAAACTGAAACAAATGAGGAAAATAAGATGTGCATCTTAAGAGAGAGATGTAAGAGAATAGACACACCTCCTTCTCTCTCCCTCTCTTTTTCTTTCTCCCCCCGCCTACTGATGTATAATTCTTTCTGCCTGAAAATTCTCTTTTCACATCTGAAATGGCAATAGTTGAACTGTACATCCTGCTGCATCTCTGCGTGTTTGCTGCTGTTGATTGACTGTTAAGGGAAAAGGGAGTTGCAGAGAAATGGTATTACAGTGCTGGGTATGTAATGGTGTGGATTCTAGATGAAAGTGGGAAAGCACATTGTTGTTTCACGTTGAGGTGATAAAAGGAATATAAATTGTGGCTACAGGATAAAATGGGTGTCGACTTGTAATTAAAGATATATGCAGTGAATATCCTTCAAACAGAGTAGCCCTAGAGACATTTTTCCTTGAGATTAATACATTCTGATGTCCTTAAATCTTCTTGTCTTTTATCCCCACCAGTGACAACTGGTATGTGTGTTTTGGGGCTTTATTCCCCCACCACAGCCCCAAATTAGTTTCTGAAGATCATTCAGCAACTGAAATTACTGTGCTGGAATTCATTATGCTGCTTCTCCTGTGTTTCTAGAAACACCCTGTACAAGAGTCAGTAATGAACAAAAGATGAGCACTCTGCAGTTGCCTCATTCCAGCCTCCTGCCAAAACTGTTTAGTTTTGTTGTTTTGTTTTTTTCAAATCAGTATTCTGGGTTTTTGACTTCAGAATACGCAGAGCATTTTACCCTGAAATAAATGGGAATAATTTGAGGGCAGTTTCTCTGTTTAGCACATGCTTGAAGGTAAGAACTTGTATTCAGGCACCATAAACAGCTGAGCTAGGATGTCTTATTTGCTTTCAGTTGGGAAGAGCTTTCAACTTCTGTGCTCCTTCTGCTGTGTGCTCTGCAGCACCTTGCAGAGATAGGACCGCTGCTGGGCTCTGCATTTTTGGGTGAGGCACAGAACAGAAGGACTTCAAAAGTTGGAATAGTTTAGAATTTGTGGCAGAGGTATGGTGGAAGCATCAGGCTGGGATCATAAAATCCAGGATACCATGGTGCTCTGGGTGAAATTGTGAAAGCTTTAAAAACTGCTGTTCTTCAGCGACTGCTCTCATATAGTCTCCTCCAAATATATTTCCTTATATTTGGTTGAAGAAATTAAGATGGACTGAAATATGGATATAGTTGATGAATGGAGAACAATATTCCATATCTTAAAGTCTGACATTACTTTTCCATGATATTGAGATAGAAGTTGTGCTTAAAATATGATTTTTACATATCTGAGGTATAAAAACCCAACCAACCAAAACCAAGCTAGTTTGAACCAGACATCTATAAAACCATGTGGAAATCTCATGGTTCTATGTGGGCATTTTATTATAAAACATAAGCACATGTTGGGTTCATTGGCAAGCTTCTCTTCATCACAAAACTCAAAGGAATATCAGCTTTGTTTCCAGAAAAAGTTAGGCAATTTATGATTCTTTTTACTGAAGTAATGTGTAATTTGTGAGGCTGCTTGGGTTAGGTGTGAAATCAGATGAACTTCAGTAGTTCCAGTTACATTACACTGTGGCTAATGCCAAAGACATCCTGTGAAATGAAATTGCTGAATTTCACACAGCACATGTACATAAGAAAAAAAACAAACCTTGACAGCCAGTGGAGAAAAATCTGCATTTCCCTTGTTCTAGAGGCAATAGAATAAAGGATTTCTTTTCAAAGAAGTATTATGTGGATATTAAACCAAACCATTTAATTCTATATTCTAAAGTAGCTTAGTCTCTTGCCTGTAAGATTCAGCCAATAAATTTAAACTGGATCAGATACAGCTTGCAACATCTTTCAACTATTTTGCTATCATTACAAAGGCTGATGCAATATTTCTGAGACTCCATTTTTTTGCTTTAGTTATTTTTTTCAATTGCAGCATGCTTAGATTTGCACCAAATTTCAGACTGAGTATAATTGTGTTTCCTAAAAATAGAATTCAGGGAACAAGATTAATGTTTGCCATAACGCATACAGTTATAAGAAGTTCATGTTTAAAAATAAGGCTGTGTTGTGGTGATTATTTTGGGATTTTGTTCTGTTTAGTCAACCTGTTTTCTTTGAAGTTATGTAAGTCAGCTGGACTTCAATAAAGAAGGTTGATGAATCCTAGCAGGTCCATGTCCTATATATGTTTCTTCTCCTCTAAATGTCCAATATTGATTACATGTTGATATAGATAAATAAAGCAAACCAGATATGGGGTGGGTTTGTACTTCTAGTGAATGTACTTCTAGAGAAGGATCAGTGCAGTAGGCACAAAGCTTGTATGGCGTCAAGAAGTGTAATTCACTTGTTCCACACGTGGCAGGCAATAATGTGCTCCTCGGACAAGCCTGGGAACGTGGCTTGGTCCCTCTCTGTGGTTTCTGCATTCCAAATTCTGTTTGGTGATTTGGTGAATTCCCTGTGGTATCACATCCATAAATCTCTGCTTGAGGAGATGTGAAACCCCTGGAAACCCACAGTAAAGGAGTGTGTATGTGGTGTGTGGGAATTTTAGTATAGTTACATGCCAGTCTGCTGTTACTTTGATGAGTGACACACATACAAACTGAAAGACGTACACTGAGATCTAAAACATCATCTGCTTTCATTCTCTGGTTTAGATTTTGTATTCAGAGGTCATTTAAGCTGTGAAGCATTTAGGTTTCATTTACATTTAGTGTAAGTTCTTAAAGTTGATATGTGCTCTGGGATACTCAGCCTTAGATAGTTGGTGCTTGGTCATATCTTTTTTCTAACCTGTGATTTTGTAACTAACTTTCTGATAAGGTGAGGCTGGAACTAAGCATGGGAAAGCTGGAATTTCTGGTTATATGTAATTTTTTATCCCTATTGTGGGTGAATTCTGCACCTTTATCTCAGTATTGCAATACTCTTACATTTTGATTCATGTGCAATGTTACTCTTGTCTACCATAAGATTCCCGAGTGTCACAAAGCGGTCACACTCTGCAAAGGATCACCCAGCTGCTTGCTTGAAATAAGAACACTACACAGTTGATAAACAGACTCACCCTGCCTTTGCAGTGGTTTCTAGCAAACCTTATATCAAATTCCTGAAGGGAGTGGAAACACATGCTATGTCCCTTGTCAAGCACTCCTCTCAAGAAAGGATGTCCAATAACTGTATAAAAGCATGTGCAGAATTATTGCAAGCCTTCTGGGTCTGCTCCACCAGAGCTGTTAGTGTTCAAGCACCTTGTTTTTCAGACTGTAAATCTGCCCCTTTAACTTATATTTGAAGGACAAGGCTAAACACAGCAGCTGAAAGAGCTACTGGTGTATCCATGTAGTGCAAGTGAATTCCTGTAGGTACAAGGTTGGTCGAGGTGAAAGTCTAAGTGGAAACACAAGATTGGGATTGTTTGATAGAGACAACTATTTGCATTCCTGCTAATCCATATATGCTAAGCTTCTACAAGGTAGAGGTTATCTAGAAAAAAACAAATCTATCTTTTTCCCCCCAAAGTAAATAAAAATAACATTTTTTTTTTAAAAAAATGGAGAGGATAAGTTTATACTTTTTTGAGCTTTATTTGTTCATTCTGCATAGGTGAAAGGGATATTGGAATTTCCTCTGTATAACCTTTCAAGTTCAAGGCGAGTCTTTGTTTTTGTTTTTTGGGTTTTTTTTTTGGATTTAGATTTGTTTAAAGGAGAGAGGAGGACATTTGGTCAGTTTTCCAACACTGTCTATGTTTAATTTAGGATTAGCAGTAAAAAACATTAACTTCACACCTTTTCTCTCTCTCTCTCTTTGCTTTTCCTGTCACCGCCTTAAGAGTTGTGCTGAAGTGCAGCTTGAAACATGTTTTATGGCACTAGGATATGTATGAATTTGGGCATCCTGAGATATCCCCTGATTTTTATGATGATGAGAGGGTTGCCTTTAACAAATATGTAAAAAAATAAATTGAAAAAAAATAAATAAAAAGATTACTAGAACACAGAAACCTCACAACTGGATGTGCTAGGACATGTTAAGCACCAGGAAGGAAACAACCTGAGAACAGGAACTAAGCCAACTCCCTTTTAGTTCTTCTTTTACTGAATTATAAATATACTGTCAACTGTGAAATCAGCATTTTTCGTTGGAGAGGTAAAGAAGGTTGCAGAAAAACACTATGTGTAAAAGCGTATGGATAACCTAGGGCTGTTAGAAAAATTTTAAGCAATTTCTACTTTATAATGCCATTTAGTTACAAACTGATGCAAAGACATTTAGGAATGTTTTTCCTTGTGGTTTTGTGGGGGTTTTTTATAGGGGGGAGATATTTGGTTGGTTGGGGTTTTTTAAGAAGTGCTTAACCATTTAATTTCCAGTGACTTGGAAATAACTGCTTGAAACCACTGAGAAATGTCTGTTTTGAGATAACAAGTGTATTAAAGAGCTGTTAAAAATATGAGATTTAACATTCCTATGTCATTTGCCCTTTTTTTTTAAAGTCTATTTGACTATGAAGATCATTTTGTCTCTTTTAAGTAAAGGAGCAAACAATAAATACATTTTGGAAAGAGAGAATGCATAAGGAAATCTGACTTGTATCCAGTGCTCTTCTCTGTGGTGAATGAGTTACACCTAATGATGCCTTTCACAAGAAATGTGCTCTCATTTTGCTGATGAGAAAAGGCCTCACTGGGCCTGTTTTACCCAGAGTTTTCTACCAGAAAAGCTGAGGTTTAGTGTAGAGTGTTGTAGTTGGAATGTCTGTCTAGGTAGTACATGAAGTAGAGGATGGTTGATTTCCCATTTGCTATTTTAAGAGAATAAAATATCTTGGTTTCCTGGAGCTGATCTGGAGGGCAGTGAATGTTCTTTGCTTGCAATTGGAATAAAGCCTTAGCAA
Organism: Myrmophylax atrothorax; assembly: GCA_026770055.1. Classification (NCBI taxonomy): domain Eukaryota; kingdom Metazoa; phylum Chordata; class Aves; order Passeriformes; family Thamnophilidae; genus Myrmophylax; species Myrmophylax atrothorax. The sequence goes on along the minus strand of JAOXXN010000025.1, from coordinate 1,464,879 downwards.
AGGGGAGCTGATTTTCACTCAAGTTGTTCAGGGTCTGATAAGTGCCCTGGGCTATTGATTCTTCCTAGTAAGTGCCATTTTTTGTTAGTCTCATTAAAAACAATTCTTTCCCCCACAAAACTCGCTTTTAGCCTCTTTGATCAGCAAACTGGTATGTCTTGGCCCGGTTTCAGCAAACGCCTACGTCTCTGCTGTCGAACACTTCAGTCTCCTCCTGTCTCTTTAAACTCATATTTTCAAAGTGCATGAGGGAGAACAATTTTTAACATCAATAGTGAGAAGAAGCTAAGTAGCAGATGTAATCACACAAGTATCTTTTATTGGTTATAAATTAAATTTTAATCATTAAGAAAAGAGCACTTTTCATGTAAAAGATGCTTGAGGAGCTATGCTATTTTTTAAAATTTTCTCAGTTTGACATACTATTTATAAAACCTTTTATACATCTAAAGTGACCCTTGTTAAGAGAATCTCACAGTATACCAGTTCAAACTTTGGTTAATTGTTCCCTGTGTTTGGGGTTTAGATCTTAGTGTCATCCTGATTCTAATTGTTCAATAAGAACACAAGATTAACATAATGTTTTTCCACTCTTTTGAAGTTCAGTGTTTATAACCCTTATGTTAGCAAGGTTCTGTTGATACCTAATGGAATCAGTATGCTGATCTTTATTTTTGATGTGTGCGCAATTTGCAATAACAGATATAATCACTGTAGGCTCATGGTGCTGACGTTGTATTTTTGTTTCATTCAAATGTTGTATGTAACTGAGAATTGGAAGCAATAGGCAAAAGTGTTTGGAAAACTGAGAACTTCATTTTAACCCTTAAACTTTCATCCAGGTGTTAGTGCATCTTTTAATTTTGGACATTAGAAAGTTTTCTCTGGTTTTTCCTTCACGTTTTCCTACATGTCCATTTCTGAAGCTCTGAGAAGTCCAGCAGAAATACCTCTATGCCATGAATTGCAGGTATAGTACCTTGAGTGGGGCAGTTAAAGTAATACCAACATTGCTTGATCTAATATTCAGGTTATTGAGGGGAGGGAATTACATGTTTCTTTTAAGTGAAATTTCAGTGGATTTTTTTCTCTGAACTCAAAACTTTCCAGCATTTCCTGTTCAAAATGTACAGCTGCAAACAGTTGCCAACACTGATAAACAATATGTAATATGTTAGTGGGGCTTCATCCTTACCATTGATATTTATATGCTTTTGCCTGCATGTCTGTGGAAATTGAGGGGGCAACTTTCTTCACACAGTAAATAACTTGGGCAGGGAATGAAATTCACTGTTTTTAACATGAGGCCACTGTGTGATAGATGTCTAAAACCACAAATGGGAAATGTAAGTCTCTTCTGGGCAGCCTCAGTTAAAGTGGTGGCAAGTCATTACTGCTTCTTCCTGTCTCTGATGTCAGCAACACCCCGGTGAAATGTCTCTCCCACTGAACTGGATGCCTGCGTTTTCAAAGGCACAGCAGAGGTAATACCACAAATCCCTCAGGATCATACCTTAGAGTGAGAAGGATTTTCATCTTACTAAGATTAGTTTGTAAAGAAATCTTACAAACAGATGTCTGCCTGAAATTAGCTGTGCTCTCAGTGGAATGAGGACAACACACCTGTATGCAGAGCATGTTCAGAATGGAAAAAAGGAGACTCATTCATGTCAAACACATCTGTGAATTGAGTTGATAGTCATTGTGAAACAGAACTGTACTCAGAAACAAAAAGGAGACTAAGTTTGGCACAAACCAGCAGGATGTAGTTTTTGCAGCAAAAAACTAAATGGGAATGTTAGGACTTAAATTAAAAACATCACTGAATTTTCAAAGCTAACAAGTTGTGTAATGAGGATTGTGTATGCTCTTTGTGAATTGGTATCTCTTAGCTATAGAGTCCTGTAAATAAAGTTAATATGAATAACGTAGATAATGTTTTGCTGGTTGCTAAGGAAACCATACTCACTGGATTTCTTTTTTGTTGTTATGGTGGAAATTGGTGTGTATTTTAGAATGACCTGGACAACCGAGCATGCAGTTTTCACGTGAGGTTTTTCTGCAGATCATCCGGAAGTTTTGTTAGAAAAATACTTTATTATTTGGACCTGCAAATGCAGTCATTGGCAAATCTTTAACTTGTGAGTCTTGATTAAATTTCTTTATCCCTACAACATGATAATAACTTCACAAAATTTTGAAAGAAGTAAATAATAGATTTCTCTTTGATTTTTATGGCAGTTTGAAAGTACTTGATGAAGAGCTCAATTATGGGACAATAACCCTTTAGCAATCCATGAATGCTTGCTTGTTCAAGGTGTGCAACTGGCTACTGTGCTCGTAATTGATACAGGATATTGCACATGGCATGTGTTTGTCAGACTGGCTTTTCTTGTTGAAAACTTCTTGTGTTGCATCCATACAAACATTTTCATGGTTTCTGTGTACTTCTAAGAAGGAAGGGTATGCTGGCAAATAATTTCTTTCAAATTTCCATGAAGGCAACTGCCCTAAGCATCTGTGTTGCTTTTGACTGGAGTGTAGCTGTGTATTAATAAGGAACGAGAAACTTCTCCCATCAAACTGGCTTTTGATGGTAGTTCTCTTGCAGTCTCCTGCTTGAAGTTGGTTCCTTTTTAGTATTGGGAGTTGGTCTTCTGTTACTGCAAAAAAAGAAATTCTCTCTTTAGAAGGAAAAAGATTTCCTGTCTTTTTACTGCTGGTGCTGTGCCATACAGAGTGTTCTGTGGCTGAACAGACCGTTTCTTGATACTGTAACTTGGCCCAGTTTCCTGCCAGAAAAAGAAAATTGTCAGTGCCTCAATGTGGTGAAACTTCAAATTTGCAATACAGCATGCTTGCAAAAAATTCCTGTAGCTGGCATGTCCAGTACAGGAATCTCAGTGCATGTAATGCAAGGCCCCAGATACTCTTTATACTTGCAATTTGGAAGATTCTGGTCTTCAGTTCCTTCATTTTCTCTATTGTATGTACAGCAGCAACACATTCTGTATAATCTTCTTTTGGCCCAGAAGGCATTTACTGCATAAGAATTACTTGCAGACATATGATCTCTTGGTTAAAAAAAAAAGAAAAGGCACTATCACCAGAGACAATGGATTATTGAAGGTCTGGGTTATGCAGCTGCTGCCTTTGAATACTCAGGTTGGTTGGTTCATTACATAATAGATACATTCTAAATTCCTTTCATTATACTGGAAGTACATCTCCAATATACAGTTCATGTTGTGAAGTAGCTTTTTATTAAATGTGTCAGGTGTTGGCATTGCAAAGCACTAAAATTTTATTTAGATTCTGAGAGGTCTGGAGAGGTTTAGCAACCAGATCATGGATTCCAAATAGACATTCATCTACACAAAGATTTCTTCTGGTTTTCTCAGTGAAATTCATAATATGATTTGGCCTGTCAGTTCAGTTCCTGACACGCAGATGCCCATATTACAGAAGCCAGTGGCATTCTTAATATCATTTGGATGTCTCGTTAGTGTTCATAGCTGCTGGGTATGGAAAATCACCCTGTGAGGACTATGCTTCATTTAGAACTAATCATCATTAATTTTCAGAGAGAAAAAATGTTCTTCTTGCTAAAATGGAGGACTTGAGTTTTAGGTTATCTCACTCTAGGTCTAGAGTTCTGTTTCCTTGGGTAAGTCCCTTGCCTCTCTGCTTTTGTGTTTTGCACTCTAAGAAATGAGAGCTCTGTGCTGAAAACTTATGCATTCAGATTTCTTTTTAATTGAAGTTAGTATGAGACTGCAAACACTTATTTCTCCTTTTCTCTTCCATCAGCAAATCCAGGACACATACAGAGAAACAATACCATATGTAAGGTCATTTGTTATAGGAGTTTTCAGGATAGAACAAACTATTTTAAACATATCTACCTATAATGCAAGTTAATGTCAAGCTTTACATAATCAGAAAGACAATAAGGTTGCTATTTTGTAGTGTTACCTTGCAGGTAATATCCAAACCTTTTACGTAACCTGTATAAAATGAGAACAAAACCCAACAAGAAAAGCCCCCTGGCCGTTCGGATGTTAAAACAATGTTAACAGTCGAATATACAAAGCTTAACAGAGACTTCCACCTCAATAGGTAAATTTACCTCTACTGCCTCATAGAAGAAACCTTACCATAGCTGATTTTGGAACTAGTTATTTTGTTTTCCAGACCTACATTACTGGTTATTTGGCGTCCGTGCACCAGAGTGAATACATTTGTTCTCTTCTGTTCATGATCCAAGGAATATATGGAAGAAACAGTAGATAGAAGCAAGAATATGGCTTCTTGACCATCATTAAACTTGAGGACAAAATCCATGGCATTTAGGCAGGTTAATGGAGGGGAAATCATGTTTTACACAGCTGCTTTTGCTATTCCCTTTCTTGTTCCAATATCTTCTCCTTAAAACTCTTGTACTTGACTTTACTCCCTTTTTGCATATGTAAGTGTAGGGAAATGAAATAGCCTTAATTATATAGATTAAAAAATCTACTTTATAAATCCATTTGCTCAAGTTCATCTTCCATTCACATAACTCACAGCCTTAGAATACTCAAACTCTAAACTGCAGAGCAGCCAACTTGTTATGCCAGATTCTTGTAGTCTTTTTACTCTTTTTATTTGACCAATCCTCATTTTGTTTCATTCTGTATGCTCTCTGAACACAACTTTTGGAGATAATAAATTAATGTTTGAGCTCTTTAGCAGTCTGTTCTACCGCAGCCCTTATATCTGCGTCCGTACAATATCCTGAAAGACTTTATGTGCGGAATAAACAGCCTTTGCAGTACATGACTTCAAAGCTTGAGTGCTCTGCTACTTTACTGAATGCAGTAAATTTTAGGACAGATTGTAATCCCATTCATACTTTGGCTTTTAGAATGGCTAACAACTTTTAGAAACTACAAATCATCACATAAATGGAATAGAACAGCAGTGTACTGAATGTGTAGGCATTTTATTGTGCAAAGAATTTATATGTCTGTGTAATTCTGCTATAAATACACACCTGTCAAATATTCTGTAACTTAATGTAGTGCACAGAACTTTACCATATTAATTCATTTTGTCCTTATAACAATCATGGTTTAATATGAGCTGATTGAAGTCGCATAGTCCGTTGCAAAAGATTCATTGGATTCTTTAAAAGCTTCTCATAGCCACATATAATAAACCATATATTAAAAATAACGAAAGATTTTGTGTAGGAATAAATCTAGCAGGCTAATAAGAGCTAGAAAGGCAGCCATAAGATTACTTCTTAGTTTAGAAGCTTATTCAGTATTGATGGAAATTCATAAATATGTCACATAGGGGAGAATCCTGCATGCTCCTAATCAGCTAAATGCTTTGTGGTCCAGATAAATGGGACTACCTGGATTTTAGCTGATCTTGGCCAAGGTGCAGGATGGGCACACACTGCTAGTTGCCTATAAAAGACTTGAGCTGTCCTTGAGTCTGTCTTCTACTTGGAAATTTAGGTAAATTGCAAAGACTAAGGCTCTGGTCCTATAGATCTGGTCTTTGTCAGGCATCCAGGCTTCAAAATGCAAAGGTGGATCACAGCTTCTAAGTTATTTTTTTTCAAAAATTTGTTTATGTTCTCAGCATAATCCATGAACAGCCTGTGGTAAAATAAATCTCTCTGACATGCTGGGTGAATTCATGGATTCACTAACTTGAAACTCAGAACTGCCCTGCTATACTCCTATGTAGCTGGGTTTACAAATTACTTGGAATCAGCCTTTTTATTTTAATATGGGAAATTCTCATTTGTGCTCAGCTATAATGAAATTAAGAGGCTGAAATACAAACTGTGTAATTTCTGAGCTATTGTGTGTGGTTTCTGGATGGTGTCACATTTCAGAGCACCGGACCAGTCATTTGTGTATAGCCAGCTATAAACAGAAATAGTTGCAAATATCACTTGTATAATTGTGTGTATTCAGTGTGTGCATTTCTGTCCAGTGCCAAATGTCATTTCAAAATACAGAGCTTGTTTCCATGAGAGAGAGAAAAGAAATTAAAATAGTATTCCCAAGCAAAGTTAAGAAGGACATAGCATGAGAGCACTTTCCATTCTACTTTTTTCTTCAGTGAATAAAGTAGAAAAATCTTAAAAATTTGGGGCCACTAAGACATAGTTCTTATAATGATTTGTTGATTTGAAGAGGTTACTGTGGATTTCTTTTATAATGTGAGTGCCTGTGAACAGTTTCAATGCTGTTTTTTTCAGCATTATCAGCAGTTGTAGTCTCTGCAATGTGACAAGGTGCATGGCAGCTCCTGTCAGATGCTTCCTGAACACAAAATGTCACTCTTTATCAACTCCTAATAATCCAAATTGGCTCTTCAGCTTGGCAGCCTAGCACAGTGTCTTCACAAAATACTCAGCTCGGAGAAACATTAACAAACTTTTGCAAACCTGTGCTGTGACCTTCATTCCCTGAAGTTAATTTAAATTAGACACTGAGTTTAGTCACTTAGGTGGTGGTCTTGTAACCATAGGCATGTATTTTTATCTTATAAATTTGAGCATAGACATGTTGAATTGTCTATCCTGTCAGTTTAAAAATATGTGTATTTGTTTTCAAGTTCAGGTTCTTGGTTGATGCTGCTGAAATAACAGGTTAGGTCATATTGTAAATTCTAGCTCTGGGAATTGGTCAAGTGCCCATGTGAGGTCACCAGTTCAAGCTCTTCCTCCGGTAGTACTTATGCTCAGGTATTTCTGTCCTTTCTGGCCAAGAATTTAATGAGCCTGGAACTTGTCTACGCACTTTACTCCTCTGCTTTTCAGGTGGTTTTCAGGTTATGCTGAAGGACAGAGGGGTTAGCAGACTGAGGATCCTGAAATTGCACTACTAGTTCTGCTGATCAGTAGAGAATTTCAGTTTTTAGTCTTTCTCATACCTTCCATGGCTTCTTAAGGAAAATGTGCCTCTTCTAGTCCTCATCCATCACGCAATTATTTAAACTGTTGAAGCAGGTAGTTCTAGTGCTCCTATTTGTACTGCTGATTTAGCTTGTTACTCAGCTCCTCCATGCCTGACAGCTCTCCCCTGTAAAATGTGCATTTTAAGACGGGTTCCATGAATAAACTGGCTTTAAAATTCAAGGTTGGGCGATAGTACTGTGGGAAGCCAACTTGGGTACAAAATCTGTAGTAGGAAGTAGCAGATTATTTGGACAAGATCATGCAAGTGCCAGTCATGTGCTTTGCAAAATACGATTACAAAAATTGTCCCTAAATTTCTCTGCAAATTTGGGGTAAAATTTGTGTCCCCTGAGTGCCTTTCAGAAGAGTGAAAAGCATACATTATTGAAGCATATGAAATTCTTGCAAGAATTGGTGTAGCTTGGGATGGTGGTGTGATTTTAAGTGAATTCCACTCTGGAATGATATGGCACTTGAGAATGTTGAGGTAACAGCATTCAGTTTTATACCACATATTGGTCAATACTTCAGAATATCAGAGATGGGAAATGGATGAGTGGTGCCTGACAAATTTCACAGAATCACTGATTTTGCTCAGGCAGGGGCAGACACAATGTGTGGCCCATGGCTGTGCCCAGTTGGGTTTTGAAGATACTTCTGTTCTAGTGTTTGACCCCCCTCTCCCCCATAAAAGAAAGACAGACAGAAATTTTTCTTGTGTTCAGATGAAATGTCATGTGTCTTAATTTGCACTTGTTGCCTCTCATTCTTTTGGAGTCCAAGAGATTATGAATTATTTAGGATATTCCTTGTTGGTTTAAACCAGGTTCAGCTCTTTCAGAAGTTTATTCAAAGCATTTAGGAAATATCTCCCAATTTTATGAGTAGCAGACAAAAAATTCAAGGTAGAAATCTGTTTCTAATTCTTTCAGGAACCTGTTGTAAGACTTTTATTCTTTTGTGGGTTTATGACTAATTTTTCTCTATTTAATAAGGGGGTAATAAACTTATTCCTTCCTTTGTGAGCTTCATCTGGATATTCTAAGGAGGATGGTCTTATGCCAGTAAAAATGCTGGGATCTTTTATGAAATACTAACTGTTGCCTTTGGGCATGTTTTCTGGTTTTATATAATGCACAAATATATGCTTAAAACAAACATTTCAAACAGTCACTGATTTGTAGTGTTTTTCTGAACATTTCGTTCTCTTAGTGGATTAATTGACTTGACAAACTATCTCAGGAAGAGCCGGTCCTTGATGCTTCCAGTAAATATCTTTAGCCCTTCTCCTTTTTAGTGGAAGCTATTTTGTGTCTGAAAGATTTTGTATAAATGAGTTGATAAAGAGCCACTACAGATAAGATGTGCTTTTGTTCTTCTCCTTTGTCTGAAGGAACTTAGGCTTTACTCAGGCTCTGAGAGGGCGTGCGATTTGTCTTCTAGACTTGTGGCGTTCTTGAGCCACATTTGTTACCTCCTTTGAAGTGCTAAAATTTTCTTAGTGTGTACGTTAACCTAGAAGAGCTTTTTTCCTATCTCTTTTGAGAAATGGAGAATAGTGAGAGTGTGAATGTCATCTAAATGAGATATATCTGACTGTGTAAACGTTAACAGCATTAAATGTGCTGCTGGGATATAAACACCTCACTTAAATCAATAAATTGTAATTATAGAGGTCAGTGGGTCTCAGTTCTTTTTTTGACCCTAAGAAAGCCCTCTGTGTATTCTCCTTTCCTATCAGTACAAAAGAAAAATCAACTGAGCAAATTCACACTTGTAATATGTCCTTTCCTGCCTGTTCAACAGAGTATAAAAATGGCAACATAAATTTATTTCTTGAATTCTTTATCTAGATTTTAAGGGTATATTTCACTTTAAATAATGTCTGGCTCATCTAATCTACCACATATGAGTAATTTTTTTTAATTTTTTTTTTACTATGCAGAGCATATGTTTCTTCTGTCTGCAAAAAGTTCTGTGGATTTTCATTCATTCCTATTTTCCCAGCTTTGTGCTGCCCCCAGTTACAAGAACACAGAGGTCATACAAAGTGACTTTTTAGAGTTTATCCACAGTCGCAGTTCTGAGCCTCACACTTTCTGTTTCTCAGCTTTCACAGTTTACCTGTGAGATTCAGGATTTCTCAGACATGGAAATGTCAGTGACAGTTTGGCTTAGTGTCAGTGTTGTGGATTCTAGACTTGAGCTGTCAAACAGACTATAGTGCAAAAGGAAATGGAATTATTATTCCTCCACTTAAGATGGCAGATCATAGATTTTTGTCTGTGTCTGGTACTCCTCATGTCAAAATATATGCCTCATCCATGTATAAATATTTCACACACAAGTACTTGAACACTCTTGTAGAACTGCACTTGACCTAAATTCCTGCCAAGGAAATGTGCCCCACTCTGCTCCTTATAAACTTGCTTACTCCAACGTGGAAATTAAGTCATTGTAGGGTATATCATTGCTCCAATGTTAATGCAAGTTGTGGAACATCAGAGGATTTTCAGAGAGCAAATGGTAAGGGAGGTGAACTGAGGAACTCCCACACACAGAGATTTACAAGCAGATCAGTGTAGAGACTCAAGCACATGGTGGGATATCTGTTCATAGCTTTCTAACTCCTGTTTTTGTTGTTTTTTTCTAGTGGAAAGTAGTACGGGGTGGGCTCTTGTATCCTTCAGATGGTTTAACAGCACAGCTGCTAGTGAGCTGAGGGAAAGCAACCACAGACACCATTTTCTGCCTGGTCATTAGCCAGTGTTTCTTCTCCTCAACAATATCAGCAATACCATGTATTGTTCCACCTTTCTCAGCTTCTATATTATCTGATCATTCTGGCATCACTTATTGTGCCAGTGCTTTCTTGGAATTCCACTGTCCAGAGACTCTTCCCTACACAACCTCAGTACCACTCTGGGCATCCACAGGGCCCTGTGAATGACACCCCCAGTGGGCAAAGGCAGAGTCCAGCTTTTCTGGAAGGAATCATTGTTCTGAATTAATTCAGCCACTTGATCAACATGACCCTAATCCATTAGCACGAGTGTTCTTAATGGGTCTCCCCAAATACACACATTGTCATTGTCATCATGCTTTCTTTCCACAGTGGAACACAAGTTGATTGATGAGAAACAAGCGGTGAGGGCAGAAGTAATATCAAAGATTGAGCCTGTAGGTGGAGTGGCTTTTCAGACTCTGAAATACCAGTGTCTGCTCCCACTGCTGTGCCTGGTAATTCTGCTCCTGCCTTCTGTCCCCCTTCTTCTATATGCTCTCAGTTTGCACAACACTGTGTTTCATAAGTCCTCACATTTCCTCTCTTTATTACAGTAATTCCTGAGGGCAAAAATTGCTCTGCTGCCCATTAAACTGTGTCACTCTGAAACTGATGATGGATTGCAGAGCACAGTGTTAAGTGTTAGGTGATGAAATTCTGAAACAATGAGATAGGCATGTGACAGATAATGATGACATCATATGTTTGCATCTTTTTTCAGCGTATTTTTATGCCACAAATTAGTTTTGAAAATACTGCTTTTAATAAGTTTTTTTCTGGGAGAAGAAACCAGCTCTCAAACATCTTGGAGTGCTTGGTGGGCAGATGATTACAAAATTGATTTGTGCCTAATGGACTTGGGCTTCCTGCAGTTTTTATGTTAGTCTCTTCCACTTCAGCACCATATTCCATATTTCCTGAGCTTTCCTGAAGTGTTAACAAGCTCATGCATTTCCTCCCACCTCCAACTGCCCCTCCTTCTACAGACTTCTCGAGCCTTTCTCATGTTCTAGCTGAAAAATAGATAATAAACACCATAATTAATTCTAGTTAATTAATCATTGATTAGTTGATGAGAGAACTATTGAGCTGATGTGGAAGACGTTACTGTGGCAAAGAGCACTCATTTTTATATTATATCCATATCAATCTGCTAATTCCTTGTCCCTTCCACCCCACCCTCCCCAATCAGGAATTTAATGGTCGTACTGGTTATAATTGGTCAATCAGCTCAAAAGTTATCAAGTATGACTGACATCCAGCTGTGTGATGGGTGCTTAAGCTGCCAATTTGCACTTCACAGTGCGATTGTGGCATTGCCTTTCCTTAGAAAAGTGGGCAAAATTTTAAAATGCTCTTCTGACAACAGCTAGAAATAGTTTCTGGTGAATAGTTACAGATATTTTTGTAGTCGCTTGATAAATCTTTACTCTGCTGTGTTGCAGGTCTGTGATAGACATCAGGGCATGGATAGGTAGCCACTTGTGGTATCATTATCCCATTAACAGGTTCACCCTGGTCACAATTTGAATGCAGTTCCACTGTGAATGTAACCAAAGGACTGAGAGAGCAGCTGAAATAATCAGCCTGCTGGAATGTGAGAGTCGCGTTTCAGGGTGAGGATCACATGCAAAATCATGGGCTTCAGCTGAACATTGTGTTAAAGAACAAAAGCTTAATGAGCTGTTATTATTTAAGTGGTTGTATTTTTGCGGTCATATTCCATGTGTGTAGTCCTGCCATTGTAGGAGCTTACACACTTAATCTTTTGTGATTTGTTGGTTGATTGCTGGAGGAGTTAGGACCAGTATAATGTACATACAGTGTCACAAAAATCAGTCTTGATTTGAAAGTTTAATTATGGATTTTTCTGGGTAGATAGTCAAGGGGTTTATCGTGTCCAATACTTGTGTAAAACAATTAGTTTTAATTTTTCTTGTCTTTTAGCTTATATAAGGCCACATGTTTTTTACAATTAATAATTGGATAATTATTGAATAACAACATAAAGAAAATAATTCGTGTTTTCTATCTCCTCTTGCATGACAGTCTAGGTTAAAAATTTCTTCGTACGTGTTAGGGTGAAGTACAGCTGCTGATATTCTGTTTTAATGTTTCTATTTGCCTGTCTTGCCGTGCTGCCATATGCAACTTCCAGGGATCTTCTTTCCAATGCAGTGGCAGGGCTGTTCGAGGGGTCTTTGCAGTTCTGTACCTGCTTTATGACTCTCCCTTTCAGAAAAGAAATGGCAGAGATGAATAGGGGTGGGTGTCGCCTTATTCTGAGTAATGCTGAGGGTGCTTAAATGTTGGCATTTACACAATGGAATGGAACAGACATAGAACTTAAGGGAACATTCATGGGGAGCTTGCTGTAGCAATAGTAAATAAATATACATTTTAGTAACTGAAACACAAAAGTCTGTTTTTGAGAGGCTAAGCTCTTACAAAGCAATTATTAAAACAAAGCAAAAATAACCAACCAAAAAAAAATAGGGATGTCCAGTCTTTGCACACTTTTATCTTGCTCTTGTATCACTGTGGGTTATGTGCATAATTTCTGCTGTTTCTAGCTCCTTTAGAGAAATTCACTTTCTTAGCTTCTGAAGAAATATGTTGAGCAAACAGGAATTTTGTTTTATAAAAATTTCTTGTTGACTGCCTTTTTCTTTCTCCTCTCCTCAGTTTATCCATTTACATCAGTTACAGGAAAAACACTCTAAATTAATTGATAATTCAAACCAATATAAAACAAAGTATTTGGAAAATAGAAATGGTAAGACTGAAAAAACTATCCGATATTGTGAGGCTTTAAATATTTAAAAGGGATCTTATGCAAAATTCATCTAAAACATGATTATTATTTTTCTTTTTCATATTATTTCATATCTTTCCAAATCGTTATCACTTCTCTCTTCCCTTGCCAAAAAAGAAGTAAATTAGGTACTATATTTATGGAGTTAGAATTCTGAAAATGGAGGGCAGTATTTACAACCTTTAAGCCATGTCAGTTTTCAGTTGTAGTTTCATACTTTGACATTGCTTTTCATGTTGAAATAATCGCAGGAATAAATGATTTCATTTACTCTTACTGTATCTGCATATGAAATAGCTTTTAAATGACAGGAAGCTACGCTCTAATTAAGGGGTAGGCTTGCACATTCCCACTCATGGGACCAGCTCTCATCCATCCAGCAGTTTGCATTTATTTGCATAGGAATACCTGGGAGGGGAAATGTTGACATGAGTGCTTCTGCACCCCATATTTCTGAGGGCCATTTATATCTTGAAGTGAGAGGAGTTGATGAAAGAGCTCTGATTAGTCACTTAAAACTAACTCTCCTGAGGTGACATAGGAGATCCCTGAAATGATAGGAAACTTCTTTTTTTCACCAACCAGCCAAGTTTTGCAAAGTAGTGGAAGTGAAAAAGCCACATACCCTGTTGTCATTTGAGGTCCAAGAGTTACCCAATTCCTCCTTTGTAGATTGGATTGTGATTTGCTTTTGAAAAGCAATGAATCTGTTAAAATAGCTGTAAAATGAGGAAGATGAAATACTTGCTCAGTATATAATCTCAGCCCATTTCCATTAAAATAAGAAAAATTATCATAAGTTCTTCCCTTATTCTGTTATTTGCACAGCTTAGCAGTGTTATCCAAAGTTAATGTTCTTTGTCATCAAAAACACTGTGAAGCTGTTAATAACATGAGGTCTATTTCATGGTCACCACTGTCCCCACCTCTCTACAGGGCAAGGAGACATTTCACACTGATGTCTGTTACAACTAGTTGTCTGTTCCAGACCTATATTGGTTTCCGTGGCAACTAATTATTTATCCAGGAAAGGGGAGAGGAGAAGCACCAGATTTTGGTAACACAATTGAAAATAAGATCAGGTCATAAAAGTGATGGTAAAAACCTGTGGAACTTTATTATGTTCTTTTAACACATGCAAATGTGACGTATGCTGTAGAGATTTTTGTGTCAATGCATATGCTTAATAATCTGTTCAAAGTTCTGTGTTGATCTTTTAACCACTATGTTACAAACCCCCCTTTCAAAGTCTGTGTGTTCTCCTCATGGATACACATCCACAATCTTATAGGAGACTGAAATTCCGCCTTTCTCTCCATTACCCACCCTGATGTGTGCCATGAGAAGGGAAAAGCATCTGCCACCATCTCTGTGCTGTCCAACCTCTTGAGTTTCTCACTGCGTGACACTATGTACACTGCTTCCTTTTCTTTTTGAACCCTGCAGCTGCTTTCTGCCCTTGGGCTACTTTGGACATTTCATAGGCTACTTTCTCACCCATGTTCCAGGTATTTGGACAGCCACTTGTTTGTAAATCCTTCAAGCTTCAACCAAGCCAAAATGCAGGAGTTCTGTTTTGTTTCGGAGTTGATTGCAGCTGTCAAGGGTTCATTTCCCTGGTGACTCAACTGAACAGGCACTGCCAGAATTCTTTTTAATCACCTTTGCCAGCAGAATGGTTTGCAACAGATGCTCCCTTTGTGAGATGAGAAACTCACCTGGATGCTTTTCTGGCTTAGGTCCAGTGATCTGTGAAGAAGTGGTCACCTTTAAAGTCATGATGAACTTTAGGAAGTAGATGGGCTGTATGTAGATTGTGTGTGTTCCCGTGTGAAAGCACACACCTGGAAGGTGAAAGTCCTGCTTATCTGTCACTCCTGTTCTCTGAGGTCTGTGGCTGACATTATTTTTTCCCTTGCCTCTTTCAGAGGAGAAACAGAATTGCCAGTGGTGTGGTTCCCTTTACATTTCCTGTGCTGAGTAGAAGGTGTGGAGAAAATGCATCATGCTTGCATGGAAAACTTTGAAGTCATGTGGCTTTAAACTGACAGAGGGTAGGTTTAGACTAGATATTAGGAAGCAATTCTTCCCTGTGAGGGTGGTGAAGCACTGGGACAGGTTGGAGAGAGAAGCTACAGGTGCCCCATCCCTGGAAGTGTCCAAGGCCAGGCTGGACGGGGCTTGGAGCAACCTGGGATAGTGGAAGGTGTCCCTGCCCATGGCAGGAGGTTGGCACTAGATGAGCTATAAGGTTCCTTCCAACCCAAATAGTTTCATGATTCTGTATCTTAGGCAGTGAGTATCTTTAGGAGAATTTACATACAGACTATTTCTCGCTGGTGCAGCACACAGGTTACTGGTATAAGTAATTTTAGTTTTAGATGCATGCGGTTGTTTTCAATCAGAATTCTGTTCTCTATTATTCATGAACAACTGACTGAATTTACTTGTGATCTGCTGCATACTTTATATAAATATTCTCCATATGTTTGTTTATCCATTTTTTAAAATATGATGCATAACAAAAATTGTATGAAGACTTCAGTACATCAAAAGATGTCAATATATGAACCAGGTGCATTCTATAGTACAATAAAAACAGATAAAATTCAGTATACATCAAAGAAATGTCATAAGCTATTGCTACATTATAGAAGTAAACATTACTTAAAAATTTATTACAATCTATCAAAATTATTTCATGGGATAATTTGGAAGAGAAGTTAATATAATCTGCATCTGATTTTTATGTAATTTTAAGAATAAAGGTGATTTTTGCTTAGAGAGTCCATTATTTCTAGAAATATGACCTGGCTGTGACAGAAAAATCTACTGCAACCATCAAGTTAAGTGAAACTAAAAATATAGAGAAGGAAAATTCTTTTCCCAATCTCTGATTCATTATCTGGGGGTTTTTTTGGTTGGTTGGGTTTTGTTGGAGTTTTTTTTCCACATTCTGTGGAAGCTCACTTCATTGAAATTTAAATATTAGATTTATAAATCAGGTCGTGGAAAACAGGAGAAGAGATTGAACTTTCTGGATGATTTAAAGGTCTTTTTTCTCCCATTATTTTTATTTATATACATATATATGTATTACAAACTTTTAATTGCCGTACCATTGCTAAGTAAGCAAATAGTGTTTGATTTAGTGGCCTCCATATGATATTTTCCATCTACTGCTCACCATGTTCATTAAGTGGGGGACAGGATTTCATTAGCAGTTTCTGACAATCTCACTGCTTCAGGGGTGGTGGAGGGGCTGGTGGAACCAGCCCTGCTGTGACAGCTTTAGGGTTCATGCTGGAGGCTTTCACTCGTCCGTATGGTCTCACAGACAGGATTATACATGGATGCAGCAGAGAGGGGGATGAGGATGTGTCTGGGGAGTATAAGGTTTCCTTGGGTTTCCTTCTGCCTGCATCTTGCACGTGGAGCTCTGGATGAGGAAAAGGGCTCTTGCAGCACATGAGGTGCAGAAGGTGTCAGATGAGTCTCATCTGCACTGAGAAATGTATGTTATATGGGAGCACACAACATGCTGTCCCAGAAGGACATGTGAGATAGTGAGCAGGGGCCTACTGTCATATCCTAAACAAAACAGACCTGAACAATATCTGTTTTAACAAGAAACAGAGCTTTCCTATTGAATATTTTGAAAAAAAAAATATAGTGAGATATCCAATTTTAATTTATTTTACATTATTTGACATTCTCCACTTGTCTTTGGAGCAATACAGCAGGACAAAGAATGCCTTGTTAATTTTAAGTGTCTAAAAAAAATCTTAGTATCAGCTTTCAATATATAATTTACAATATTCCTGTATTTTTCTTTGATTCTCCTAATCTGGCAAGTATTGTCTTTCAGCACATTTGTTCTTGCTCAGGCTCTGCTGTGCAATTTAGAGATTCATATCCTTCTCTGGAGAGAAGGTTTCTAGGGTGTGCATTCAACATTACCTGAGACTGGGGCATGAAAACTGCATGGTTTAAAAGGTCTGATGTTTTATCAGCTTCTTTTTTATGCATGTCAGAATTGTGCAGGGTGATATATGGCAGGGTGATATATGTACTTCATGCCCAAAGTGAAACTTTTGGTCAGTTCATGGCTTCTTTTTGGCCATTAAATTGTGCTTCAAAGTCCCCTCCTCCCTACTGATGAGAGTGTAAGAGTGTTCCTTCACGCTTGCATAACCTTTGTCATCAAAGCACTTTACTGGCTTTTTTTCTATCACTTTATCTATCTCTGATGTTTGCCTTCTCTCTTTCTCTGTAGCAAAAGCATGGCTCATGGCTAATGTCCCTTAAATCCCAGAGGTATACAAAGACTGATGATAAAAAAGAAAATTCTTATATTTTTTAACTTCCTGACCCAACATTTCTCTGAGACCAGAGAGGCAAAAGAAGATATCAGCGTTGGCAGACTAGTGATCACCAAGTGGTTAGAGGGTAAGGAAGCAGAAAAGCTACTTTTGTGGTGTAGGCTGCTGACCACAGTTTTAGTAGTTTGAGAAATCATAGCCAGAGGTTTAAATAAGCTTTTGTTTTTTAAAAAAGTCAATGGTTGTAAAGGGCGTTGAAATTGAAAATTGACTAAGCCATTGACTGCTGGCGAAGAAAGGCATTAGGAAAAATTCTCTGAAGAGCAGGAATAGACCAGTTTTAGAACTAGAGGAAAATAATTGCAGAATGAAACTGCTTACTCCCTCCTTTTTGGGATTTGATACAGTCTTCCTGGAGGGTCTCCTTCCTGTCAAATTCACAGCTGTTTCTGGAAGCCTACGCAGTACTTTTGAGGAACCAAAGCAGAAATACATTGGCAGTAATATAGTTGAAACTTCTGGAAACAATTGACTCTTTCAGTATTGCTCTACTATTTTATTCTATTAACTGTTTATGAGGTATTTTAGGGGTAAAAATCTGGGCAAGACATATGTAGTATTACTGTAACAAGGGGATGCTTGAAGTTCTGCCAGACACAGCAATATGTATGTTATGTTTTTTCAGTCATCTTCCCCCATAAAGTTGAAATCACGTGTAAAAATATTGCAGTGGGTGGGGAGGAAGGGAAGTGAGTAAATATTTTTCTGAGAAACTGATTTAAATCACGTGAAGCCATATTAAATTAAGACCACTCAAAAAGGATTATTAGATGCTAATGTCTTTAGCTCTGGGTGTATGTGTGTAAGATGGCCAAAGCCAGTCAGGTCTCAAGGTATCAACTGATGTTTTCTTTGGTCTTAGAGTTTCAGCTCAGGAAGTAGAATTGTTATGTTTGGCACAAATTAATGTTTGAACATTTGTGCCTTTGAGGAGAAACTAATGACTAAATAGTATTAACAACTGAAATATGGCTTGTTTTCACTGCTTTAGGATCTTATTTTGAAAGAGGTTTAATGTTCTCTGGCAAGATAATCAGGATATTCACCCTTATGGTATTTTTTTGTGATTGGAGATGTTACACCTCCAGAACAGTCAATCTAGCATTTTTCTCTACAATTAAACTGTGCATGTCTGAATATTTAAAAATATATAAATGTCTTCCTAAAAAAATAACTTGTGATAGAAACAAATTAAAAGAATATAAGGGAGAATATTCCAGGGAAAAAAACCCCATGTTTTTCAAGACTGGAATAAGTCTGTGTTTGCTTTGCTTTTCTTGTTTGATGGATAATGGTTATGGTATCTGCAGATCTGAGTCATTCTTCCTTCGCAAGACTTTCCTATTTCTGCACAGAGACAGCTGCATTGTCTGGAAGGTGTCTTGACAAGCAGGAAAATACCTGCTTTTTATCTCACCCTGCAAATATGTAATCTGTGGTCTTTGCAGAGGCAGAAAAACTGACATCAGTGAGAAATTCTGCAGCTTGAGAAAATTCTTCTCAGTTCTGAGATTCTCAAGAGGCAGTTGGATCTCTGCACTATTCTGTCACTTCCCATGGATTTCTTCCCTGTGGCCTGTATTTGTCGCACTGAATTTTAATCTACAAATTTAGAAGGGGTCAACTTTTAGAGCAAGTTGACTTGGATGGAGGGAAAGATGACTGGAAGTTCACTGTGAGGAAGGCTGGTGTGGTTCAGACCAAAAGAACAAACATTTAAGTTGTAGTTTAACGTGGCTCTGAGGATTCTGTAGCTAAAAGTGCACCTTTGTATATGTTTGAAAAAAAATACGTAGCACACTGTGGTGTTTTATGTGGCAAGGTTTTGGTAGCAGGGGGGCTATGGGGTGACCCAGAGTTCACCAGATGGGCTGGGGGAAGGCATTCAGCTACATTCTGGAAGTGTGGGCCTTTTTGTGTGTGTTTTGGAAGGCTGCTCCACCTTCCCTCCTGTCTGGGTGTGCTTCAGCTGCCCCACGAGGATGCCCTTATTTTGGGTGCTCTGTGCGTGTGCACATCCTGAACCAGGAGGACTGACAATACTAACGTTTATGAAGTAACTTCTTTGCCAGTTTGCTTTATGTCACTGTGGGAATAGTTTAACTATAATATTTTAATATTTTCCTCTAAAGTGGTGGAAGTTTCCTGTGAACAAACTCTTAGATGCAGCTTATACAGATTCCCCCCACCCCCTTTGAAGGTAGAGAATTTTAGATACTTTATGGCCTCATAACCTTATTAGAAATCCTCTTACGATTTAATTTTACTAAATCTCCGAACACTTCACTCTTCATATTCTTGTCAGGGATGCAAGCAACCTTAATTTTAGATGATGCTTAGAAGATAGCCCTCCTTCTCTTAAACAGTAGATTTATTTTTTTAGTGAAAACATGAATTATGAAACTAAGTCTAGACAGTGCAATTTGTGGTGCATGCACTGAAACCATTCTTTCTCTTGATTAGTCTATCATCATTTTCCTAAGCAGCTGGTACAATTCCATGGAAAGCTCAATCCTTCTAGGCAATTATACATCATTATCACTGTACTCTTAATAAAACCAGTAGAGGAAAATTTACAGACCAGCTCAGGACTATTTAGGATGATCTTGCATTCTAACAATGGTCTATAAATCATATACTGAGAGCCATCATCAGAAGAGGAAAATTCGAGGTCTGTATCCTCTGAAGAGGGACAATGAGCAAGACTGGAGTTACTTGACTCCCAGCAAGTCTGCGGAAGAACAACCCTCTTTGCTTCACCAGGCATCTGTGGTGTGGGATTTTTATTCTCTAAATTTAAAGGGCAGCAGCAGAGCAATCTGTTGTTTGTATAGAAAGGAGTGATGGTAAAGAAAGAAAATACACTCAAGGGAATATCTACTCCACTCCAAGATGCCACTTGAAAAATAAGCTGAGGGAAACTTTTGCACAGCCTGCAGCACAGAAGCAGAGGAAAAGCAGGAGGCAACGGGTCACTCTCCAGTATAGAGTTGCACATGGAGCATCTCTTCCCAAAGAAGAGATCCATTTTTAAAGCTGTTGTATTTCTGAAATCCACTGAAGGATTAGATCTGACAGGAGGACTTGACAGTGTCCTGAGCTATGAGTATGGTTTTGAGGTGATGGGAATAGCTTTTCCCTGTCAACGTGAGCTCAGAGGTCCAGGCCAGGTCTAAATCAAGCAGATGTTACACAGAATAATGTAGTGCTTCAGATTGATGAAGAGGACATATGTGAAGGTCATTTGACTTGAGACCAGTTATATTCACAGTAGCTGAGATAACATTCTGGCTATAATTTTTTTCTTTCTGGGAGCCTGCCAATGAATTCTAATATTATCTGCATCTATTTTAATAAGTTCCACTAGATATTTCTAGAAAATATCCTCACAAATTTGAATTTTATAGGAGCTGTGATGGGTGGAAGAAGGATTTAGAGACAAATCTTAGCTAATCACTGGTTTAAACCAAAATAAGTTAAATCATCTGAATGTTGAGGAAAAAAATACTATTTGAATAACTATTTGTTTTTTCCTATGCAAAGTATGTTCATGGAATCTAAGTCAATTTTTGCCTATATTAAATGCTTTGTGATATCTGTGTGTGCAGATGGACTACTTACTAGTCCTACTGTGAGCAAATAGGAACACATGAAGGCAACTTGGGGTGGTCTTGTCTCTGGTGACCAGTGATGAGACCCGAGGGAATGATATGAGGTTGAGTCAGGGAAGGTTTAGGCTGGATATTGGGAAAAGATTTTTTCCCCCAGGGGGTGGTCAGGCACCAGAACAGGCTTCCCAGGGCAGTGGTCACAGGCCCAAGCCTGACAAAGCTCAAGTGTTTGGACAACACTTTCAGGTATGTGGTGGGATCTTGGTGCTGTCCTGTGCAGGACCAGGAGCTGGACTTTGATGATCCTTGTGGGGCCCTTCAAAGTCAGAATATTCTGTGATATTAGAAGTGTCCCTGTATGCTGTTTCCACACAATTTAGCCTCCCTTTTGGGGAAAGAATAGATTTAAGCCATGTGTCCCAAAAGTCACAGAATTTTTTTTCATTATATCCAGTAGGCGATTTCAGGAATTGAGACAACACGCTTGGAGGGTAATGTGTTTATTATCACATTCTAAAGTGAGTGTCCAAACCCACTGCAGACTTAAACCCAAACAGGGTAATGTTACTTGTATCAGAGAGATCTGGTTATAAAACTGCACACTCTGCTGTTCCAAAAAGGCACATTCTTTTGAATAATTAGCGACCCCCAGTTTGTGCTGGTGATGTAATACCTACCTTGAAAGTGTAGGGAAAACGAGTTTCATTTGAACTGCGCACAACTGGTAATTACACTCAGTAAACATTGATGTTCTCTTTATCCAGTTGCTTCCAGACAAGCCTTCTTTGTGCCCAAGGCTGAGCTCGGCAGGCCTGGCCTGTAAAATGGGCCAGAGAATTCTAGATTGTTTGCCCTCCCAATCGAAGTGCTTTGAGGTAGCATTGAATGATAAATTTCTGTTGGAACTTGCAATTATGACAAGTGATTGATAGCAGGAAGTAAAATTATGAATTTTAATTGATAAGTGCTTATTAGAAAGGGAAGAAATCTTATGTCATACTTGTAATGAGTGATTCAGATGAATTTAACTCCATTTACAGCTAATTTCAAATTTCTTATAGGGTCTTAAACTAAAAAAAGTCTGTTATTAAGTGCTGAGGTATTTCCCAGCTTCTCATTTTGGCAGTCTTTAGCTCTCTGAAGGACTTTTTGGCTGGATTATTTTTATACAGTATAAAATAATAAGCTGCTGAAAGGTCTATGCCTCACTGTTTCTGCCCATCTGTATCGAAAGTGAGAAAATACTCGAAATCCTCTTCCAAAGCAAGTGTAACTTCTGAGGTTACATCAAGTACTCTCAATTATGTGCAATTTACTTGGTGCATTTTTATACCTAATAGAAACGATATCACATGAAGTTTCAGCATTGCTGTCCAGTTTTTCCTAACCTATAAAATGGTCAGTTAATTCTGGCAGGTTTAAATCATAAAAGAAATTACCCTATGTGCTGCCTTGGGTTCTGTTAAGGGACCACATTCTGATGATCAGTGATTAGCAAAATGAAACCATGAATTCCAATGAAAGTTCTTAGATTCTTGGAACTCTTTTTTCTCCTTTAGATTTGAAAGTACTGGTTTCAATAAAGATGAAATCTATTGATTTTCATAAGTCGTGTTTGCTGTGTATTTTCAGAGCACTTTTAAGTAATTAGTATCAGGAAAAAGAGATAATAGACACAAAAAAATGTAAGAATCCGTGTTGTTTAGTTGGATCATTGCAACTTTTGAATTAGTTTCCCATCAGTTCATATTTTTTCTACAATGCTTTGTCTAATTAGGACAAATATGTTCTTTATGTCAATCATACATGGAGTGGAATGCAACTTGTGATGTAAAACTTGGTAGATTTTTCCCCCCCACAGCTATTGAATGTTTCCTTGATCTTTTGGAGAGGCAGTCTGTTGGTTAGTTTGTTGATCTTATTGTTCATTTCTCATTTGTTTTACAGAGCAGTTTTAGTGTTTTACTTGCAGTATTAGTGATTGAATGGAATGTTAGCAGTGCTCTGTTGAGGCCCAGAAACAGAAAGTCATGCCTAGATTATGGTCTTCATGATGAAACTCAGATTTGTCTTATTTTGATTTTCTAAAGTGTTCATATTGGAAAGAAAACAGTTGGTTGCATTTCAGTAAAATGTTCATAGACATTGAAAAGAAATCATGTTTCTGGTTACTTTTTTTCTTAGGAATGCAGCACAAATGTGATCAGATTTTTTTCTTTTTTTTTTTAATATAGATAGTGCTTTGTGCTTCTGTGTTCCCAAATTTTCTCACTTCCAAAGTTTTAGAAGTAGATGCACAAATGTTACTGTATCAGACATTTGCAATTCAAATCCCACTTTCTAAAATGCTTCTAGTGATAAATTATAATAATTCTGAAGTTGACAGGTTTGCCACAGAGGAATGAATTTCTTCAATTGTTATCTGGGTTGCAAAATAATTTGTACAAACAATTTATCACATTTTAAGCATCCACTCCAACCCCACCAAACACTGAATGAAATGAAAACAAAAAAACCCTGAATCCTCAATAAAAAACCCCAACCACCCACCAACAAAAGCCCTCCAGAATCTGAAGAGCTTACCTTAAAATATGCCAGACTTTTAGTTTCCAGATATACTCAA
>JAOXXN010000025.1:1419209-1441599 GCA_026770055.1 Myrmophylax atrothorax | reverse complement strand
ATGCTTTACCTAGGGTTATAACAGAGATGTGTTACAGTTCTGCAGCCTTGGGAGCCCTGAAGAATAGCTTTATGAGAGCAAGCCTGGGAGTAAGGGATGCAATAGGAAGAGAGTAGTTTACAAATCTTGTTTGTTTCTGATCTCACTTTTAATTCTCCCCATACCAAAATTTATTTGTTGTGTTGTGTGTTTTCAAAAAACCTGGCATTTGAGATTAAAAGCTGTTCTGATCTTTTTAGATGTGCTTGTTTTTTAAGAAAAGGTCTAGACGGATTTTGTCAGAGCTCCAACCAATTTGAGCTCCTGTCATTCTAATAGGTGCTGACTTGTGTTTGTCTCAGTGAGTTTTGCTATTTTAAATGCTATTTGTGCTTGCTGATATTTTTATGGAATAATAGGACTATAGAAATTAGACTTGCAAAAATTGTGGGTTTGTATGTGCATTTGTATTTTCAAATGCATAAAGCGTAAAGAAAAAAGGATGGTTATTGAGCACATGTGGGTATTTTCTTGTTACCTGAACTGACCCCACCTAAAATTCTGACCCTTTTTCATAGAATGAGCTGTGCTTTTTCAAGTGGAAATTTGTATATGGAAACACTTGGGAATGCAACTGGGTATTTTGAACTTCTGTGAGTTTTTATGTGAAGGCAAAATACTGTTTGTAAACATCTCTTTGGTTAGTAGAGCTTATTGCACTATTTTTAGTGTGTTTTTAGTTAATACAGAAGGGACTCTACGTGTGATTTTATCCCCCCCCCCTCCATGAAAGTTGGTGCTTGTACTACTTTTTCATAGAGAAACACTTGCCTCATTGACAGAAAAAGTAGTGAGGAAAGTACACTTGTCTCTTGTCCCCTTTTGGCCTATAATGTAATAGTCTAGAATTCAAATTTTCCTGTTAATGGATATTAAATTGGTGACAGGTAGATATTGAACACTCTTGTATTTGGAGTAAAAAGGAAAATAGTGCCAAAGAATTTTTGTGACAGTATGGTGAATGACTTTCTCATTTGTTCTGTGCCCAGTGGCCTTGAAGTCTGTAGGTCTCTCTTATTCAAATGCTCCTACTGCCCTGAAAGTTCATGACTGCATAAAGCTTTGATATCAGTTTTCATTATGTCCCTAAACAGTAAATTCTGAATTGTATTATTCTTTTCTCAAAGATAGCTCAGCTTCTGAGCAACCAACAGATTCAAACCTTTGAAGAGCTACAGACATTGTGTTGATAAACCTGTCCCATGGTATAAAGGAACAAATCTACCAAGTAATATGTTGCTGTTTTTACATTTTTGGTTGCATTTATTGCTGATACCATAAAGATTACCAGGTATCCTCTATCCCTGTAGTCAGCAATCAGTGGTGTGTTGGTTCAGTGCAGGCAGTAGTTAGTCTGTTTTGAGAACATGAGGATTAAGAAATGTTTTGGGGTTTGTTGGGGTTGGGTTTTATTGGGTTTTGTTGTTTGTTTGGGTTTTTTTCACATTTTCAAACACAGGACTGTTGTGCAACTTCTGGCCTCTGTGATGTGTCTTTTTAATTCCATCTGTGGGGACAGTTCGCAGTTTCTCATAGATTTTAAAGGTGGAATTTCCTTCAAGATGAGGACAAGGTCATTGCTCTGTCTCAGCAGCTTGATGTGAATTGTTCAGCAAAATATATATTCTGTTGGAAAAATTCCAGTTATTAGGTTCTTCCAGATCCTTGGTAAGTGCTTTAATCACTGGACCAAAGCTTGTCTCTCATGCTGGGCCTTAGGGAAAGTGTTTGTAATTACACTAAGTACAATGCTTCCTAAAGAGAATGAGAGCCCTTTAGCTCGGGTCTTCAGGCACACTCATGTATCTCAAATAGGCAGCTTGAGGAGATATTTAGACCTGTGTGGGAAATAATGAGCTGGAGAGGGCACCTCAGCTGGGTGGGTTTTTTAGTTAAAGCTTTGGAACCCCTTGCCACAGGATGCTCTAGATGGGAAGTGTTTGCACATGTTCAGAGAGAACAGGACTGATTCTTAGAAGAAAAATAAATCATTACAATCTGCTACATAAGGAAATATTTAAGAAGCTCCTGAGCTGCATCTTGCATTATAGGTGAAAACATCTAATTCATAACTTTATCAGTGAGGAGACAGTGAACTAACTAGGTCAGTATAGCTGTTCTTATGTTCTTTTTTGTTTATTGGGAAGAATAGTGATATCAACATGGGTCTGCCATTCCGCAGGTGAGAGCCTTATCTGTAAGATTTACCGTCTGTTTGTGTGGGATGTAAGAGTGTTGTCTGTTTTGCAGAACATTTCTAAGCTATCCAGCTTTGTTTCTCATTAAATTGAATTCCTGTTTGTTTTCTAGTCAACCCTTCCCTTAAGCAAAAAAAAAAAAAAAAAGGAAGGGAAGGAAAGTCATGGATGATAAATAATGGTTTGATGGTGAGGCTTAGTGAAAGTGCAGCAGAGCAACTTTGGGAAATAAATGCAATGTTATTATATTTTTTATATAGGAGGGGCAAGGAAAATGTAAGTGTGAGAACAAAGAAGTAGACAATTACTTGTTGTCAAGAGGTATAATTCTAAAATAGGAAAGACTCATAGGTGTTGAGAATTTCTTTCCCTGCTGAAGTGTCTTACTCAGTTGCTGTAGATTCTCTAGGACCTTCACATCTGAGAAGTCCTCAACACATTTTTGTCTGAGCAGCACTTTGGCATGTGGGGGCCAAGCAATTACAGTTCTAGCACAATTACAATTCTAGCTGGAGTCAGTGCTCCCATTAACAGTAATGGAAGTTGGGTCTCTGCTCTTGAACACAGCACTCAACATTCACCCATAATTGTCTATAAAATCAAATCATATCCACTTTATTATTTGACATTGCTCCCTCTGACAGTTCTGTAAACACATCAAAATTGCTTTCTTGGATGTGTAGAATATACCCCTTTGTATCCTTTTAAGCCATTTCTGCTAATTTAAGATGTTCTAGCCTGTTGCAGTGGGAAATAACAACTGAAGATGGTTAACCTATTGATCCATTACCACTTCCCCTGCATTGCTTTTCTCCTCCCATTCCTCTCGCTGCTTTCTCATTATCCATAGTGCTCATGTTAATGTTAGTCTTGGAGATTAAAACATGCATGTATTCAAAAGATGGGGGTTTATATGGAATATAGTAGTGTTTTGTAGAAGTAACATCATCATTTGTTTTTGAGGAATGGAATGTTTTATTGTGCTGTTTCTGTTGGTTTAACATATACAGTTATGGATGTTAATTGTGAACACAGTCTAATTTATCTTACGAAAAAAGGAAATAAAACTTTAGGAAACCTTTCAACTTTCAGAGCTCCTTCTGTTCATTGTTTATGTATGGTTCTGCAGCCTGGATATTTTTAGACTGGTACTCCAATTGAAACCATGAGTTTTGAAAGTTTAAAGAATGCATTGATGCATCTTTATTGACATCGCCTTTACTCCTATATTGTTCCAGTTTCTTATATCTACTCATGTGGCAAACTTGATTTTTTTTTTTCTCTTGCTTAGCTTAGCATACTTCCTCCCCCTCCCCTGCCTTCAGAGATATAAATGTTGTAATATCAAAGTTTAAGGGGGGGAGAATAATTTTTTGGCACTCTTCTTGTTGTTTGCTTTGCCAAACTACTTCTCATCACAAGAAAATATTTTTATTTATTTATAATGACCATTTCAGTCTGCTATTTGCTCAGAATGCTTTTCTTAAGCTTGAGCACTATTTGTTATTTTTTATCACCTTATCTTCATTTCCCCGGGAGCATTGCTAGCCTACCAAGCCATGACAATTTCCATGAAATGCCACGATCAGTGAAAAATGGCACTGTCCAAGTCTCAAGGTGATATCAGAAACATTGTGTGTATTTCCTAGCTGAGATCTGTTAAAAGAAGTGCCATCATATATGTGTGATACCCACACAGGTGGGCATTTATTTGATTATCCTGGCCACTAAGGAATAAAGATAGTCCAATTTAGTAAAGTAATGAGACTGTATCAAAATATATATGTTAAAGCTTTTTCATCTGTGCTGAAGTCTTTGCAATGTTCACAAGTGTTTGCAATGTAAACGCTACAGGCTTTTCTAGGTCATTTAGCATTATATGAGAAATCACTGCTCTGACCCCATATGGTGAAGCGTCAGAAGCTAAACAGATTGGCAGGGCAGGGTCATAATGCACTGTAATCCTTGAGGACATCAGATGCTGTTTAGCCAATTCAAAGCAGCTTGACATTCCTTTCACTAGTGACACTTTATTTCTCTGTGATAGTTCTGTCACAAAAACTAACTGCAGCGGACAGATTTGATAGGAATTTCCTGAAGCAGTTTCTGAAGAGGTGGACAGGGTTTAATTCTAATATATATTGTGCTTTAGTTGGTTCATACAATAAACTGAACATCTTGGAACTGGAATAAATCTTTGGCTCTTGCAGTTTTTCCTGAACGCATTACTAGGTCATGAGGGAAGAGATTACATGCTTTGAAGTATTGTGATTTAGTAGTCAAATCACAAAGGTGATAGATAGGCCTCCTACATTCTATTTTCATAAGCATTATTTGCTATGAATAAAAATCCCATTGCACTTCCTCTGATTTCTCATATGCATTCCATAGTACGGAGAGGAAAATTGGATCTTCAGAAACGGAGGGACCTCAGGGGACTGTCTGGTCTGTCTCCTGATGCACGATGGAATCAAAGCACAAATAGATGCTGGCAGAACTTACACTAAAAGATCTCTAATGATAGTAACTTCACACCTTCTGTAAGCAATCTGTTCCAGGGCTGCAATAATGTAATTTTTTTAAGGCTGGCTTTTTAACTCTTCAACTCATAAAAACAATGTGATACATTGCAGGAAGAAAGCTGGTGGGTTTTGCAAGAGAATCATTGAACTTATTTTTTTACTAGAGAGCACAAATGTTGCTTCTCTTTTCATTTATTGGTATGGTAAAACATCCAGCCAGGACTTCCCAGTACTGTCGTGTGTGTTTGCAGGAGTGTAAATGCACACACATATATATGTAAACATGAAAACTGTAGTATCATCAACATTGTTTAGCAAAAGCCTGCTAAAAATTGTTACAGTCTTACATCCCCGAAACTGAAGGATTAGGGATAGGGAGATTGTATTCATAGCAGTTCTCTTTGCCAAAATTTGAACTTGCTAGTTTTTGCATATTGTTTTTTTCCTTTAGAGATATAACAGTGGTGTTGTAGAGCATTAAAAATCTGACATTTAAACATGTTTTTTTCTTATTCTGCCTCTCCCTTAATCTCAGCTCCTCAATGAGTTTGCTTTAATTTTATCAGATTAGTTTTATCAGACCCAAGTTATATTCTGTAAATACAGGAGAATTGTATCTAATGCTTAATATCTGAGCTAAACTATCTCAACTTTTATCATATAGAATATACATATTTGAAGGTGTTAATGGTTTGGGAGGTTTTTTCTCCTATGTGCCAACTGTATTTAGAGGCTGCTTTATGATATTCATCAAGGTCAATTTTGTGGTTTAACTCTTAAGTAGAAGTTTATTTAAAAGTGATCATTGTAGAATTGCAGCTTGAGGTATATTGGCTATGAAACACAGTGAATGAATCTGTGCACACTGTATAAGAGCTCACAATACAGTTATTTATATAATATATTTATAAGTTGACCTGTGAAAAATATCGAGGGGTTTTTGGATGGCATTTGCAGTTGGAGAATGTCAGCTTTTCTGCTGTTACCTGGGATGTTATTCGTCTTGAAATACAGGATTATTTAGCTCAGGCATTTCAAAATTTTCTTTATTCTCCACAAACTACTGTATTCCCAAAGCACCACTGATCATCCATCTCTAAAATTATCTCATGGCATTGTTCCTCTTGCTAATATTTGTTACTCTTTTTCCTCTCTCAGTTTCTTTTTTTTTAGATTCTTTCATATATACTGAATCTTTGATTGCTTTGTCTCTCCTCCCTTTTAGAAATATGGTTTCCGCTTTGTCTTTTCTTAACTTTCAATTTTGACATAACTTTTGAGTTCAACCATAAATCCTAGTGGTTTGGATTTCTTAGGTGTTTTAAGGTTTGGGGTTTTTTATTTATCTATTATAGAAACATTAAAAAAAATAGCAGCAAGTTTGGCTAACACTCAGCTATCAAACTCTATACTTTCCTATATTCTTCTTATATACATAAAACAACTTGTTCAGTAGCATCATTCCAAAAAAGTCTGACATGGCACAATATTTGATCTTTCTTTGTGTCTGCTTTGACTACTCATTTCAGCAAGTAGTACGTGTCGTGCTGTTACACGTAACTCCTCAGACTTCTACAAAAGCTTTTCAAATTCATGAAGAGCAGAGGAATGTGTAACAACCTTGTAGTGTTCCTGGACTCATTATGGTAAATAGGGATTTTTTTTTTCCTGGAGTCATTAATAGACCTGTCTTCTCAAACAATTATTTCCTGTTTCAGGTTGTTGTATTTTATAATTCCATGCTAAGGAACTTGGTTCAAATCCTTGGCTTGCTCAGAAGATGTTTAAATTTTAATCTGCAGTGAATAAAAAGTGTGAGATTCTTTTGTTATCTGTCAGCATTTTATATTATCCAGTGGGAATCTTGTGCATCTTCACAGGAGACCCATCTGTTTTACTGTTCTTCTCATTATGCCAATCAAAAAGTCACTTCTAATAGTATGAAGAGCCACACATTTTTCATTGTCACAGGAGAAAACGAGCCCTCCCTCCCATAACAAGATGTTTTAGTTCTAAGAACTTGAGATTTCTGAATAAACTCTCAATGAGTTACCTTTTAACTCAGTTTTAATTAGCTGATGTAATAACTATTGACTTTTCTTTAGGGATATACCAGTATTATTGATATGACAATTAAAAACAAAAGGATTAGCCTATTAAAAAAGTACTAATTGACTTTTGTCTTACTAAGCTAAACAATTAAGAGCTGATTGGTCAAAATAAAGTGAGCTCTATCTGTAATTATTGAATTCTGGATTTCACTTCTTATCCTACTCACATATTTTTAAATGGTTTCACTTGAATAATCTGCTAAATTGATAGATGGATGTTTTCAGATAGATTTTAATTTAGCATGAATAGAAATTGCAAAAGTGGTTTGTGTTTATTGTTGATGCAGTTGTGGAATGGTTTGTAGACAAAGGAGAGACTTTCTAGAGATCTGTAAATTGCTGTATTTTGAGGGTGCTGATAGGTTTAATCAGGTACACTAATAAATCTGCTTAATATTGTATCTTAATACTTTAACTTGACTTCCTGTAATGGGATGTGGCAAAGCAGATGCAAATTGTGCATGTTGGGTTTGTCTTGACTTTTCCTGCATTGTCCTTACAAACACCATTGTCTTACTTGAAGTAAAACTTCAGCTACTTTGTTGTCAATAGGCACAAGTGTTTTCCTTTTCAGTTTGGGAAAAGTCAAATTGGAAATTTTGAAAATGTATGAAATCCAACAGTTATAACAACAGAAGTTTTAAGACACCAGAATGAGTTAAACACCTTTCTCTCCCATGCTGTATAAATAGAAAAACAATTTTCCCCTTCAAGTTAAATTTTAGTTGTATTGCTGATAGAGAATTGAAATTAAACTCTTGCTGACAGCACTTATTTATCAATTGCAATCCATTCTCTTTCAATCCAGGGAACTGATGTAGCTTCATGATCAAGATCTGGGAAGACAAGGTAAGACTTGAAGGATATAAATTGATGTCAATGGTCTTATTTTGCTGGTTTGGATTCAAGTTGCCTAATGTTCCACTGCTTAGGAGGCTTAGCACTCTTCTTGTGAAACTGTATTTTTGGCATTTTATTTTCATGAGAAAAGAACGCTTTAAGTTCTCTGGTAAAATTTTCCCTTTGTGGCAGTGTGGTGGTACTTGTTTTCACAATTTGTCAGTTTGTCCTTTGTGGTGCAGAACAATGGTTGACCATGTTTTTTTCATGTTCCTTCATCACATTAGTTTTAGAGTTTAAGCAGAAACATATGGAGGGGGGGGGAACCAACTTGCATTTTTCAAAAACTTACTTTTAGGTAATTTGTGTTGTTCACATTTTTGTTCTTTCCTATTTTTAGTGTCAGTATATAGTGGCTTAAAATGTTTACAACAGTCGCTGAAAGGAAATATGGTGATATAGGAGTGTGTGTATGAGTGTTACACAGAGTGCCAACAGTTTTGCTTTGTTGTGTTGCTGGTGGGTTCTTACAACTACAGGCCTCATTTTCCTTGGGGCTTGGTTTGTTTTTAGATTCTGTGGTGGCTCTTTGTGTTGGGTCATTGCTTTTGTTTTTATTTTTTTAGTTTGTTTTTGGGAGATTTTTGAGAGGGGGTTGTGTTTGGTTTTGCTGGATTTGTTGGGGTATTTTTATTATTGCACATGTATAATTTGAGGAATCTCTGAGATGTTTCAGGGTTCACTAGCAGTAAGCACAGGGGGGAGAGATGAACAATGCTGCTGCTGAGGTGAATCATGTGGAGATGGGCAGGAGGACGTGGCATACAGAGAGCCAGAAAACTGCCTCCAGTTCTCTCTAGTAGCACTCTGTGTTGGTTGATAACATATCAAAGGAACAAGAAGAACAGCTGTCTGCTTTGTTGTAAAACTGCCTATCAGTGCTGCTCCCCAGGCAGCCTGGCCCTTGGTGCAGGGGATGGCCGGGCCAACAGCACAGATCAGACCCCGGCCTGCTGCCTCCAACCTGCTGCTCCTTCCTCCTGGGCAGCCTTGGTGCACTCAGCCATTGCAGGCTCAGGATGTCACCAGGCAGAACTTCGGGAGGCTCTGCAGTTCACAACTACTTTTGTGTTCCTGTGGAAAAAACATCTAGGAGGGATAGTGAGATGGTTTAGACTGAGCTGAAGGAACTCATGCCTGGAACTGAAAGTATATTTTATGAAGGGCGTTTAGGAGTAAGAGCAGCTTTGTTAGGGGAGTTGAGGAAGAATTATGAAGGTGATGGCACAGCAGAATATATTTATATTTGAGCAGATTAGAGACAAAAAAATATGTAATGCTGTAGTTCAGACCTAAACTTTATCCAGAAAGTAATGTGGTCAAGCATTTAAGAAAGAAAATAAAATGGCATGAAAAGTAGCTATGATGAGTAGCAAGCTCTTAGTGAAAACATGTCAAAGGGTATGTGGCATTTTCAAGAACTGAGGCATCCGAGAAGTGAATGGATGTTTTACTCAGTTTTAGAAGTTGTTGAGTTCTTTGTCTGGAACGTACTGTAGATGGAGTTTGGGGTTTTGCATGTTGTGGACTGGGGAATGGCAGTCTGGAAGGAGAAAAAAATAATTGGGTCAAAGCCTAAGATGTTAATGCTGATGGTCATACAATTAAGTAATATTACAGGAGGTTCCTGGAGCAGTAGTATCTCAACAGAAAGAAGGATAACACTGCCATGTTTTTTTTTTTCATTCATCAATAAAGAAATCACTATTTTCAAACCATAAGAATAGTAAGATTTTAAAAATGTAAATAACACATTAGATTTTCTATCATCTTTTTAGCTGAGCATTTTGTTTTGCTGCGAGCAAATCATCTGAAAAATTATCTGCTGAAATAGAATATTTTTTCATTACATACACACACAGGAGACTAGTTTAAAACACACTTGATTTGGCAATCTAAAAAAAAAGACGAAAAAATCAAATAATTATCACAAATGTTATGTTCCTTCGGTTATACATTCTACTTTATATTTTTGAATGCAGTCCAATGTTCTCCAACTAACCATTTCAAAAATCTTTAAAAGCATTTAAAATAAGAAACAAAACCCCCAAAAGAACTCTGAGAATCTTTTCAAAATTCATTTAAGTAACTTTCTAATTATGTATTCCAGCTGAAGTAGCTTCTTTTTTTCCTTCATTACAGTCACAGTGAGAAACAACATGTTTCATTTAAATAAAGATCTAAATGCAGTAAATTGGACTGTATATTTATACAGGACTTTAAGAGAAATCTAAGCATTGACTATTTCCACTGTAGGTCAATTATATATCTTAAAGGTGAATACATGGAATAAACAGTGATTTAAATAGACAACGTCAATACATCTCTGAAGGAAGGAAGGGAATAACTTGGTACATGAGAGAAAAATGACGTACAAATAAGAATCAAGAATGGCACCTAGAACAGATCAACATATTGTAGATAGAACTACAAAAACTGGTTTTGAAACACTTGAAAATTAATAATATTTGAAATGGTTTTAATTTAGGTTTTGAGGCAGCTGTTCCACTATGAGATGTTGTACAACCCCATATTCATTTATATGAGTGCAAACAAGTGAGAAAACTAACATAAGGAAAACCCTTGAAGTGTAAAATTCCCACAGTTATCTTTAAAATGTTACAATTCTCTCTTTTGATCTTTCCTAATAGCAGTAGAAAGTCAGGTAAAAATATTAGATCTGTATGGCATTTTAATTTAACATGCCATTATCTCAAAGGTTTGTTTGCATTACTGTAGTAGGTGTTGAACATAGAAAATCTTTGATAAAGCTGACGAAAGTTTCTTGGTTTGGGAGGTTTATGTGATTTGAGAAGACTGTCATGGAATTTTGATTAAAAAAAAGCAGAAGTAAAAAAGTGAGCTTCTGAACAGCATCCTATGGTGAAAGTAAGGTCAAAGTTATTCACTAATTTCAGTTTTCATAAGGGTGACTTGGTATCTCAGACCTTGTCTTCAGAGATACTGAACAGGTGCAAATTTGTAAAAATCAATACATTTGTGGTCACGACTAGTTTTGAAATTAAACGTTTGCTGCTTGTTGCTTGATACCATTTGATATTCAGTGGTGATGATCAAAACCTGGAGGTGACTGAAATTTTCTTTTGTCAAAGCAGTGTTTTTCCAAAAAACCCATTTAAAACTCAACTATGAAGTCTCAGAACAGAATCTTCTGAGGTGGAAGGGACCTTTAAGGATCGAGTCCAACTCTTAAGTGAATGGCCCCTAAAGGGATCAAACCCATGACCTTGGTGTTATTAGCAACATGCTCTAACCAACTGAGCTAATTAATACTATGGTCTCCTAGACTATGCCTTTTTGCTTGGAATTTTTCAAAGCTGTATGACTGTGAAGGTCTTTGAAACAACAGGGGATGCTGTAACAGGAATGTGAACTCTGTCACAGGTATGAGTACCCTGTACTTCCCAATCTTGTTTGGAAAAGAAATGTGAAACCTTATTTCCTGGGAAACAGAAGTGGAAATGGCCACCACACGTTTTCTTTGGTAGGGCTAATCTGGATCTTTGCTGCTGTGATATAACATGAGACAGAAGGAAAAGAATTAAAAAGAGACATGAAGTATATTTGATAAGTTTACTATCCTTATATGCTGCCTTGAGGAAGATCCTTCCCTTATATCTCTGATCTGAGAGGCCAAGCATACTGATTCCTCCTACTCAGGATTTCTTTCTTTTTTTCTCTCCTCCTTGTCTCATTTTAAAGGTTTTTCTGTATGTCTTTTCAATGCAAAGTGGGTCATCTTCAACTGCAAGCTGTTAAGCTTTTGCAATCCAATTTTCAAGAAAATTAACCAGCTCTTTCTTACCCAGATCATGTGGGAGCCCATGTAGCCTGAGGATTTCATCTTGGATCTAGTTTTCAAATATTTCTACACTGGTCTGTAAGATTTTATCTCCTTTCATTAGGCTTGTCTATTCAGGCTTTTCGTCAGCTTTCAAAAAGTTCCTTTTTCTTTTTCTTTCCATCTTCTGCTCTTCTTATTTGACACTTATCAAGCTCTTGAGAAGCTCAATCTCTCTTTGACACCGTTGTCAAAGAGAAAATTTGCTTAGAAACACTTCTAACCATGCTCCTCATTGCTGATTATATTGTTCTCAGAAGATGATTATTATATATTTTGATGCTATAAAACCTAAAAACATATATCTGCGTAATGTTATGTTTTAATATTTAGCTATATTTACTTAGCTGTGTATTTTGACAGACATATGTAAAAGTCATTAATTACTGTGCAACAGGAAAAAGCAAGTTAATAAATAGGGCACACTTTGGCCTGTTTTCAGGAACCTTTCTGGGTAAATATCTTTAAAATGACCCAATCTGTGGAAAAAAAAGCAAGAAGAGGGAGTTGCCTAAGCAGAGGGGCAAACTGCAGATGTTGCTGTTGAAAAAGTGCTGAAGTTCACCTAAAGAGGTACCAGGTGAAGTTGGTACCCAGACACCTACAGGGGATGTTTTGCTTTGCAACACTTGTATGCTGTAACACCTGGAATGTTTGAAGATGCCAGTAAGTGAAAAAGTCAAGTCAAGTTTTAGCTGTGCCCAATGTTAAGAGTGTTGCAATACAAATTTGGTTATTCCAAGGCAATCTTACTCATTGAGATCACAAGGCACCTGTGTGGCAGCAGAATGCTCTCAAAACAGCCCAGAGGCATCATAAGAACACTTTGTTCATATCTAGTCAGCAAAAGTGTTGCCTTGCATACATTGTAATAAATGAATACTGAACTTTTAAAATACTCATTCTTGTCTGCAGGGACTGGGATGAGTTGTTATTTTCAGAGATGTAACAGTAACATTGCTAATCACCACTAGTTGGGCATTGCACCAGCCCTCCTTGTCTCGCTCCTGCAGAATGATTTCCTCTCAAAATCTTAATTGAGTCCTTCAGGAATTAATTACATTTCCATTGGAAAGAAGGGATATGGTAAGATCCAAAAAGCATTTGACAAATGCATGAAATGTTGAAGAACTAGGGAAAAAAAGGTACAAAAATAAAAGGGGGAAATAACCTTCAATTTGGAAAGTTTGAAAGTATATGGAAACAGTCGTCAGTACCTTCACTTGGTTTTAAAAGGCCAGATTAAGACATTGCTAATTTTGTCTAGAAAAGGAAGTATTACAATTACTGATGGTGAAGAGAAGCTTATCAAGTTAAAATGAGGCTCCTTTGCACAAATTTTATCTTCTCTCCTGGATTAATTAATATATTAGTCATTTGAACATTTTGTTAAATTCTTTTACTTGATTTAATGTGATAGATCCGTTCAGATTCATTATCCAGACAATTTGAAAACATTTAACCACAACATTTAAACATTGGCCACTGTTAGACCTGTGCTAGGGAGTTTTACTGCTCATTAGTTCTAGTTAGTTTAACTTTTTCCTCGGCAGCCTGCTGTGTCAGAAGATGATCAATAGTAAAACTACTTAAAAAACTACTGTCTGGTAAAATAAAAGTGTCTAGAATGAGAATCAATGAACTTCAAATAGAAGTAAATTTCTACAAAGTCATCTTCAGTTACTGCTGCTCTATGCGGTTGAAAAATTTTAACAAATATATAGATATTGCATCAAGATCTCAGGTATTTCTATATTATCTATCCTTATATACCTGGCTGTTCATGGAAAAAGATTTCAAAAGCTGAATTCTGAGGCTGAGATTAAATGTTGTTGTAGTGGTACTCTTGTAGGTTTATCTATTTTGGCTTATTTGTGGGCTGTATGTGCTGGAAAAGTGTTAGAAATCCCCCTCTTTTTGTTTGGTATAAAATTGTCATGAATAGCTGAGAGGTCAGTACAGAAGCGAAAGCACTTCAAGGACAAGTTTAAGGCACATCTTGATTTGTGTGGTGTCAGCTTCACAATGTGGAAAGCTACAGCTGGGGGCTGTCTGCTCTGGAGAGAAAATGTACTCACACTGTCAAAGCCTATGAACAAAACGGGAATGACACTGGGCAGCACAGAAGGTGCCAGACAAAAGAAAATCCAGTGAGCTCAGGAAATTGCACAGGTGGTAGCTTTTTGTACTACTATAATGTGAAAATCTGATTAATTTCACAGCAGATAAGATGGAAAAGTTGATTCTTCATACTGGGAGTCAATAGAAAAGTTTTATCATCTGTCCTTGCTTGGCCTCTCCCACTGTCATGTAGTTTTGTGCTTCAAGCTTTTGGTCTTGGACTTTCCAGCACAGCTGGTTTTTTCAAACTAAAACAAACCCAAATCTTGCCATTCCTCTGACATCTCTTTGCAAATTAATCTACGTCGGGTACAGAAGCTCTTGTGTCCCTGCAGCTGAACCATATTGCAGTATTCTGCTTTAGAGTAACCCAAAGTATGTGGAATGGTATTTAAATGGAATTTGTCTTTTACAAAATTAACATGTTGCTGGTATGTTACTGTTGTTGATGAAAATGAATCATAAACAGGATTTAGTGCAGTGATTCTCAAATGACTGGCTGGTAACTTTATATATACTGTGTTATAATTGTTTAAAGGCAACAATTTGCTGACTAGAGGAATGTCAGAAGCACTCAGGGATTTTCCTTACCTCACATGGACACATTTCATGATAAAACCCAGCAATAAAGACCTCTAAACTCTGGAGCTATAGCATTATCACTGTTCTGAGAAAGTTTGTTCTGTGTGCCTTGGGAACTAAAATATCAGTTGGAAATATCACCATTCATATTGTGTTTCCATTAACTTAGAGCATAATGATTCCTTTATTCATGATATAGTGAAATAAGTCCTGTTGTTCCTGAGATGTACATCTTGTAGCAGTTGTGGCCCTTTTCTTTTCCTCCAACTCCAAAATATGCTGTTGTTAATAGAGTTGCCCAGCAGTGCTTTTTCTCCTCCTCAGCAATATCATCTTCATCTCTGTCTCTGTCTGTAGCTCTTTGTCTGGTAACACAGGATAAAGATGATCCTGCTGTAACAGCAGCTGCTGGTAATCCAGGTTTACTGACAGGTTTTGGAGTGATTTTGCATGTCTCTGGAAGGTGACATTGGTAAAAATGTTCAAAGCCCCACAGGAGGCCTGAGAGGAGTCAACAGGTTGACTTAAATTATGCAGCACACAATTCTAGACTAGATATGAAGGCAAAAAAGGTAAAATGAAGATAAGAGTCCAACTTCAGGCCCCTTAATGCTTAACCTATTAGAATTAATGGAAATATGAAGAGAAAAACCACCTGTCTTTGTCTAAAGTAAATGCCAGGACCATACCCAGAAATCAGAGCCTTCTCCAGGAAGAACTATGCCTGAAAATTTTAATTGAAAGCAATAAAATTTATTGTGGGAGGAACAAGAATAAGCAAAGCAATGTTTTGGTTCCATTGTGAGGTGGTGATGGGCAGTTACAGTGAAATAAGTATGTGTTTTGGCTGATACATCAGAAAGCTTTAATAGATAAGAACAATAAAGCAATCCAGTTATTATGACCCCTGAGGGCAGTTCAGAAAAGCAGATAAGAAAATGTATTGCTGACTTAGAAGGAAAAAAATTCTGCAGGAGAGCCAGAACTTTGATCATGGAGGAATTTTATTCTTGATATTTTGATTGTGATAATTATATTATTCAAAATATATTTTTGATGACAATACTGCACTGCTTAGTGATAGAAATTGTGGAAAAATCCATGTACTCAAAGGCTATTTGGGAGCTAATGCTGTGAAGAAGACAAGTATAATAATAATAATAATAATGATGATAATAATAATAATGATGATAATAATAATAATAATGGAGCATATAGGAACTAATGATAACAGTATTATCTGAGCACACACTTTAACAATAAATAAAGAAACAAAAGTTTGATTGTGAAGCAGCTGATGTTGAGGGAA
Organism: Myrmophylax atrothorax; assembly: GCA_026770055.1. Lineage (NCBI taxonomy): Eukaryota > Metazoa > Chordata > Aves > Passeriformes > Thamnophilidae > Myrmophylax > Myrmophylax atrothorax. The sequence goes on along the minus strand of JAOXXN010000025.1, from coordinate 1,425,955 downwards.
TATTAAAATGCCATAAGGAATTTAAGTATCCATGTAACATAGTGAATCATTTAACAGAGAATTTGAAATGTTTAAGAAATTGTTATCAGCAATGATATTGTAACTTAGTTTAATTAAATTGAATTAATAAAGCAAGTGAAAATGATTAACTGGTGAGCATAAAGAATAGTGCAAACAATAGTAAGATTATTTCTTCAAAATATCTGCAAGAATAAGCATGGTGAAATGTTTAATTCTAAAGAAAATACATGAACCAAGAACGTGACAGAAGTGCAAAACTCTGAAGAGTCTTAAAATAAAAAAAGGATTCAACTTTTATTCAGTATTTTTCCAGATTAAATTTAATGGGAAATACTAAAAATAAGTGATCCAGAGGAAAAATCTGCTGAAGTGTTGAAAACTGCTGGCTAAGTTAAATAGTCCTGTGATGGTCTCATGTCTGCCTTCTCCTGATCTAAAACAATGAAGTGAAAAAAATGGATAGCAGTATAATGAAGTGTCTGGCAGGAGGGAGAGGTTTGGATCTCCAACCCAAATCCTTACCCTTAGTGGGGTTGGCACATTTTCTGGGAGGAAACATGGAGTTTTCCATCCAGGCTTACTCTAAAGCTGCCTTATTAATGGGGCCATTTAATATATGGTATGAAAAGATTTCTAACTAGTGTTCACAGTTTTCTCAATTTAATACCCATCCCGCTTTTTATTAAAGTTACAGGCTACACTACTACATATGAATACCTTCTAAAATGGGCTATAAGTGGAGAAGAAGTAATTTAAAATGTCATCAGTTTTGTCCCATCCTCACCACAGCAGTCTCTTCTTCCCAGGGCATGGGTAGAACATTCATCCAAACACTTGGTTCAGGCTATTGCATTTCCTTACCCATGTGCACTCTAATGACAACAATAAATTTGGTAAGGAGATAAGCATCTTTTGGACTTCTTACTGTGAGGATATATATTAATTCCCTCAAAACTAGTTCAAATTCTTAGTTGTTGTGCCTATAGAATGCTGCCTTCCTCCATTTGGTTACAGAAAGGTGTGCCTTGGTCTTTTGCTGCTGATTGACAAGATGAACCATCACCATAGCAACAGAATAAATTAATTAAAAAAAAACCCTGTCATGTTGCTAGATGTTAAAACAGGAGATGGGAAACTAACAACTAATCTGTGATAAAACTCAACTCTGTCTCCTGCAATTTAGAAGTTTGTAACACCTCTTCCTTACAGGATGGATCTGCATTTGAGGATGTAGAGGTACATGTACTGTATTTGAGCATCAAATTTAGATTCTAAGGTGTGAATTAAGGCAGAGAAATAATTTCTTGTAAAATCACAGCCATGCAAGTGACGTTTCACAACTATTTTTCCACCTGTTAAAAGGGGAAAAGTATCAATATTGTAGTGGCAAGAGCAAAACTCAAAATAGTTCAGCATACTGACCTAGGGAATTGGAATGCTCACTGTATCCTGGATCTGCTTTTTCCCGTATCCCATGATGGGCCACATGGGTTGTACCTTTGGCACAGGTGTGTCTCATTCTACACTGGGGTTTTCTCATGGGAAATAGTCAAGTTCCAGTCTGAAAGGTTGAGAGGCCTCCATCAAAACATCTGGTGGCCTTCTGCTACTAAAGGAAGACTTAGGAAACTGAGGATCATGGTGTGGCCTGAAGTAAAGGGAGGCAAAATCTGAAGTTCAGTATTTTACACTCTTCAGTAGTGCATCTTTTTGTCCATGAGTAGAAATTTTATGAAGCTCTTTAAAACTGTTTTCAGATTGGTTTCATCAAGTTGACTCTTACAGGTAAAACCTAACTAGATCTAGTAAAAATGTCTGCTAGGTAGACCCGGTAGGTGTTTGAGTTTAATTAGTGAAGGCTGGGTGCATCCACCACAGTTGTTGTCATCCCTGTTCAGCACTTTTTACTGCAAATACCAAAAGTAACAACCTTTTAGAAGTGACTGCTTAGGGCTTTAAAAAGGTTTTCATTGGCCATTGTGTATTATGCCAATGTTTTAGCCTGAAACCTTCCTGGTCTGTAAAGCTCTTCAGCATCTGGGTTCTGATACTGTGAAAGCACATACTCCACTGCTCTTGAGAATTGAGTGTTCATTCTCTGCTGATCTGTTTGTTGCATTAATTGAAAATTGCATTATTTGGGCTGGAAGTGATTAGTTTTGGTAACAGTAGTTTCTGGTTTGCAGTATTCCAAAAACTCTTTTCAAGGTATCTTGGAGGGATTTTGAGCTCCTGTTTTAGATTTCTGTCTTTGAAAATGCCAGCTGTTACATACAAAAGAAATTCATGCTTCAGGGTTCCAAGAGATTAATTGGGAAACGTGTCCTACGTAGATCCTAAATTATCAACTGACATAAGGCAAATAATTAGAAACAAAATGTGTTACTTAGAAAAGTACACATTTGTGTAGATGTCTGTCTGCAGAACATTTCAATCATTGAGGCTGCCAGTATTAACTGTGGCAGCAATCAGGAGTCCAAGGCAAATTCGAGATCCGATTGTATTCCATACAGCATATGGTCCAATTATGTAATTATTCTTTTAAAAATATATCATGGTAACACATTTCAAAGGGAAAAATGCAGGTAGCCTTTCTTGTGACATTTTCTGTTCTCTTAATTGTGACTTTTTAATAAGAAAGCTGATGCTGCATGACCCCAGTTAATGATCTGCATCAATTTGTTCTCCTTTTAACTGGTGCTTCAGAAAAGGGGTTTTTCTTATTAGGATTTTTTTTAACTTTTGCTGGAAACTTCTTTCTTTACTTTCCTTTCGTTTCCTGTGTTGAGTCTTAGTAGAGGGTTAAGAGCCCTAGTATGCAATTTTGAAAAGGAATTCAGTACAGGTATAACAGTCATATTCAAGTACTGAACTTTATGACCTTATCAGTCATGTTTTGACTTTATCACAAAACACCATTAGAACTGTTCTTAGCTATTGATTTGACCTTTGTTGGTTTTTGTTGCGCTTTGTTTTTTACCCCAGATATCAATAAATCAGTCCCTTAAATGCAATGAAAATTCAAAACTTCAGTTTGTCTTATAACTTAGGAAGGCAGTTTGGGAAGCAGATGGTTGTAACCTTTATATATCTTGATTAGAAGAAATTGTGATGCATATGTCTGAGTTTAGAAATGGAATACAAATTTATCTGATGTCATTGTATGCAGAACTGTGAAAGCTGAAACTGAATAGACTTCTCAGGATATATTTAATGGTTTTTTGCAAATTTTTGTGTGCATCAGCTTTGTTATAATTAAATTCCCATATGTTCATAAAAGAAACAAACAAATTTTATTTTATAAACGGGACTTAGGCAGCATTAGTAGCAGTGATAGCACAGTGAATATTGTAAGGCTGGGAACAGGCATTCTGCCTTTTACAGTTGCAAATCTGATTCAATTCAGGCATTTTATTAATAATGACAGTTTGTTGCTGACATTTCAGAATAGTTCCGCTACTGAGATATAACACTAAATTTCACAGAAGGCAAGTTTCATATCCCAGTAAGCCTGTGGACAGCAGTGTTCTCACACTTCTTTTAAATTTGTAACTCAAAAGAAATAACAAATATGAAAAAATTTAAAATATTAAATTTATAGCAGAGCCTTCCTATAGATGTTTTCTTTGTATACCATTCACCTGAACTGATAAAATTGTCTTAGTGAAATCCTACTCATATAATTACAGCTGCAGTCTATGTGTTGGTGTGTCACAAACAAAGGTTAGTTGGTTTTTTTTGAGGAGCAAAAGGCACAAGATATTTGCATGCTATCAGAAAGGACTCCTATGAAAAATATGGTAATGAGAACAAAAAGCAGAAATAAGTCTAGATCAAGAGTCATGTTACCTGCAATAATTAAGCTTCTTCATTCATGAGGTTAAGGGTGAATGAACCCTTAACCCCTTTTCTTTCTTGCACTGGGTTTGCCTTGCTTTTTTATTAAAGAGTTGTGGTGGAAGAGAGAAGAAAGGATTTTTTATCTTTTTCTTAAGGAAACAAGGGAGAAACAGGAGGAGACTGTAAGCAAGGTAACAGATCACTTTGAAAAATCTCTTGCTCCAAAAGCAGGCAGAATTATTTTCCTCACCTCCTGTCCTCTGTCCCAACCACTCTCCAAAATGGTTATCATCCCAGCTAAATCTTTATCCTACTATTGAGAATGAAATTGCAGAGATGGACTCACTCCTATGCTCTCTTTTTGGATCCCACCCAGCATTAGATGCTCACAGTTAGGGAATGAACTGGTGTCAGTGCAGAGTTTCAGCAGCTCTGCTCTGTCGGTGTCACCCAGCAGGGGTGCAAGGAAATCAACTGGCGGATTTTCTGGTGCATCAGGACAAGGAGCCAGACTAGCCTTAAGCCTTCCTGCCAACATGGATAACTGCTGACCCTCTTGCTGCTGCTGAAGACAGAACTAGGTAGTGTGGAGAGCGAGGATTGTGTGGCATATGTCCCAATCCTACAGCAGCCATCACCTCTGACTACTCAACAATACAGAAAACTCATCTTACTGAGATAGTTTTCTGGTTGCCTTCCTTGACCTTTTCTTTTTCTCACCCTCCTTATCCTCTTCCTCAAAATATCTGGGGAAGAAGGTCTTGCCAAGTGAGCCAAATGCTCCTCAGGTGTGTGGATTATTGCTGCTCATCTGGGCACTGAGTTTCCTTGGCTCTAAGCAAACCCCTTTAGCCACGGCTGCTACCTTAGATAATGAAGTCTTGTTAGAGTTGGTCATCTACAGAGCTGACCTTCATAGCTGTGGTGGCCAAGAGCAGGTGTTCCTGCTCATCCTTGTTACCAACTGCTCCTGCTGGATCTGTTCTCTTGTAGCTGTTGCTGCCAGCCCCTCCCTGACTGGGTTCAGTGTCAGTGATGCTCCCAGTGCCCCCGCTGGGATGCCAGCATGGCTGTGCCAGCTGCTCCATGCTCTGTGCCAGCACACTGGCCACAGCTCTGCTCACTCTCTGCTTTGCTTTGCCTTGCCAGACCCTCACTCTCTGCAGCCCTGGAAATGTTTTAAGCCTTTGTGGAAAAAAATTCAACACCACACAATACCCACCTGCAGCCCTTCTCAGAACTGGGGCTGCTCTGGAGAACCCAAATGGAGGCTTGTGTTTTGTGGCCCAGGATGAGGTGGGGAAACGGCCTCAAAGAGCTTCTGGGGTGTTCCTGGGCTCCAGTCACTGCTCCAGCTTTTCAGTGAGACAGCCAGCCTTGGTGGCTACAGGGGCATCAGGGAGGGCTTTGGCTGCAGGCTGACACTGGAATAATGTCCAGTGATTTATCCACTGATATTATTTTGCTCTTTGTCAAACAGTTCAGAATTGTGACTCTTTGTGAGCAGTTAGTTTAAAAACAAATCATAGAACTTGCCACAAATTATTCATAATAAATACTTCAGCTTTCATTGCATCTGTGGTTCATACAACAAAAGCACCTAGAGGCCCAAGTTGACATTAAGACAACCAGTATGCTAAAGGCTGTGTGTATAGACAGCAAAATGAAATATTTATATGAAGAACCTCTCTACAAATAATACTTGGGGCCAAAAAGCATCATTACATTTCATGATTTGCTGTTACATTCATGTTCTATAGGATTTGGTGTGTTTTGACTTAGGCCTGTCTAGGCAGGAGAGTTGTGCAGATTTATCCCATAAAGAAGTGTATTGTCAGGTGAAATCCCATACACCATAAGGAATTAAAACAAGAGTTTTGTCAACATCATATCACTATAGGATTTTTTTTCTTTTAATACTGTAGTAAATTAAGTGAAATGCTCTTTACAGTTCAGTTGTGCTTGAGAAGTCTCTGGGAGCACAGAAATTGTCTGGTGAGGTGTAAGAGTTTACATTTCTTCACAAATAATGCCACTGACTACGAGAATTGTGTGCAGACAAGAAAATGCATTGTCTACTGTCTGTAGCAGTTTTGGCACCTAGTTTTTGGTCTGCTCTGTATACAGTTTGTGATATTTTTCCTTTTATTGCACTTCTCAGATGGATTATGCACCAGCCATCAACAGTCTGTTTATGAAAGAGGGAACACTTTGGGAATTGTCAGTAATATCTTCTGCATATCAGTGAATAACAATGAGTATTTGCTGTTCAGTAAAACTGCTGTGGTCTGCAAAAGAGACTGCTTGATACATTTTTTTTTTTTCCCTTAAAAAAACTCTTTTGAGGGTAGAGTGCAGATTTTTTTATCTTTTTTTTTTTTTAAATAGCAGTCCTTAGATAGATATGAGGGAAGTGTTTGTGAGCTTTTGTGTGGAGAAATGCTTATCAAAGTAGAAGTGCTATTTCTTATGCACATCTTAACAGTGTATAAAATATTACAGCATTCTGGAAGTGTAAAAAGCTAACAGGTCTTCATGTCTCAGAACATAAAACTCCATTCAATAACTCCTTTTATTCACAAATGGCTTGATGCTGTGTGTTTTTTTCTTTGCCTGCTAAGGTACATGCTACTATATTTTCTTAAAATGTATTCCCGTTTTCATAATTTTTACATGATAGAATTTAAGACGAATACTTAAAAGGCAATAGCAGGAGCTATATATAAGAGCTTAAATTATAAGAAATCTTGCAAAATGTTTTGCAGCGTCCTTAGTGTTGAAGTTAGCTCTTGTAATAAATGTAAACATGATTCGTGTCTGCAAAAGGAAAAAGAGAAAAGACCAAATGGGAATTGCACCCCCCCTATAAAGATATAAAATGGTCA
>JAOXXN010000025.1:1357692-1419109 GCA_026770055.1 Myrmophylax atrothorax | reverse complement strand
GTTTAATGTGGTGTAGCTGTCATGTTAACTGTTTCTTAATGATCATGGCAGGAATCTGTAGGGATCCAGTTATGGTGCTATTATAATATGAGATTAGAATGGGGGAAATACATAAGGGCACAAGTCCATGGAGAATTCTTTAGGATGCTAATTTGAGTCCTCTGTGATTGTAGCAGTGAGATTTCAGTGTAAGCCTTTAGCGAACTTTTGATGATGTGGAAATTAAAAGGTGTCAATGTGTATAACACTGTCATTAGAAAAGAAATCAAACACTAAGAAAATATCATAAAAAGCAAATGATAGCTAAGTCTTTATGCAAACCAGATAGCTTCTTAGCATTCCTTCCATTCAGCCTCCTCATGTTTTTGTTTGTGACAATCAGTGCATCAGACTGCCAGCTGTACTTCATCTGCCAATATTAGAACTATCACAGAAACTATACTTTGTTTTATTAGTATTGGGTTCCTCTCCTCCTTCTTGACATTTCACAGGTGTAAATTATCCTGCTTGGTTCAGGGAAATTAGCTGACTAGTGGTTAAGGTGCCAGTTCCAGGAATACTGAACCCGGTAGGCAGGGTAAAGCCCAGGATGTGGAGACTGGATTTGCTCACTAAACCAAGTTTGTAGAAACTTTCATCCAGAGAAAAAAGCCCTCTCTGGTCTTCCCAGTTCTAGGAAAGAGCTGCTATGGAACAAAACCAGCCCTGATCTTCAGGAGTTGTTTAAATGGTCAGAAGAGAGATCAGCTCACATTCATCCTCGCTTAGAAGGAACTCTTGGCATTTGAGCATGACTACTCTCTGGAAGGATTAAAACACAAACTGCTGAGTACTTTTGTATGTGCTCTGCCTAAGACCTTTTGTAGAACTATTTGGTAAAATAGAAGTGAAAAACTAAAGTGTTTTAGATCTTTTTTTCAAAGTATATGATTTTGACTGGTTATTCTAAAGACATGTGAGCAGCTTAAAAATAGTTAGAGTTAAATGGAAAAAGGTTTTCTGAGTTTTTTCCTGTACCCATGTTCTTTACATTGTGATTGTAGGTGGGCACATCTTCAGAGACTTGTTTGCTTGAATGTTTTAGTGTAGTAGGATCTTCAGTGCTCTGAAGTGTTTTGTGCCAATAATTCCTCATCACAGTGTCATGTTCCATGAAAATGAGCAAAAAGTCTTCCTTTCTAATGAGTAGGAAATATGTATTTTATCCTATGACTACTGGTTTTGAGAAATGGAGTAGGGTTATGGCAAAATGTTCTGTAAACTGGAATTTTGTCATTTTGTCACATGACAGAAGCCCAGATGTAGCTGCTCTTTTAACTCTGTTTTTTTTATACATAATCTACTATTATTGTTCATTTCTGTTCTTTGCAAGAGTAAATTTGGTCTTTGGAAAAGTTGAAGCCCTTTTTGGGCCTGGGTGACAAAATCTACAGGTGATTGCAGCAGTTCAGAGATTTCTGAATAATTTGTATTTCGCTCTTCATGCTGATGAGGAGGGTTTTTTGTCTTGGATCAGATTCCTGTAATGCACAGCATGCATGGGAGATCTCCCACTGTTGGTTTTTGTACGTGTCTGCTTTTATTGACATGGAATGTTGTGAATTCTATGCAGGGCAAGTTCTTGCCATACATCTATACTATGACATACAAGATCATTTTTAATCCTTAATAAACCAGATTGAAGCAGGAAGGAAGTGGCAAGTCACAGACAGATTTGTTTCCTAAATTTAACAACTACTGTGACTGTGCAAGAATGCTCTGTGGAGAAATGAGTGTTTCTTTTGCAAGAAAACTTCTGCTAGATGATATGGAATGATATAGAACAGATGTATTTATATGTAATAAGTCAAAGTTATATTAATAATATCTCTAATAGATTAATCAGAGGCAGAATTATATTCACTGTAACTAAATTCAGTCAAAGCAAAGTTATCTTTAGAAGGGAGATTGACCAGAAATGGTGAAAGTTTGCAAGTAGAGAATAGATTAAAGTCTTCCTTAACTGTAAATAAACAACTGGCTTTTTTGTTTCTCAGCTTGATCCAAAATAAGTTACCAAGCATTGCCAAAATACAAAGGTACTCTAAAGAAAACCAGTATCTTTCTTAAAAGACACTGTCAGCTGAGACAAAAGAGAAATACAGCCCAATTCAGTCCTAAATGTACCTCTGTTGGACAAAATTTCTGTTCTTGAAACACAGGACTCTTAATGCATCTCTGGTTTGTAGAAGAGACAACAAATTGTGGAAAACTGAGTTAAAAACAGTTGCTAAAACTGAGACCAGTGAGTCACAGTTGTATGCAAATATACTTCTCACATATATACATAAATATGTTGCATATGTGTATGTTAGCCTATATTAAATAAGTCTGCCCCAATATTTAAATTGAAATTAGGGCTGTTGCTTATGATCACCATATCAGGCTGTGCAATGGGATATTGGCATGTGTTTGTAAATAAATAAAACCCAGAATGGGAATTACTTTTTACATGGAATTTAACAGCAATGATTAAATCTCTCTATAAAGATAATAAAAATATTTGATGAATGTATTAAACAGTATTATGTTTCAGACAGTCTAAAAATAAATATTCACACACAGATACAGATAAGATAAAATGCATCACACTGACAGAAAATTTAGTACACCATTTATACCATCTGTATTTATGAAATAATGGTGATCTAGAGCCCAAATTAGATGTCAAGTCCTCATAGCTGGGGAACAGTGAGAGTTATCATATAAAACTGAAACAATCAATAGTTGCTTTTATGAAAATTTGTTGAGGTTGTGCATGTGATTAAAATATTGTTGAGGTAACCAGGCAATGATGAAGCAAATCTGTTCTGTGCCAAAAGAGACCATGCAACCTACTCTGATCTTCAGTTAAAGGGGGGTTTGTGTTTTATTAAGGGGCTATTAGTTTATTTTGTTTGACATTTCACTTCATTTTCTGTTAGAGTAAAAAGGCAGGACTACTCACACCATCGAAGGTTACCAATTCCTGTCATATCAAATATATAATGATCTTTGCAACCTTCTGTAACGCACAAGAGACAAAGTTTAGAATCTCTTTGTAGCGTATCAGGGGGTCCTGTCATTATGAAGGCTTCCTTCATTCCCACTCTCAAACTTTTGATTCAATTCCTTTGGCCTGGAATTAAAATTTAGGTACCTGACCTTCATCTAGAATTGTTATCCTTATATAGCAATGGAATATTAAGTCCCAACACCTTTGTCCCCAGTGCATTGAATTTCAACATTGGGAAAAAATGAGCCTGTAATTTGTGCGTGTTGTAGACAAAGTTTAGATCAGTTTAATCACTTTTTACACTATTTCACAGTTCTTCATTTTATAGGCTTGTGTAGCTACTTAGTAAAAATACATAATGCATGACTTTGTACTATAAACTGTTAATTTATAATAATTTTGTGTCATCTACTGTAATTATGGCACTGTGCAATCTGTACCAGTCGACAATATTTTGGCAGAAGCATCTACTGTAATATTTACAAGGCATTTCTGGCTGTGCTTAGTTTTCATTGCACTCCCAGTTATTCTCCTGAGTTATTTGGATACTAGTATACAAAAATGTCTGTTGTTTACTTTGCTTCTTGACTAGTTAATCAAAGACATTTTAATATCATGGAGCTTTTCAGGAGAGAAATTATACTACCAAAAATCCATTATACACAAACAGAGAAAGTAATGAAGTTCTGCTGGTCCTGAAGTAATTTCACACCATTTAAAGCTAAGCTCCATCATTTAATCATTTCTAATAATTTGCTTATAAATTCCACTCCGTCTCAACCTAACTCTGGAAGTTTTTTTACTTAATTTCCATTTTCATTATTTGACTAGACAACTGGTGTAATTCCTTGACCTCTGCAGAAGTCATAGTTTGCATGGCTGGGCTAAACATGTCTAAGGAACACTAAATGTTAGTTACAGTCAGATTTCTAGAAGAGTTCGGAATATTTGGAACTCTTTGGAAATTGTGCATGTATTTATTTGCATTTGGTATTTTGGTACCCAAATAGCTGCTGAACACACCTTGAAACTGATAACTTGTTCTTGTAGTTAGTAGGAGCTTCAGGTTCTCCAAAATTCAGATCACTCTACTGAGGAAGAATGTGTGAGTATAATTTAATTTATATAACATTAAATTTCACATTTGTATTTTTTCCATGTGTCACTAACTGCACCATGATGAAACATCTCAGTCTGTGTTTTATGCTAAGGGGTCATTTTGTGGTACAGGGACACTCACCCATAAATACATGGAAGAAAACGATTTTGCAGTTTGCTCTCATTTTTTAATTGCAGATCATTGATGTTATAGCTGGTGAATTGTGTGGATGTTTATAGTTCTGTACGGTAGGATGAGTGAGGTTACATTAGCATTTGGATTTGGATCAGGAGTGTGTACTTGAAGTAAATGCCCTGATTGCCTCCAGGTGATCATGCTTTCACATGCATCATGAAGCAGGCTCAGAGTGTGCCAACTGGATTATTTTTGGATGAGGAGATGCTTTCCAGGAGGACATCTATGTGTTAATGGGAGACTGCAATGGTGTTTTAGCAGCCCATGTGAAGGAGGAGATAGAAAACAAAGACCTTCATTCTTTGTTGCTGTTACTTTAAGAAATACCTGGGATATCCATCAGTTTGTAGTCAGATTAGAAAGAACTCTAAATAGGTGATAAAATACTTAGTATTTCTAATTGTTTGATGTAAAGTTGTGGGAATGAAAAAGCCAGTCCTGTTCTCATGCCTGTACTCTGGATTTGGTGACAGTGTCCTGCATTCCCCTCCCTGAGGGTGTATTGCCATGGAGGGGCTGCTGCATTCAGGGCATGACATTTGTGGTTCATCTTGGACCCCCGTGTTAGAAATGGGGGAAAACTGAAAAAAACCTGTTTCAACAGTTTCCTGTGGCCATGAATGTCCAGCTGAGTCAAGGAACTGAACTAGGGGCATCAGGATTCAGGACATTTGCTCTGTAGCATGTACAGCAAAAATACTTGAGAATAATAAATTGTAGTTGGGGCATATTAATAAGGAAAAGCCCAGAGTGGTTGGGGTTATAGTTTTTGTTTTGGCTGTAACTGCTTCTTTGAAGGATTTTTCTCCCAATGGTTCCAATTTATACTTTAAAGACTGACAAATTTTCAGTTATAATTTAAATGTTTTTTGTTTGTGGATTTTATTTGCTTTTCCAATCATTATATAAATATTTTTATACCCTGGAGAGCTCTCTTTAGCAAACCAACAAACTTGTGATCTATACTAATTGAATTATGAATCATTCTAAAACCAACACCAACAAAGAAATTTGTTTGGTTTTTTTCTCTGTACTGTTTTCATTTTAATTCCTTTCATTCGTTTTATAAGTTTCTGTTGTCCAGCCATAGGGCTGGATCCAACACAGATGAATTATTTGTTGTGCCAGTTCAAAGTGTTGTACATTAGAGATATAGAAATCTGAGACAACAGTAAACTCAGGAATGAACAAAAAAGTTTGCTCCTGCATCAACAATAAAGATGAAAATATTTGATAAGTTATTCTGTGCACAAAACCCCCCATCATCTGTATGTACAAAGACTCCAATATAGTTATTGATTCTGAGGATGGTTCCATTCATTTAATCCCTCCCCAATGCTTTGTTTCTGATCACAAGGGTCATCTAGTGCAATTAATGGTTGTGAAAAATGCCAGCACGCAATTATTCAGAATAATAAAAATATTCAAAACAAGAGACAGAAGAAGATGCAGTAAACACAAGAAATTTGAGGTCAAAGTGGAGAAATATTTTTATTCTGTTAACAAAAAACCCAGAGAAACTATGAATAAATTTGTTATTTGCCCTGTGATAATAATACACTGCATTTGAAGGTCCCACATCTGGGCTTTTGTTGTGCTGAGGGGAAGTGTACTCCAAAGGAACAGACTTTTCCCCAGGAAGATCCTGTTGCCATTTCTGACTTCAATTATTTTATGTCAGCTATTATTGCAATGCAAAACTGCTTCCTTCTATCAACAATTAAATATTCCACTAAAATCTGGAAAAAGAATTTGGAAGCTTTTAATTTCCTTTGATGGAGTTCTTAATAGGACAAGCAAATACCTGTGTTATTGTGAACTAGGGGGTTTTTATGGTTTTGGGTGTTTTAAGTTAATTTGGAGTGAACTTTGGTTCTCTGAAATTGCATTTGGATTCTGATTTTAGCCTCTGACTCTGCTGCAAGACTCCATCACTTGTTTTGCAGTGTCATTTGTATGTGTTTTATTTTCATCAGGGCTGCTTGTGGGAGCCTAATTGTTATCTCATAACCATGTCTCTATTTTTCACCTGTGTAGGACAGTCCCAGTGTTACTGATGTGCTTTTGGGGTTTGGGCATAAGAAAAGAAGGGAACATATGGGTGATACTTCACGCAGTATGAAGCACTTTAGGAGGTGGCTTAGATGCTAAGACAAAACATAGTTTGCTTTTAAGATGTTCCAGACCCTACTGGAGGAAGTGATTTTACAATACAAATTCCTCTCCACATGTCTGGATACAGAGAACATCACCTGACTCAGAGAAGCAAACCCACAGCTGTTTCTAACACAGTGCAGCCCTTTTTAATGATACTGTGCTTAGTGTTTGAAACTGTTTTGGGGTTTTTTTAATGAGGAATGTGACTCTTCTTCAGTGTTTCATTCCTTTTACATTTTCAAGTCTCCAAGCCCAGTTTACTGCAGAATTGATCAGTGTTGGATTGTCATTGTCTTCAGTGTTAGATTCCTAGGTGTCTCAAACACAATAAGCAGCACCAACGGACACCATTCTGTTACTTTCCTTAAAATAGTCAGCCAATTTCTGGATCAAACTCCAATAACTGAGGTTTTCAAACTCACTGTTATAGTATCTTCTTTGCCCAGCCCATACGTGCACTCAAGGTCAAAGCACAAAATTCACAGACCTCTGCCAGAGAAGTGCCCAAGTTTGGTCCTGAGTTAGTTGTAGCTGAGAAGAATTCAGCAAAGACCAAAACCTGGTGAGTTTGTATACTCGTCTCTGCAAATAATATTTATTGCAACCTATTAATGAGTCTTGTACCCAAGGAGAGCTGTATTTTTGAATATGTTATCTGCCTGGGATTAATGTTGGGGCAAGTCTCCTGACACTATTAAGGTGCTTAAAATAATAAAACAGTTTCTTTCATGTGAAACAGCTTCATTGATTCCAAAGGTTTATACTCAATACAAAACCACTTAGGTTGTCATTCACTAATTAATAATTTAAAAAACAGGGTTTTTGTTGAGTTTAGATTTGCATGGTTAATAATGAACTTAACACCATAATCGAAGGGTATTCTATTTGTGTACTGCTGGCAAAATTATCAATAATAATCCCAACCAGGGTCAATACTATGATGTAAAAGTGTTTTCACTTGGTGCTTGTGATTAAGTATAAATGCTTCTTCGTGCTTTCAAATTACTCATTCATGTTCAATAGGCTATTTCTAAGCTACCGCTCTAACTTGCATGGCTTGCAGCTGAACTGAGGCAGTGTAATGATTTTAAAGAGCTCACCTCACAGCAAGTATTCCAACTTAAATGTATTTTATTCCATTGAGTGGCATATCTACATTTTTGATACAATTATAGGTATTTATAACAAAATTACCTGTGGCTGAAGAATTAGCAGGGTGTTTCCAAAATCTGAGTGGAGCCAACTCTGTGCACAGCTTCAACAAAATGAGGTGAATTTGCTCTTCCGAAAGTTATAGTTCCTATAAACTATAAAATGTCATAATTGTGAGAGGCCCAAGCAGTATTTAGAAACTATTTGTAGGAAAGAGTGAGGAAAGTCTGATGATGGATGAGTCTTCCAACCGAAACATGGGACACACATTCAAACTGACTCGTGTACCTAAAACTATTATTTACTGTGTCAGATTCAGAGTTTCTCAAAGCTTTTTAGAAGTTTTTCTTTAATGAAGGCTATTAGCAAATATGCATTGTGTTAGAAAAATGCCAGGTTCATTCTGCTAGATCTTTACATACCAGTAAAGTCATTCCTAAATCCGGATAACTCAGCTAACTCAGATATTGAGTTTTTGCTGGCTTTCATCTTTTTAATATACTTTGGAGTCAGAGGTTTTACACTTGGAGCACAGCAGACTATGTTTTTAATGAACCTTCAAGTGACTGCTGCTTTGGAAGTGATGAAATACCTCCTTGTGTTCTGGTCTGTTACGCAAGTATGAAGTTGTGGAGATGAACACCATAAAAGGCCATTGCTCTTAATCAGTTGTGATATTGGCTGAGTGATTGAATAGGTCTCTGGGTGAAAGAACCCAAAGCCATTGTGGTCACCAGAGTCCCAGAGGAGCTTGAGGAGAGCAGAGCAAATCATGTGAGTAGGAGGTAAAAGGCCAGGGATGCTGCTGGGCTGGCTGAATGCCTCAGTCCCTGGGCACATGTCCAGTCCTGAGCATTTTATCTGAAGAGCAGGTGAAAACACACAGCTTATCATTCTCTGTGCTCTATTTATTTATTTAAATATCTGGAGATGATATTTATGTCATTAAAACAGCAGGAAGAATTTCAGGAGGCAAAAGAAATTCAGCCACTATATCAGGAGCCTGGATCTTTCAAGGCATTAATAAACTGGGAATTGGGTATTGAAAATCTTTTGATAGGTAGCTAAGAATGTTGTTAATGAACGAGGATGACTGACTGGCACACTCAGAAGGCTGGAAAGTGTTTTATGCCAGACAATCTTTTCTTGATACGTCTTAAATACTGCTACCAAAAGGAATTCTTTCTGACTATAGCCTCATGCAGCACTTCTATTTTCAATTAGGACTGAAAATTCTCTCTCTTTCTTCCTTGGAAATTGGCATACTTTAATTCTTGCTTCAGTCAATAAATACAAAAATGATACGTTAAAAAAGAAACTTGAAAGCGTAAGATTAGTGGGAATAAAAATCTAGCACAGAAAATCCAAGTTAAACACTGCAGTACATTTTGAGATAGGAAAATACTGAAAATGAGGGGAAGAACTAAAGGTGAAGCCAACTGTTTTGAATCCAAATCAAACAAAATGTAGAATTATGAACTGTGAACAGTCAGATCAGTGTGGTTTTTCTTTTTACAAAAATTTGTTTCACATTTGTAAGCATGTTACTTGTAGAGTTAAAACTTTTCTAGCTTTCTTTTACAGCTGTGAAAGAAGTGATTACTTAAGAAAAAACCCTAGAACAACACAACTCCAGAAGCTGAGGCTTTAAGTGTGTTACTATTACTTCATGGCAAATGACAAAAGATGATCCTGAAAGTCAATAGAGTATCCTGTATTCTATGGGGGTTTTGTATAGATGTAGTTTTGAGACAGTTCTTCACATCAAAGCTTAGATTGCAATTCCTGTATTGGAACAGGTGAGTTGTAGTTTCCTATTAAAAAACCTGATACTAGCAATATCACCTGCACCTATATCTTTCTTTATAGGCAGAAGGGTAATGCTTAGATGATAAACTCCCAGGTACTCTGACTTTACAGAAATGGTAACAGATGCAGACTGAATTATCTTCCTGGCCATCATCAGCCCTCAACTGATAGTCCCCTGAGAGTGCTTTGGGAGGTTTAATCAGTCATTACAGATGAAGTTGGCAGGATGGGAAAATGGGAAGGATGAACCGTGTGAGAATTTCACCTTTCTCATGTGAGCAAACATATGCACATTTGACAACCCCATTCTCCAAAGCCAGTCTATTTTCTTCCCTCTACCTTCCAGTTTGCCAATAAGATGAGCTTCTAAAAAGCTATACTTTTTAATTACTAATGAATTAGTCTCATTTGTCAGATGTCTGAAAATGTGAACACAGGTGGGGTTTTTTTCAAAGTCCCTTTGCTCTTGTGAATAAATAGCTAAGTGGTCTTTACCTCCCAAGGGGAGAGTAGTCAGGAAAAGGTGGAATTAGGCAATTAACAAAAGAAAGGAAATCAGTGAAATAAGAAAAATTCCTCTGAAAAAGTTGGTGTTGTTCTGAACTCCCCGCAGCCATTCTGTGGGGTTCCACTTAATTGAGATGAATAACATGGTTTCATAAAGAAACCAGTGGAAGATGCCTATTTAAACTTTCTAACTAATTAATAGTTTCTCAAGGATGCTCAGCAGTGGGGAAGTGGGAGTGCTGCTCATGCTATTACTGTGTTTGCTGCTGTGTCTAGTTTGACTCTGCATAGGGAGAACAAAGCATCTCTGGTAACACAGATTTGTCCATCTGTCAGCGAGGGAGGGGGTCAGTTACTGTTATCATTATGTGCTTCCCATTACTTAAATGCTGTCATGATTCCAAGACAGTGGTCACCTTTCGGACCATTATAACAACAGAAAAACAAATGTATGGGTTTAATAGTTGTTATTTTCATCTTAGTATCAAACAAGAATAACAAGACAATGTTTCTCTTTTTTTAAATATCGATTCTTTTTGTGATTCACTGCAATGGACATCTGAGAAGTTTGCAGATATTTGTGAACATGAACTCCCTTCGTGGACAATATGACACATCTGTTGCCACTTCATCCTATCCGTATCTCAAAGATCTCTATCTGTGCCTTGTTAGAATATGCTTATAAGATAGCAGTCTTCTTGTGGAAATAGACTTCGAATATGATTTTTTTATAGCTGACAGTCAGCTTTCTGAACATTTGGAGCTTCTTTTTAAGAAACAGATCTTCAAAGTATGCAGGACATGTACTGAAGAAGCAATAGATTATGACTCTTTACAAGTTCTGGATGAGCTCTGCGGAGCACACTGGTCCTTCCATGCTTCCAGATATTAACATGCTTTTATGAAGGGGTAGATATTTTGCTTTTATGCTGTCATAAGTTTTCTTGCATAACAGAGAAGTGGTTTGCTTACAGATTGTCCATTCTGGACTGGTCTTGTGAAAAGGTTTGTTCACTCTCTCTCATGTCAAGGTCAGAGTACAGATATGTATTTGCTTCCTCTTTCACCAGCTTGGGTAAACGCCTTCTGTTTCTAGTGAGGAGTTACTGTGGGGTTTGCAGGTCTTAAACATTCAAAACTACAAAAGAGCATCCTTGGATGAATGTAATGGATAGTCTGAATTAGAGGAGCAAAATGCACGGATTTCCCATTGCTGGAAATGTTTTATGTTACCAAACGAGGTGCTAAGTTTCAAGGAAACGGTTGTCACTATCTTGCCATGTGTTTATGACTCTTTTTATTATATATGTTCCCTTCAGTATCTCTTATTGTTCTGCTGTATGTTGTTTTTCCTTCTTCCCATCTCTGGGCCCCTGGAGTATTTTTGCAGAGGAAGTCAGATATATACCAATAAGTATTTGCCATATAGCCATTCAGTACATTATTTTTCTTGACAGTATGTTTGTTTTCCAAGCTTTTTTCTTTACTACCACTTTTCTCTACTTTCTAGACTCAAGCAGACTTTCTGGATGTCTCAGTTACTTCAGAAGTATTTGGCAAACAAGTTTTTTCACACTAGGAGAAGCAAGAAAGTTAATCCAGGTTATCCTCTGTGCTCCTGGAGAATAGGTGCCTGCTTAATCCTGTAGAGAAGTAAATACTGTCTTGAACAAAATATCTCTATGCTGTAAGATTGCTTGGGTTTTATTTATTTTATTTTTTGTCCAGAGAAGAAGAGAGATTTTTGCTTTAACTGTTGTATGAAGAGCTGAATCAATACAAGATAAGACCTCTGAGGCCTTTTTTCTCATGTAGAACTATTGGATAAGCCTGTATCACTTGACACCTCGGTGTACACTCTGCCTTCCTCCCTGGCATTCCATGGCAACCTGGGGCTGTACTGGAGTATGAAGTCATACCAGGAGTTCTGTTACACATCAGGGGCATGGACCATAGCAGTCCACTTAGAAAATGGTCCTTTTCATTAATGAGCCCTTGGTACTGGTTTAGTCATATGTGTATGTTCATTGTACATGTCTGAAATATCCCTGTTCAGTGGTGAAAAATGTTAAACAAGCATACAAATGTATTGAGGGAGTATCTTCTTTACAGCTTTCCTATAGGTATCTATTTTCTGAAATGTAAAATTGAGACTGAAAATTCCCAAGAGCAGCCACCCATCCTTGGTGCTCCCACAGCCCAGAGCAGCTGAAGGATGAGCAGGAACCAACAGTCAGAGAGAGCAGTGAAGGAGAGGGGAAGTGCAAGGCAGCCGTGCAGTTTATCAAAAGGGATACAAGGGTCAGGTGGAAGGCCACTGAAATAATGACATTAAAATGTTGTTGAAATGCATAGACATCAGGTCCCCCTAAACCAGTGTTGCTAAATTTGTTCCACAAGGTTGCAAGGCTCCACACCTCAGCTTATGCACCAGAATGGAGGCTCTGCAGCTTTCATGAATGCAAACAAACACACAATATTTTAATGTCACTTTTTAGAACCAACTTGATGCAAAGGTGTTTGACTCTGCTGTTACTATTCTTTTATATGTTGATGTAAAATCATAGACATGAGTTGATTTTCTGGAAAATGCGAGACATATCTTTTGTTTTTTCTTGGCATTTCTGATCTTCTTCGATTTTGAGCTCTTGTAATGAGCTCAAATACTGTAACTCAAATTCCCTTGAAGTTTTTTGTAAAACCTGCAGAGCTCAATCTCTTTGAAATATGACATGAAAATTCAGTTTTCTAGTTCTACTGTTATTCCTGCCTTTACTTTATATGATGAATCTTGTCTATTGTGAAGAGTAACAATGAATTATTTGGTTAATTATCTGGGTTAATTTTTTATTTGGGAAAGAAATAGCCAAATATTGATAGGCATTGCAAAGCCATGTTGCTGTTTTCTGACCTGTGGAAAGCATAATAAAGTTTTTGTTATTTTTTTTCCTCTTGAATTTTATCTCCTAAGTAGAGGAACCTACTGTTTGGAGAACACCCCTACTCTGTGTCTCACAAGCACGCAGATTAATTTTTATCATCAAACAGAACTGTTAAATAGTGTGTGTTGAAAAGCAAATAGTCATTGCTGTCACATCTAGAAACTGCCCAAGACAGACTTTTTTTCTTCCTTCCTGGACTTGATAACAAAAGTGAAAAACAGAAAAAGCTACAAAGAAAAAAAATTAAGTAAGTGGATACTGAATCATCATTTATTTTTATAGAATGTTTTCTTGTTTTTCTAGCTGTGAGCCATTCAAGAGCTTTACTGGTTCACGTGGAAAGATGATAACAAAAATACAACTCACAAAGTTGCTTCCTGCCTTTCAAATTTCTTGTGCACATGAAGAACATGGACTGAATTGTACAAATAGCTTTTCCCTCTGTCATTACACAGGACTAAGTTTAATGATGGAACCTAAATGTTATATAGAGTCCTTTACATTTGCATAAAATCGTTTTAATATTATTATTTTGCCTTTTAGTGTAAGCTCTTTATTATTTTTCACCCTATCACTCTAGAAGTACTCTCTACCTTTCTATAATTTCTTTGTGTCTTTCAAAGTCTTATTTCATGAAAAAAAATTTCTGTGCCAGGAAATCAGCTTTTTGATTACTTGACAGATTTCATAATCTGGTATCTTGCAAAGATCACATTTCTCAGGAAAATGCTGCATCTTGTGAAGGAAAGATTGCATGCTAATTTAATGGCACTGTAATACCTGTAGCCTTCTGCCTGCTTTGCAAAATCCTCTCTCTCTGTAGTGTCATTTTTGCTTTTCATTCACATGTCTAGGGGCAAATTATCTTACTGTTTGCACCGATGCAACTTGCGAAGTACCTTAGTGAAGCAATGACAGCGAATTCCAAGCTTTCCTTGAGGTTTTGCCTGTTCTCTCTGCCACAGTCAAGGCAGGGAACTGACTGCAGTGTGAGCAGGATTGTGTTGGCGTGATGCTCTCTTGAGAACATTTTCTGGTAGAAAGAAATAGGAATATTTAAAGCGCACATAGGAGCCTCTTCAAAATTCTCTGCAGCTGTAGTTTGACAATATTACACAGACTGAAATGTTTGCTTATCAGAAAAAGCTGAAATGTTTAAAGAACATTGATCTACATTTCTTGTCAGTTTACTGTCTCCATTGGCACAACATTTGGAAGGATTCTGATGTTATGAAATGGAGAGTGCCTCAGACTTGCATCTGCAGTGAATACTCTGTTACCTCTTTCTGAGCTTTGGAACAATAACTCTTTCCACCTAAACACTTACAGAATGTGAAGCATATGATAGATCTGTGCAAGTTGTTCCTATTTTCCACCTTATGTTATAATGGCAACTGCTGCCAATCAGCAAAACAAGGAAGTTGGGAAATAGGAAATTTCTGTGAATGCCGCCGGCTTCCTTAATTTCCTTGAAATTAAGTACAGGCACTGTTCAAGTGGTGACATTTTTCACAGCTGAAGTAGTGTCAGTGTTACTGACACAAGATGTTTAACTGCTTATATCAACTTTTGTCTCTGCTGTAAACGAGCTTTACCAGATCACATGATTAGTTTTCTTGGTGCTTATCCAACCCTGGCCAGAAGTTGTGATAAGGGAGTCAGATGGAAAATTTCTATTAGAATAATTTTTTAAAACTCTTTTTAAATGAAAGAAACATTTTTATGATAGTTTGCAGCTTTTGCTGAGGAAAGCTGTGATTAGCAAGGGAGTACAAGGTTGCTATGGGACTTGACAGCTGACTTGCAATGAGAATTAAGAGTACAAAATTGAATGTAGACACAGAAATTGTTAGTCCTTTCCCATTGTTTCTTTTGTGTAACCCCATGTTACTCTTTAATAGCATTGCTTCCTTCAAAGTTGTGAATTTATGGTCTTATTTGATCTTATTTTTGGGTGTCTTGTTGCTGTATAACCATGGTAATTTTAAAGTAGTTAATTCTTAAGAAATTGATGGGAAAGCAATAATGGAAATGTTCCTAATTTTACTACAATAATTCTCCATAATCTGCACAAAACACTGGCTGTTTCCTCCTGCTTCTCAGCAAAGATTTAAAAGCTGAGTGAGTTGCCATGTTACCTAAGACTTCATTATTTTTTGTGAAGTATACACCAGAGTATTTGCTAGAACATTATGAAGTATTATCATAAATGATTAAGCTGAACTATAATTGTCAAAATATGTGAAAAAAAGCACATCTGGCAAGCTTGGTTTTTCAGTCCCTAATTCACATGAGTCAGTAATTCACAATGGATCCTTCTGACAGTGCAAATAAGTCAGACTCTTTTGCTGGGTCGACATGTGGTTCCTCAGCCTCCTCTAATGCAGCCTGGTCTGATCCATGGAATCACAGACCGAGGCAGAGAAAGCCTGACTCATAGACAGGGGAAACAGGCAGACAGACAAACCTTGTCAGTCATCAAATCTGCTCTCATGCAGCCATGCTTATGTAATAATTCCTTTATATTCATTAGCCTAACTTGCAATTTCTTGTATCTGCTGGTTTTGTTCACTTTTTCCAACTTGCTTACTTGATAGTTAAACTTTCATTTCTAACCTAGAGTGTGTAAATGGCTAATTTATATCATCTGTTCTTGTGCCAGCATCAACCTTTAGGTAAAATGCTCTTTTTTCTTATTGCTGCTTAGTTCTGTGATAAGAAGGAGTGGAAAATTGAAAACATCCTTGTCAGATTTCATTTTCTAGGGTTATACAAACCAAGAGTCTCCTCCTTAAAATAAGTTTTAATTCCCTTAGTCATTCTCCTACTAATGGAGATTGAATTTATTTTCTTTGGGTGGAACTGTGTACACCATTCCAGATGAGGCCTCACTGGTGCTGTTCTAATACTTCTCCTGATTTAACCTCTCACAGCTGTATTATATTACAGGCTTGGGATCTTTTGGGGATTGGATATTAGATCCAAATTTATTTTCAAATAATGAGGTGCTCTTGTAAGTCTCCTCCAGCGTTATGTCAATATTATGGCTGTCACAGAGAATACCTCATAAAGCTATTCAGTGCTGAGGTTGTGCAGGGAAAATGGCTGAACTGGGAGATTCCCAGCCCTTGTTTGTGCCAAGTCCCTGAAACACAGTAATCAGCTCCAGGTGATATTTGCCTTCTACCATTTTCCTTTCTATTAAGTTTATGGAAACATTTTTCACAGAATTTATCTATATGATAACATTAATGTCTTTGGCTTATATTCAAGTCTGATTGTGGAGGTTTTTATTCGACCTTGCTAATTTTTTGCTGTGTTTCTTAAAAGTGGTTGTGTTCACAAAGGTGACCTTCCCGTTCATTTCACATTTCTTTACAGTATTGCTACATACAGTGGCTCTGCTGCCATTTTGTATCTCTAATACTTGCAATTAGAAATTTCTGTCCTGTCATAATTATCCCTGATTCACGTTCCTTCTGTGGCTGTGCTCATTTTACTGCCCAGAATCCTTGGGTTTGGCATACTTTTTTTTTCTTTCCTTTTCCAGTTAACACTTGGGTCCTTCACTACATTGGACCAAGTAATAAGGGTGTTTATTATCTCTGAATTTCTTTGTGTCTCCTCCACTGTTTTTTTCCTTGCCAACCCCTTTCACCCTCTTATTTGGTAAAGAACAGGTTAAAAGCAAGACACATTTTTTCTGTTTACTGATCTCTTATTTTGGGATCCTATACAATTTAACTTGAAATATGGCAGTTTGCTAATATTTATAAAGCACTTTGAAAACCTTATGGGTATGTAAGGGATGGTTCTTTCATCTTGCATGACTTTTTCTACATAGAAGCATAAGCTGAATATTTTATAATTACTTAACTCATCAGTGGCCAGAAAAAAATTAAGTCCTGTTTATGCCAAGGTCCACCTCTTTTGGATGCTTCACCTTTCAAAGACTATCAGATAGTACCAAGGAGGTGTGGTTCAAAGATTCACAGAGTGGCCTTATGGAATCTGCATCCTCAGCAATGTTTTGCTAAGAACTGTATTGCTAAATTTATTCCTCCCCTGCTTTAACTCTGGGATATGAGGGGAACATACTTGTGCTTTCTCAGTCTCCAGTCTGTCCAGAGGGGCCACAGCTGAGAAATCTCTGCATGAAACTCTCATCACTTCTCTGCCTGGAAAGCCTGAGCTCGAGCTCCTAGCCCGCTCTGACAAACTTGTGTGTGCTGCTGAGCAGCACAGTTAGGCATGTTATGTACAGAGGGGGGCAGTGAGGATTCAGCTGCAGACTTAAATTATCATTTCTGAGCAATTGAATAAAAAATTGGCCTTGAAAGTATTGACTATTTTAAGACTTTAAATAACAACTGGTTTTTACCTTTTGTGTTCACTGTTCCTTGTTGCTGTGTTGTGCTGGAGCTGTCCAGGTGCCTCTTCAGGCCAGGCTGTCTGCCAAGAGTAATTAAAAAAGTTGAGGCAGACATTAAGGATTCTGAGTCACCTGATGTACCCAGTTTACAAGTTTCTGCTCTAGGAGTGCACAGGAATATTTCAGAGACTGTAGGCTGGCTGGAAGAACAGGACTGTGTGGGAGGGGAAGGTGGAGGGTGTAAGGCAAGGTGGATGAGGTAAGAGCTGAGCAAGAATGGCCATGCATGGTCAGAACAGAGCCCAACATTGCTCAGCACCCAGCAGTTGGCAAATAACAGATACCTGCAGAAGAACTTGGTGAGCAAATTCTCCACAATTTGTATACCTATGATTTTAAAATTAATTTTCTTTTTTTAAATTTTTGTGTTGACAGGTAGTATGTTTTAATTTAAAAAGTCTTGATAGATTTCTTTTTATTTTCCATATTACTTTTAAGCCTGGCAGGTTATAAATAATTTTATTTTTGTATAAATACTTTTTTTATAAATTTCAATGTTCTTGGAATATTTTTATCCTTATTAGAATTATTTTTTCTGCTGGAAATGCAGAAAAAAACCCTAGAAAAGCATTTGTCTGAAAAAAGGACTTTTTTACTTCTTAATAAAAGAGAAACTGTCTTCCTTTTGTCATATGGAGAAATATATCTCAGTATATGCCACCTCTGCAGAAGAATTAGTTGTGTCCCATTGCAGACATGAAGCAGTTGAGGAGGAGTTCTATGTGCTCAGTTCTTCAGGTCATTAGAAGTTGCTGGTCATCAGAAGGAAACCAAAACCCTGTACAACCCGAGTGCTGGAGGAGGAAACTGCTGTGAGACTTTGCTGAAGGTGGCAGAGTAATTAACAGGCCAAAAGGGGTTGAGATCAAAAGGCACAGGACGAGGATCTGAGGGAAAAGGACTATGGCAACAAATAGAGGAATAGATGCAGGCGTAGGCTGGAGGAGAGGAGAGGCAAGATCTTAGAATAAGAGGTGAGGACCTGGAGAAAAGCTAAAAGATTTTTAAGGGCTACAGGTCAGCAAAAGAGGACCCATTAGCAAACCTTTATAACAAAGAAAGGAAAAGTAGTACAGAAGGCAGCAAGGAGGGAACAGACATAAGGTCAGTAGCTGAGTGGGAAACGATGGGTAAAGGGAAGGTGGATGGAATAACAACAGGAGCTAGTCCTAGGAAAGCTGAAATAGTGTGTGCTTCTGCCTGTGTTGAGGGTCTCTGGAAATTTGATTCTTCTTATGTGTTTGCAATCCCTAATGAGAAAAATTGACCTGATTTTTTCTCATTTTGAAACAGTTTCCTACATTTTCCATGTCTGCTTGTGAAGAGCAGGTCTGTGGAAATTATAACCGGCATTGCACCTGAGGGATGGCTGTGGCACTGCCTTACTTTAAGGTTTGGATTTCACTGGTTAATAAAGGTCTATCAATCTATTTATGAGCCTGCTAGAGACCAAGTACAGAAATGTATGAAGACCTCAGAAATTATTTATGATGCATTTACAGCATAAATAGCTGAACTGTCAACTATGATTGTAAAGTTCTTCCTCTACTTCTGGACTGTGCTTTTCATTTACTATGGCTTTGTTCAGTTTAGAAACAAACCAATCCTGTGATGGCTTTTAATAGCTGTAATAAAATATTGAGAATATCATGTCTGCCATTGTGGTGTAGACACATGGACTGCCTGTGATTGTGATGCTAGAGCTAGTTAAAAGGGAATAGAGATGGAGAGGAGACTTCTGGAAATGACTGGAGAAAAGCTTTGGAAATTTTGCAAGGCTTGAGCCTGAAAAGGATATTTTTCCTTCAGCAGTTTTGGATATCCAACCTGAGGTGGAATTCACTGTACATTGGTCCCTGTAATATTAAATCTATGTGTCCCTATAGTGTCTTAACTCAGTTAAAAAGAAAAGTATATAGGTTTTGTAAAGAAAAATTGTCCTGGAACTGAAAACATGAAATGGTTGGTCTGGCATCATGGTAGATCTGCACTAAGGTATATGTCTTGGGCCAGATAGAAAATGCCATCCCAAAGTCACATCAGCATTATGCTAAAGTTACAGAAATCAGAAATTTGGATTTTACAAATTGTGATATAAATTGGTCAAGTTCTCTCATCAAACAAGTCAAATATTTTTTCCAGTTGTTAATGGGAAGAGAGAGTTTTGGAATCCCATTACACCAAAGGCAGTAATACTTTATGTGACTTTTCAGCTGCAACTTAATCATGGCCACTTGCAGTACACTTGCTCCTCTACCACTGTTATTTTTTAGCTTGAATATATGTTCTCTGGGTATATTTATGGATAGCAATCGTAACAGTTTGCAGCTTTCATTTTGGAAAGCTAAACAAATCAGGCTCAGACAGACTCCCTTCTTCTCAGCAGGCCTGTTCCATGCCTATTCCATGGCAAATTCATCTTTCTGGAATGCAGCTACACCCAGTTTCCAGATACTGCAAATGAGGACATTTGCTGAAGATGGTATTTGCTGTTTCCACTCTCACACCATGCTGATGTCTTGCAAAGTTCTCTGATAGATTTGCACCACTGGGTTCCTTGCCCTTGTCAGCAGTTTCCAACTGGTGATAGGTTGTCACAAAATTTGTAACAATACTAATAATGATCTATTTCTAGTGACAGAAAATGAGTGAAAATATTTTTGTGGCATATAATAGTTCATGCTAGATGATGCTTTAAGTGATGTTTAAATTAAAAATAACTGGCTTTTAATTTCTTACTATAGGAAATAAAGAGCTGGGGTTGGGTTTTTTGTTTCTTGTTTGGTTTGGTTTTAATTAGATAAGGGAATTGAATCATTTTTACTGTTCTGGGCCCATACAGAACTAAGAAATTGATGAAGGAAGGAAACAGAGCAAGGAGGACAAAAAATAGTGCCATTTCCTCCAACGTCCCTGCCAAGGAGAGATTTCACACATTACATAGTGCATGAGAATTAAGACAGGAGAAATTCTTCACTTTACTGCTTCTGAATGAAATGTTTTACTGGCAATATTAAATGATATTTTTCTAGACATAATCTAAAAGTTTCTTGACGCTTTGGAGATTGGCATGAGAAATCCAGTAACTAAATTTTCACTGATTTTATGGAAACTGTCAGTGGAAATGTGAAACTGGAATTAAATCAAATGCTGTATGTTAAGAGTAATTGTTGATATATGGCACAACAAAAGTTCTGGTATTTTGTTTTGACTTACTCTTCTGAGCCAGCCTGAACCTCCTTAGTATGCAGAAGGTTGTTGAAAGTCTACAAATTTTAAACACCTAAAAACCCCTAGTATCAACATTTTTGACTTATGAATTCTGAAATGCTGACTTTCCCTGTTGCATTAGTTTCCCGTATTCAGTTTCCAGGCAGATTTTGGCAATGCAGAGATGTGTAGAAAAACAAAATAAGGGAGAAAAACAGCATCCTACTTTGTAGCCTCCAAGAGGCCTGGTGGGGACCTGAAATCAGAACTAAAATGTAAATATTTAGTTCTGGAGTTCTGGCCTAGATGTCAAAACAGTTATATTGGACCATGAGTTTCCTGGACCACATGTTTACTTGGACTACACATGAATTACTTGGGCTCATACTCAAATGCTAATTGGATTGCCTAAACCTCAGGCTATTCTTTTGGAGACGATATTTTTTTAGTAGTACAAAATTCATTTTGACTCTCCTGAATAATGATGAAATACATGTATTCCATTTAGGTCATCATAATCACCATCATACTTAATACTTTGATTCCACAGGGAGGGGCACAGGGTAGGAGCCTCACTGGAAGAAACAACTCTATTTTTTTCTGATAGCTGTGAGAAGACCACTTGACTCTGGGCTTCTATCCTAAGAAATTGTCTTAGTTGCACTAAGTTTGACAGTGTACACAAATTGTATATTTGCTTCATGGTGAGCTCAGTGCATAAACAAGATTTCGAAGGTGCCTGAAAAAGTCAGTCAAGGCTTGAGATATAATATTATGCAGATGGCTCAGTACTCTTACATTGATCTCCACACCAGTGCAAATCCAGTGCCTTCAGAACTACAAAACTTAAAATAATGTAAGCTTTCTCACCTACCTTATATGACTGTCTTACTGAGGTGTTTGCAGAAACATCAACAAAAAGGTACAATCAGAAGTGCTGTTAGCAGATTTGAACATTCAGTAGTTGATGTTTGTCTTTTTTTTTTTCTCACCATTTGTTTGGTGAGAAATGCAAATCATCCGTGTTTTCCTATGAGTTTCACCTTGAGGCACGACTCATTGACCAAATGCCCACAGAGCTGCTGGTAGAGCTGTGGCTGTCAGGGCACCCCAGGCAACCTCAGGAGTGCACAGGGAGGGGTGGAAGGAATGCTCAAGCTCTTTTTCCTCCAACACAGCCATCTGCATGCGGACACGAGAAACCCAAATTTTGCAGCTGTTCTGTAATATCCTGTGGAGGCGGATCGGAAAGCTTTGGATGCAGTTTGCTCCTCTGTTAGCGAGCACGTGTTTTTGGGGAAGGGAGTGCGTGTGCGAGTCAAATGCACATAACATCATTCTGAATCCGATAAAAATTCCTTCATGCTGCAGGGAAAATTTCACTTGCTAGTGGAGGCCAAAGAAGTTTTCTATATCAGTTCAACAGCTGGTCTTGTTTTATTGATATTGAAATATTACCCCACTTTCCAAAAATTCATGAGGTTGGAGAGAGCTGAAGTAGACACAATTCTAATTGCATGTTGCATAATGGAAATCATACTCGCAGAGCAAAGTTTGTTAACAACTTTTGCTCACTTATAACACCTGCAATATCCATATGCACTATCTTATTTCTGTGTACGTCATCCTGAGTGCTGTTATAGGCACTCCCCTTCTCCTACCTGGACCCTGAACCAAGTGGAGGTAAAACTGCCTTCTAGCACTTCTCACAGAGAGGTTGTAAGCCCCTCAATGTATGCATGTTGATACCCAGACAAGTGTACCAGTAACTATTCAGATCTCCACAGACCAGGTGTCTGTGTCAGGAGCAGAATGTTCCTGCCTTCAGAAAGACTGATGTTACAATATATCAGTTATTATGGATTGCAAGTGTTACGGCCTTTTGCAAAGGAAAGGGAATTCTGTCAAGGAAACATTTTACAGTTCGGAGATGCAGTGAGATGAAAAATTAAGGAACTATTCTTTCTTATGTGCTTCTGTAAAATCCCATAGACCACATTTTCCTCTGCTGTATTCCCTGTATACAGCAGAAATTGAAAAGAATTTATATGGGAGGAGACCATGCCACTTTTATCTGATTCATACCAGGGTAGTTTCTTATGCAAGAGAAATTCTCCAGTGGCCATTATCAATCAAATAATAATTTCTTTGAATCACCTGGGTACTTGTGGCTGATGCTGTAGCAAAAGTGAGATTGCTTTTTCACAGATACGGATGTAGTTGACTAGAAAAAAATCCTTCACCATGGCCATTTCAATATCCTAAGCAGAAAAAAAGCACTCTTTGTCTCCATGATTCTTAACCTAGATTTAGCATGCTGCAGAGATATTTCTCTGACATGTTCAATGATAGTAGAAAAATATGTGGTGGTGCATTAAAAGCTGTAGAGAAAAGGAAGTTTGGGGAACTTAATCAGAGCCTTAGGCAAGAAAAGGATGTGTAACACTGATATGTACATTTTGCTTTTGCTGTAGTTAATGAAAAATGTTATGCCAACACTGGTTTTTGTCCCTTATGGTTTAGCAATGCAGAACCAATCCTTTTTATTCTTTGTGTTTTGTGTTTTTCTTCTCTTAATGTTACTTAATCTGGAAATAAAAATGTTTGATTTCTGTCATTCCCCTTGGCTACTTTGCTTGAACTGGTGCTTAATTGTTTTCACTTTAAAGGAACCATGCTAGCTTTAAAGGGTTATTATATTTTCATGGATTTTGTTTTAAGATCATCTTTTTTTGTGTGCTTCTCCTTGACACCTGTCATAACATTAGGCTTTTCAAACTTAGCGACCACCAGTCTGAGAGGAATTGTTAGTGAATTGCCAGGTTGCTACAAAGACCAAGTTTCTTTTCATTCTCTCCTAGCAGCACTAATCAGGACAGTTCTTTCACTGGGCACACTGCAGTAAATGCCTCCTGTTATTATACAGGTCATCAGGAACACCGGAATGAACTGTGTCAGTGTTGTTGGGAGCGATGGATGTTTATGTTCCTAATTCTTGTGCAACTGCCAACTTCCTTACTGTAATTTTGAGACAGTGATTTAGAGAACCATTTCTGTTTTCTGGTGGACTACTTAGCACCTTCCTCACTCTACAGGGTAGGGGTTTTTTTCTTTCCTTTGAGTACAGATGCTGCTGCTTGTACTTTAGGTACTGGTACATTATTGATCAAAGCATAGAGAATGCACAAATAACATTTGAAATGAGAGTCTGTGGAAGAGAGAAATTAACTGTTGTCAGAAGCTGACTGGTTTCTATTTTAATTTCAAGACATTTAGAATGTTTCTACCGGCACCATCTTAAAATGCTGCCAGTCCCCATTTATCTAAGGAATGATTTATGATTAAAATTAATTATCTCTCAGCTTTTAATTTTTTTCTTTATTGTTTCTCTTCAAGGTTGGTTTTTTTACACTCAGGCTAATTTCTGATTTCCAGATTTCATTTCCCTTAGACATGATGAACAATTCTATTTTCCTACTCTGTTGTCTGTTTCAGTAGGTTGTAATCAAATTTAGTTCTAGCTAATTAGGGAAAGCAAGTTTCAGCACTTTGAAGATTGTCCTCTCCTTCATAGCACAAACAGCTTTAATTCTGAAGGCCATGTTCACCTCTTGTTTAGAGTACTAAAACCAATGAATTCCCTGCTCTGGAGGTTATGGTTCCTGACCTGAATAAAAGAGCAATAAATCAAAGTATGTTCCCTGGCATTGAAGCAGGCTCCAACTGTGTGGAATCAACATGCCAATTCCAAATTGTAATTTCTCTAAAAATAGCACAGTTTAGCAATTTTGACAGTTGTAAACTTGAAAGATCTAGGCACACTGTCCATCTTGCTGTGTCTCATATATTCTGTCAACCATGCAGCTTTTGAAAATAAAACCAGAAAAAATGCTGAACATTCTTCATTCTTGCTAGATGTTCCAACCCCTGCCCTTTAATAGTGATTTTTCAAATGTAAACCAGAAGAATACTTCTGTGAGTGGTGGCTCCAGAACAGGAGGAAGGGTAAAATTCTGAATCTGTATCTCCCCTTTATCATTTTGCTTTTGCAGGTTTTTGTTTCCAGGAAACAAAAGAGAAATTAGGAACTGTGTCATGGTTCGTTATGTCTTACAGGGGCACAATGCAACTGCTCCTGCTCCATTCTGTAGTCTGGAGAGCCACAGATACAAATTTTACTGTATTTTCTCCTACCAAAATTTATCACCCAATTCTTAATTTCTTCAAGTTCTGTTCAGCAAACATTTAAGCATGGATTTAAGACTAAGCATGGGGATATGTCTTTTGCTTCCATAGATTGTACAAGCGGGTTGGAATTAAAAACATGTTTAAATGCTTAGGTGAAATGGACAGCAGTAACTTCACATTTGGGATAGATAAATGGAGAAAGCTTTTAAATTTGTGGTTCAAGTTTGTTGAAAATGCCAAACTTAACTCTTTAGTTGGTCATTTCCTTGGCAGAAAAGTATGTGTTGTTATGTATTGCTTTAATGCCAATTAATTGCTCTCTGCCTCACAAAATGCCTGAGGTTGAACCACACTTTGCTTTATCAGAATTCAACACTGCTATTGGTCTGTGGGGAGGAAAAACAGGAATTAGAAGAGACAAGAGCACTGTGGAGCAGTAATCTTTTATTTATGTATAATGCTGTACATTTCCTGACTGCACTGTGAGTTTTCCTTCTAACTCTCACTAATTATGGTGACTGGCATGTGGCGTGTGATGGAGCCTCAGGAGAAGTGGGATACATACAGCTGTTCAGATCTGGCACATTCCATTCCAGTTTGCATTTGCTGGCAGGCCAACTCACCATTTTTCAGAGAAACAGGAATGTTGCAGTTTGCTTCAAGTTGTGTTTGTTGCATGAAAGACTTTTTTGGAGGGAGCTGAATTATTTTCTCATTTATCCAGAGGAATTGTACACACAGAAATGGAAACCTGGCACCTGTAAACTAGTTCCAGTGAATTCTTAGAGGTCATTGTTTGTATCTATCTGTTCCAGTTCTAAATAATCTACATATTGTTTGGGCTGTATGATATCTGGTTAAAAAAAATAAATGTTTTGATAAAAAGATGATGGCTACATAAAGCATTAACCAATGAAAAATATACAAATTCACTTAGAGTTGTGAAAGTTTGGGGTTTGCCTTAGTTCAGAGGAGGTCAAGGAAGAAGAGCATTTTCATACAGTCTCCATTACTTTTTCAAGGTGCTAAAATACTTAACTCATTTTGCAAAATGCATATTTGCCAACAGTCATATTTGCTTCATCATTATCAGTTTTGTGAGCCAAAGCAGAAGCTTCCTAACTTTTTAAATGTGTACCTGCAGAAAGTGGTAATGATATACCAGACCTGCTGCTCTTGAGGCTACATTTGTACTCTCATTGCACAAATTGAAAGTAAGCCAAATAAATTCTTTCCCACTCTTGGGAAATATGTGTTATCCTAAGTGTAAGACTAGGAGAAATGTGTTAATTGTTTGACAGTTCATCATTTGCAATGCTCATTAAAGGAGATAATGGTGATGCCACAAATAGTGACCTGACAAAATTCTGTAGATCTCCAAGGTGGCCACTGCATTCTTAATGTAGAGAGGAGGGTTTTCAGAAGATTGTATAAGGACATAGTCCATCTATTTACAGTCCAAGTAAATATTTCTTTGTTTCCAGCTCCTTCCCATATACATGGTATTAATATTCACATTTTCAAAGAGGAAGCCTTGGATACACCAGGGCAGGGGACTACAGTATTAGAGCTGGTGCATGCACTATGTCCTCTGTGGTGGTGTGCCGTTGCTTGGCAATTTTTTTCTTTTTTTTGCTATTACAAAAGACATTTAAATACAGTCAAATAAATACATTCTTTCTGTTTTCTTTTCCCTAGGCATTAAAGAAAAAAAAAAGTGTGATTTTATTAAATTCTCTTTTGCTGTGAAGCCTTTTTTAACAGCCTTTCAAATGGAGCTCAGGGATATCCTTCATCATTTCCTCTATTGGTTTCTTCTCACTGTAAACTTAATGGAAGCACTCAGGCTTGTAGTGAAGAGGAAATCCACAGGCAAGTGACAGAAGCATCATAAGCTTCAGGGAGTTAGTTTAACATGGTTAATTAAAGGGGTGATCAGTTCAGGGCAGCGCCAAGTGTGAAGGATTGATAGACAAATCTCTACAGTCAGTCTCTAGATGAATGCTCTAAATATGAGAAAAGGCCTCTCAACTTGTTGGAGTCCATTCTTATCCATTGGAGGGGATAAAACCCCACAGCAGCAACTGCAAATCAGCACATGGAGCAAACCTTTGTATTTGCCATTTCCTGCCTTAAATTTTGGTGCCCTGGGTGTACAGTACATTGTACAGGTTATTGGAATAATTACCTTTGGTTTAGTACATTGCCTTGGGTTTGGTCTCAGGTTTCATGTTCAAAACAATGGGGGAAGTTGCCTCTGAAATTCAACTTGCTCAGATTTGGGCCTGATCAGATTTAATGTTTTCACTAGGGAGCTTTATGAAAAATCAAGAGTGTGCTGATGAAATTTGCCTTTTACAGAAGTTTAGGTGGCATAGTCAATAAAGAGGAAGATTAGAGTGTTATATGAAAAGAATTTTTATGACTATGAGAGGTCAGGTAATAAAGTTAGGTACAATTCAGTTGTACAAAAACACTAACTCATATGCTTAAGGAGGAATAAAAGAGTTCTGCAGTAAGGAAAAGAAGATGCTCCCCAGTTCCCCAAAAGAAGACTGAGGTCTCCTTGGCAGACCTGTGTCAGTCAGAGGCACTGCTCCTACAGAGGTGATCAGACGTTTCTTTTGACTAGTTACTGGGCCAGAGAGAAGATAAAACAAACACAGAAGAGCTTGGAGAAAAGCACAGTCTCAAACAAGGGGATTTGCTCTGTGAATTCTGCAAACTCTGTCAGGTCTCTGCAGTCAGTGGCAGAAGCCTGAGCGGGTGGCAGAGGCTGGTGTTGTCCCTAACTCCTCACTCCTGGCACTTCCCTTGTCCTGGCACTAACACCCCTTACCTGTGGGATGACCTGGCCTCACTCAGCTGCTCTGGCAGTGGGGCTGGGCAGTTTGGCTGCTTCTGACATTTATGTTGGATCAAAAGAACAGTACAGCCATTCATGTAGGAATTGTGCTCCACCTCCCTTCCCTTCCCTCCATCCCCCAATATACAAAGGTTTGGGGAAGACAGGTTTGTCCAGGGGTTCATTGGGGCTTTTGCTTCTTTCTCTGTGTGTGAAGATCTCAGTGCTTTGGAGTAGGGTCCAGAATAAAACATACCTGAGCATATAAATCACTGGAGATTTCAGGTGCTCATGATAAATCCCAGGAGGAGATTTTTTATATTTTGCCTAAAAGACAGAGCCTTTGGTAAGTCAGGGCCCCTTTTAACACCATGCAGGATTATCAGTACTAACTTAGAAATAAGAATGTCACAAATGAGATCACTGTCACTTACTAAATACTTTATAACAGAGCCTCGGGGAGTTGAGAAAATCAGAATTTAGTAACATTTTTGTTCATTATTTAGGCAAATGCATTAGCTGTTGAAATGCTGCACCCAAAACCACAAAACAATAAAGTACATTACCTCTCCTCAGAAACCCGACTTTTCTGAGGTTGCTTGGCCAAAAAAGAAAAAAATGAGAGGCAAGGAAATCCTAGACTTCATTGGTGCTGCTACTCTTTTGCCACTTGTTCATTGCCTTAGGGCTGTATTTTAATGTACTTTTAAATGATCAGAAAAAAGGCTTTTCAATTTTCATTAAAACAATTGTAGCAGAATGAATCAACAGTTTGGCCAAAATCATGATGTTTACACAAGGCAATTCCCAGCAAAGGCATTGGAGGTCCTGCCTTCAGTAAGACAGCAGGGGATGATGAAGAGTAGAGGAGCTACAGCCAAGGTCTTTGGGTGGAAGGTTTAACTTCAGCATGGTGGGCAGAGAAGGAGGACTGGGCTTCTGGAAGTGTTTTGCATTTTGGGTGCCAGTCCATTTTGAACCACAGTCAAGGAGGTAAAACCATAGTACTGCTGGAGTTCCAGCCTTGGTTGTGTGTTCAGAGCACTTTAATGTCTGACCAGACCTAAATCTGAGCTACACTATGAATCAACAGCCCTAAATGACTTGAAATTACTTTCAGCTGGACAGATTAAAAGGACCTTTCCCAGAAAGCTGGGAGTCATGAAATAGTCTGTTTTATTTCTAGATATGTGCAAGGCACTGAATTTGTCATTATGACTGGAAGTCGCTGACTTGTGTTTGTCTTGTCATTAAAGTCTGAACCTACAGTTGAAATATGAAATAACAAACTAATTCCAGACTTTATTTAAGCCTGCTACTCATGAGAAGATATTCATATTTCTTCTCTCCTAGTTGCTCTGTGGAGGTGAGGAGGATGAAGTCCTTGACAGAAGGTGGTATTCTGAGGGACATCTATGACTTCCATTCTCAGCACAATAAATTTTGATAAATCCATGCTGATTTTTCCATTTGGGTATAGATTTTTGTCTTGTTTGACTGTGTTCTCCCACCAGTACAATACATGTTGTGTGATCTAAATTTCCTTGTCTCCTGTGTCCTGGGCACTGATAAGCACTGTGTGGGATAAAAGATCCCTGCTTCTGCTTGGAGAACAAACTGCTTGGAAAAAAACAGGGTGCTTTGGGATTGTTAATTATTAACATTTTTAATTATTTTTTTAAATTATTTACTCTGCTCACTGCCATAATAGCAGCAAAGTCCTTATATGGAACAAGCGTGGCTGGAGGGGATTTGGAATGTGCTTGGCTTTGCTTTTGAGCTTGACAGCCATTTCTCACTTCCCGTAATAATGACAGTTAGCTAGGGAAAACCAGGAATATTAATAGATTCTGAGAGTGTTGTGTTTCTAGAGTAAAGACAGAAAAAGCTTTAGCAGGAATGAGAAAGGAATAGAAGAAAAGATGATTCCTGTTTCCTTGTTTCTGGTTCATTCTTGTTTACAATCTTTTATTTATACTGTTCTTCTAAAAGTAAATGTAATAAAAGAAAAAGTCTCCATCATGATTTATTCTTCCAATTTTCTAAGGCTTGTAGGATTACACCCTCCTTCCTCTCATTCTTGCAATAACCAACTACAGTAAATCCACTATACAACCTTTGAAAATAAAGGGTTTTGCAGAGGAGAACTGAATCAACCTTTAACTTGCACGTTCAAAAAACGCCCCCAAAACAGACTGAGAAGCACAGGGCTAGTGCAGCTCTGGAAGTATTTGTAGTGTGTTATTGCTAGACTAGATCTGTCTGAATGTGCTGCAAAATAGACACTGGCACTTGGAGCTGATTATTCTCTTCAGAAAGCAATGATTTTCCCTGAAAGTGTTTGGAGTTTTTGGAATTTTTTTTCACATTTTTACTTTCATCCTGGATTTTTCTTTTTTTCTTTTAATGTTGAATTTCTATCTGCACTTCATCTGACAGACAAGAGACTTTAGCCGATTTTCTGAAATGTTTGCCACTACCCAAATATGTCTTTGACAAGCCTGATAGTTGTGTATTCATCTCATTTCTACCGCAGTACATAAATCCAGCACTAATATTACATTTATCTTTTTCTTCCTTTGTTCTTTTTCTGGTTAAAGAGAAGAAATGTTGTGTAAAGATACAGTACATGCATTGTAGAGACTGTGATGTGATGATACTTGTCACTTTTTCAGTGAATAAAGAAATAGAGTTGGAATGAAAATTTCTAGAAACATTTTTTTGTTCTCTTTTGCATTCAGTAGTTTTTAAAAATATCATTTTTTTGTTTGGCACTGCTGGAGTACAAAAAGACACTTGCTGAAAATCGATTTAATGAACAGAGTTCTTAAGGGATAGTAAATGGTCTGGATTTTTCTGTGGCATCAAACTGTGAACCTCCTGAAAGGCCGAGGGATGGAGGCAGTTTTTTTATAATTCAGAGGTACTGTTCTACCAAAACAGCCTGAATCTCCTTCGTGTTTTCTGACAGATTTACAGTGTAAAACTGATATGAACAAACAGAAAATGAGAATATGTACTGCTCTTCAGCAGTGCTGGTGAAGGTATGGAGCTGCTAATAGATTGTCAGTCTGTCTTGGGTGAGGACTGAAACAATATATGGCATTCAGTAAAGACTTAGTAAAATTTGGAACTTCTCAAATACCATTTTAAATTATCCTTGTGTTCACAGAAATGGTGATCATTTTACAATCACTCAGCCTGAGGTGCAGGAAGTGGTTCATTTAATTCTTTTTAACAAAAAAACCTGTCCCTGCCACAAACCCACAACTAGCCCAATGCTGCTGGACAGTGATAAAGAAGCAATTGCACAGATCACGAAGAATAAACTCAGTGCTTGCCTTCAAAGAGTATCCTTCTGAAGAGAACTAGGCATGTCAGAGGGAAAGCTTTTACCAGCAACCACTTCATACCTGAGAGGTGGGTAAGCAACCTACTTTGTTCAGGAAGCCTAAATCGGGAAAAGAAAGTGCTTTTTGCATTGGAAAGGGTTTCATTTTTAATATATTAAAAATGTTTTGTGCTAAAAATACAAGCAATGGAGGTAGTTTCCAAAATGTTTCTGTGTTCTGCTGTGTAATGAGTACTTGTCAATGGTTGCAGTTATAAGTCCCCCAGCATCACCAGCCCGTAGAAGGAGGTGATTTTCCCACTTTGCCTTGCACTGGTGCAGCCTCACCTCAACTCCTGTGTGCAGTTCTAAGTGCCACAATATAAGATACAAAGCTGTAGGTCCCTTTCAAACTCAGGATATTCTGTGATTCTACAATCCATTTCCAGGATTTCTTTTTCTGGTTCCTGAACTAATAGATACAAACAAGAGGTAAAAGCAGGACTGCTAACTTTATTTCTTATCAATATTTGCTAATGTATTTTGTTCAACATAAACTGGGTTCTTTTTACTGGCTTGGAATTCTTTTCTGCTGGGAATTTTGTGGCATAATTAAGACACTCTTTGAAAGACTGAGAAAACTCAGTGACATCTGATTTTCTGTAGAGCATGGAAAATACATCAGATGTGTTGGCAAGGTCTGAAAAAAATGTATCTGTGGCATGCCATGGCTCCATTCTAAAGTTTCTCTGCAATACTGACTTGGTACAGCTTGTTGCTTTACTATTCTAAAATAGAACTCATTTCATAGCAGGCAGAAAAGAAACACATGAATGCTGAAAAGGACTTTTAGCTGTTGATTTCATGTACTTAATAAGATGCTTCCCAGACAAGGGCAGTAGCTGGTACCTCCTTGCCCTTTCTGTGCCCTCCCGTCATCCCCTTTCCGTCACGTATATGAGGGACTGTGCACCGGGAATTGAGCCACTGGCTTTGCCTTGCCTGTCAGCTTCATTGCAGGGGTTCTGTTGCTGGTTTGTTTTGACTGTAGTGGGCTTTGTCTCCTAGCTCAGGATTACAGTCTTGAATAATTCTTACTCGTAATGTCACAAAAATTTTGTAAGAGCCAGTAAACATGTCTCTTATCTGGCAGTAGTGTCACACAGGCCCCAAGTGTGTTTATATTGATGGAGTATGTCAGGGCAATTACAAGAAAACCTGAGCTAGTCCTTGTTGTTCCTCCAGCCCCTCTGCTCCCCCATCCCAAAAGGTGATACCTTTTTGTAATTGCTGGGATTTTTCTGCACACTTTGCAAAAGAAGCTTGGTGTCCTAATATGCCATTAATATTACGAGAAACTCAGCACTTTGCTGGATATGGTTCCCATTTCAGGTCTTTAGCCTTGGCTGCCATACCCTCATAACAGCATTCATGATCTGTTTCTGTGCTGTGCACTTATGTACTTTTAAAAGCAGAGAAATACGTTTTTTCTGGTAAAATTTTATGCTATGGCACAGTAAAATAACCAACAAAAAAACCCACTTACATTTTCTGCAGAGTGAGCCTTTGCATTGTAGCGGATCCTCCTTTGAGGGTGAATCCAAGTAGTGTTACCAAATGGAAGAAAGCAGAGAAAATTGGGTGAGGACCCATCCTGACACATGCCTGACTTAAAAACGAGTAAGGTTTTAAGTTGCTTTTTCTGAGATGTTTTTTAAATTCCGCATCTGCAGCTGAAACATTGTAGAAGCTGGGAAATCTCTGCTGCTCTTATTCAATTGCGCTGAAGCTTGTTTAATGTGCACCCAGGATCTATTTGGTTCTCTCCTGACAACTTTGGAAACACTTTTCCTTCATAGGTCCTAGTCCTGGAATCCGTAGCAATTCATCACTATTTGCAAATGCAAACTTAGCATTACCCTGGTATTTAGGTGTTGCAGAATGAAAACAACACCCTTTACTTGTCACTGAGGGATTCAGGCAGCTTCTCATTTCCATGATGGCTGTTAATTGAGAGAGAGAGAGAGAGAGAGAGGTGGTGTTTTCACAGGTAAGTGATTTCAAATGTTAACAGCAGAAATAGATCTGGCTGTGGGACCTGTTGTGTCTGAATTGCACACAATGTTTCAGTTAAATGAACTGTCATAAAGTATTTACTGTCCTTACTGAGGCTTGCTGATCCAGGGGAGCTGCAGGGAGTGGCTGTGCCCAGCTGGGACATGGGCTTTCTGCCCCCCTTCCAGTGGTGCAGCACTGCATTGCTCCTCAGAGTGATGTGGTGGGTTCCAGATGGTGGGTGGAAGGACTTTCAAGAGGGATGATCTAAGTAGTGGGCTTGTCCCATGAAGCATAAGGACATCAGGAAGCCCAGGGAACAGTTTCTGCAGAAGTGGCAGTTTAATGTTGAACTGACCAGTGCAAAGAATTTTCCTTCAAGAAGTCACCATTTTTTGACATAAAATATTGAAATTTTAATAGTTGCCTCTTCTCTCAGTACTATGTTTCAGAACTCTGATGTTAAAAATTAGTCAATGACTACAATGTTGGGATTTTTCATGGGACAGCATGAAATTCCTTAATTCTGTTCCTTTTGCATCTTATGTAATTGAGTAGTAAGATATCCATTATGTTTTGTACTTGTAATAAAAGAGAAAAGTGAAATGACCTGCATGGCATCACACAGCACATTAGTCAGAAGCTGGGATTTACTGACTAGAGCCAGGTAGTAAACAAGATTTCAGCATTGCAGGAAATTCTGCTTCCAATGATTCCTGCTTTAGATGCACAATAGAGCTGAGTGAAACCAAAGGTATTTTCACCCAAGCAGTGGGTGCTACCATTCTCCATGTAAGTGTCACATGCATGAAGCATGAAACTAGTGACAGGAGGAGAGGACATAGCCCCAGGCTGATCCAGGGGAGGTTGAGGACATCAGGAAGAATTTTTTCCCTGAAAAGGTTGACACGTGTTGGAATGGGCTGCCCAGGAAGGTGGTGGAGTCACTATCCCTGGAGGGGTTCAAGCAACAACTGGACATGGCACTCAGTGCTCTGGTCTAGTTGACAAAGGGGGGATTGGTCAAAGGTTGGACTTGATTGTCTTGGAGGTGTTTTCCAAGCTAATTGATTCTGTGATTCTGTGAAGTGCACTGCAATTTTCCACGCCTCACAACAACTGTCCTGAACTGGACTGCTGGCCTCTGAAGGGCTGTGTTCTACAGCACACAACCTCTGTGATTTACACTCTCTTCCATTTATTGCTTTTCCTTTTTAGAATGTGCTTTTCCTTGTATTTCAGCAATTTGAAATATCTAGGTAGTTTTGTGTTGTTATAAACATAACTGTGCAAAAGTGGAACGGTCAGACTCTGTATTGATTTGGGCAATGGCAAAGGCTTTAACACAGCCACTGCAGGCACCAGAAAAAGCTGCACCCA
The DNA here is from genome assembly GCA_026770055.1 of Myrmophylax atrothorax. Classification (NCBI taxonomy): domain Eukaryota; kingdom Metazoa; phylum Chordata; class Aves; order Passeriformes; family Thamnophilidae; genus Myrmophylax; species Myrmophylax atrothorax. Next base: position 1,384,773 of record JAOXXN010000025.1, on the reverse strand, counting down.
TTGTCTTCTGTGGGAAGTCAATCAGTATAACCCTTGTGTGCTGCACCATCCAGTTTCTTTTGGAGAAGAAAAATATCAGGGTTGGAACCAGGTTTAGAAGTCTCATCTTGTGATGCTTCTGAGAAAGATACTTTCATTTTCATTGGCTTGTCCTTTGTGGCCTGAGACATTCAGGCTTGCAGAGGTGTTTCATTGGCAACAACTGAGTGAAAGAATTTTGAAAATGTGAGGAGTTTATGCAATACACCCAATCATATTTGTAGGGGATAATAAGGGTGGGAGGATTTTTGTCCTCCCTCTGTGGCCAGTCAGGTAACTTGTCACTCCTGGCTCCTGTCTCATCAGGTTTGTTATGTCCATTTCTGAGAGCCTGAAGAGCTTTCTATTCAGGAGTCCTAGCAACTATCACACTCTTTTCATTTCTGGGTCTTAGTGTGCTGTCCATCTCAAATCCAAAGTCCCTGAAGGAGTGAGTTGCTGGAGACTAGGATGTGATAGGTAACCAAATTCTAGTTCCTCATTCTTACATTCTTCTTCACTGTCTTCCAAGAGGGAATGCAACTGGTGTCTTATCATTGAGAGGAAAATAAAATGTTACAAACGGAAGAGAAAAGGCCACAGTACTTTGCTTCTGAAGGTTGTGTTCCTCACCATCATGATGGGGGTGGGGTTTAGACACCTTGCAAGAAGTCAGCCTGGCTCAGGGCTACTGTCTGAGTCCTTCCATCCTTACAGTCATCAAATAGGATTTACAAATCTGTTCTCTGATAGTTCGGTGTAACTTCTTGTAGGTTGGGTTTCTCTCTTTATTTTGTTTGGGTTGGGTGTTTTTGAAACACAACACTTCACACTGTGTCTCTTGTGGAGCTTTGATTCTTATTCTGAAGCCCTGTGTAGGTTGCCAGGAGGAAAGTATTCTCAGAAGGGATATTCTCATCCCTCTGCTCTTGTAGCTTTATTGATCGAGTCTGTCCTTCAACCAGCCTGGACACTATAACCATGTTCCACTTTCTGCATAATACTCCCTGACATGCTAACAGCAGGTAGGAATCCAGGTTTGTGCTTTGTAACTCTGTCTTGGACTTACTGAAAGTTATTAAACCTCAGATTTGGGGGGAAAAGTCACAGTGTACTGATGTTTAGCAGTGCAATATCAGAAGTTGTACTACAGTATCCTTAGGCAGAAGGACAAAAAGTTGCTCTGCAATGGCTGGTAGTCTAATCTCATTCCTCCCTTCCCTTTGCCGTAGATGGCATCTGAAAAGAAATCCTACAATTGCACTGTGTGCACTTGTCTTGTACCCAGGGCTTCAAGCTTTCCTGTGCTCATATGCATCATGTTCACAGTGTGCTGATGAGCCTCTGGAGCCATGGATATGGGCTGAGAACAGTATTTGCCCCTGAAGCAAAACAACCATTGAAAAGCTTATTTAGGGCTTCAGGACTTGACCTTAGTTATAGAGATCTTGCCTTGGTACTGCTAGAGAGCCTGGAATAGCTGTGCCTAGGGTTTTAAATGAAACAAACCAAGAAACAATCCTTCATAATCCTGTGGTGCTGGGGAATAAATAAGTGAAAGTCTGAAGCTGCCAGTGCTCCTACCAGGACTTAATATCTGAAGGTTATTTCAGAAAATGTTTCCGTTTTATCACTAGAAATTTTTGCCTTTTTTTTTGTTCTTTGTTCCCTCCCTTTCCTCACCCTCCTCCCCAGCTGAGGGACAGGCATATATGAATAGTGTCGTTCTTAAGTGTTTCACCAGAATTCATTAGAGCAAGGCTGAAGGTTTCATTATTCTTTAAGGATGCATTAATAAAACTACTGTACACTTGGGTTTTTTAATACTATATGAATTATTCTGACAGTCAGTTTGCAAAGCCAACATATCAATCATTAAATTAAAAATGTAGTAATATAAATTAGTGTGATTCAGGAGCTGTAGAACATGTTTAACAATATGCTCTCTGTTTGGAAATGAATACAGATCTGTCCTTTAAATGAGAAAAGGTAGCAAGCAGGGAGATGCAAAAAAATTACAGTGAATTTATCCAGGACTCCATAAAAACATCTGTTTCCTTGTATCAGATACCATTCTCATTTTTTCCAGATCTCTATTATCCTTTTTGCAAATATCACGGCAATCTTTAATGATCAACCATAATGTTTGTTTGCAGGATGAGGTGTCACTTGTGAATTGCCTGACACGGTGCTTACATCTTGGGATGAGGCAGCAGCACAGAAAAATCAAAACACATCTCCCCACAATTACTGCTTTTATTTGCTTGACAGAAGATGCAAATGAAATATTTTGCAAAAAACATGTTGCTAACTCACCACTTCACGAAGTAATGCCTCACACATGTTGCATCAGTCCTGAGAACCTAATCTAGCTGGCCCTTGTGGCTTCTGATGCTCTAGGGAAAGATACTGGATCTGCTCCATTTATGTGAGCAGAGAGAAATTATTTTGTCCTTAATAAATGTGAGGCAGTAGATGAAGTATGCAGGACAGCTTGCTTTTTCACTTCCTTGAGCAGAAAGTTCTTTTTAAGCATCTTTTTTCCTTCCTCTGCTGATTCTGTGAAAACTGTGTGGCTGTGAATAACATGTTGGATGTTTGAAGTAGTCCAGTGAATGTGAGATAATGAAGTTGTGGCTAAGGTGCAGGACATTTTCAATGGCAAGTCTTTGCCTGTGGATTTTTCTCCTTTCTGAATTATGTTTCAGCCAAGCTGCTTTAAAGCAGCTTGCCTGCACTCCAGATAAAGCCATGCTATGCATAGCTAGGTCTGATGTGCTTATGCAGTGCAGTGTGCTTACCCCAGTTGTGTCCGCACAGCACTCGGCCGAGCACATCCAGTGTCAGCCGCGGTGCCTGTCAGCAATAATCGTGTAGAACAGCAAAGTCTGTATCAGTGCATTCCTGGCTGCCTGCTCCCTGCTGCCATGCTAACTGGGGCTGGGACTGCCAGCAGCCTTCTGCCAGTGCCACCCTTTTTAATATGTGCTCCTCAGTGAAATTTCGGTCTTAATTCTGTCACACAAGCACAGTCAAGAATCCCAGCAGAGAAAAACAGACTTAAAAAATGTGTTCACAGCCAGGACAACATGCGAATGACCCGTTACAGACTCACCACCTGCACGACACCAGGAATCTTGGTGGGTCTGACCTGTGCAGGTTCAGCTGCGTGTAACCTTATGAACTCATTAAAAAAATATCTACAGTCTTAAAATATGAGATGCAAGTTATCATTCAGACTCTCTGCTAGCCACAGATTTAAAATCCCTGGGTGTTTCTCATCTCTAGTCCTTTCAGGGCTGCGATTTTGATGCTGCCAGTGAGGATTGCAGAGGTAAAAGCTGTTTGTTCTTGTTTGCTCCTTATCTGTGCTATATAAGATGCATGAAATATCACAGTGCTGGAATAAAGGCAATAATCGTTTCTAATAATGAAACTGTTCTGAAAAGCAAGACCTAGATTTCTTACTGAGATAGTGTGCTGAAGTATTTGCATAGTAACTGGGCTATAATTACAGATTCATCTCCTTTATGTCTCTTAGCTCTCAGGCTTAAGTAACCAGATCTTTAGAGCAGCCGCTCTTTTCCCTTGGAGGCTGGATGTCAGGCAGCATATGCTAAGGCTGTGTGCAGTGGTACACTGACTGTGAGTAATGAGTGTTGATAAACTGTTTACTGAAGCTGGCTGAAATTCAGGATTTGTGCATTGTGAGGTTTTCGATAGTACAGAAACATTTCCAGTTTCAAGTAGTGGAAGACATAGGTGGGATTCTTCAAAAATTTTAATTTCTGGAATGAAAAGCAAGCTTAATTTTGACTTTTTAATTTTATGATTTTGATTCTGGCATTTGTCCTTGGTTTTATATTTCATTAGTTTCATGAAACAGCAGTGGCCTTTGAAAGTATACCAACTCAAAATGGTCAAAACTTTCTACTTTTATTGAAAAACCATGAACATCAGCTGTTGCTTAGAGCCCTCTTTTAAAACCTCACCTCTACATAGGTGTGCAATGAAGAGCTCAGGCCTGTGATACAAAGCTTGCCTGGGTGAGGTGAGGTACTGGAGTACTGACAGTCTCATATTTGTAATTCAGAAAGTGTTGCCAACCACTGCTGCTGAACAAACCTTTCTAATTTCTTCTTCTTCTTGGTGTACTGGCAAATTTTTAGTCCTCCTAGCAAGAATCCATTAACTTTTGGCTATATGAGATTCTGGGTAAAAGGAATTAGGCAAGAGAGTCTTTGCCCCAACTCAAGTTAAGCTCTGTCCTGGGTCTGGAGTTGCTCCCTGAGAACTGACTGCGAGCTGCAAATCCCAGAAGATGGGATTGTTTGGGGGATTTTTATGTACAAGAGTGTTTGCAGTCTCTGTGTCACTAACTTTATTCTCCCAGAGAAACCAACCTGCAAAGCTCAGATATTTTTCCTCCTCTGCAGCAAGATTGCTCAGAAAAAGGGACAGTGGTATGAGCTTGAGAGGAAGAAATTCTGTGTCAAGGTGACTGTGAGGGTCATTCTTTTCTGTTAGGTGTATGCCACACTATGAAAAATCTCTCTAGAGAGTTCAAGAGCATTTTTATTTCCTCCTTATAGTCTGAAGTTGTTTGTGCATTTGTAAGTCGTGCAGAACTTGGTTATAAAAAGGACTCTCTATCCTTTTGCACTATCCATGCCTGTTATTGTTTAAGATACTCCTAGATTTAGTTGTTTCATACATCTCAAAAATTTGCATTTTCGTAGTTTACATAAGCTCATTATTACCACAATGGTAAAGGTGCAATTCTTTTGCTCTTCTCTCTCCCTAGACACCAACTGTCTGTCCTTCCCCTTCAGTCTGTTATCAGGGCAAACAACCTCCTCCTGTGCACAGTGTCTGCTTCCTTATTGATTACCTGTTCACTCCTGCCTGTCACAAACTTGACTTTTTCACAGGTGAACTGAGATGATCTTGGCAGGTCTCAGATACTCGGTATACTTCCTCTTTGAGAAGGTGGGGATTCCACTGAAAGCAGAAATCTGGTGTGTTTGCTCTATTTTAGGTCCATAATTAAATTAATTTCTATGGTTTTTTCTTCACCATACATTTTGTGGTACCAGCTTTGATTCCATGTCATCTGTTGTGAGATAATATTTCGTGCTATAAAGTAACGAAATAATTAACCAGCCCTTCATTAAATGAAGGTTTGATGCAAGAGCAATTCTTGGAATACCATATTAATGGAAAACTAATAAATTGAGATGTTCACTTGCTATATCTGCTTGGAATTTTGGATGAAGCAGATGGATGTATCCATTCTGTATATTGTGGCTGTAGATAAATGAAAGGGTTACCATATGTAACAAAAAAGACTGTGGGAAAAAGTATTGGGAATTTCATAAGAACTATATTAAAAAGATGAGAGGTTTTCTGAATCACTAATCAATGCTGGAAGCCAAACAAATGTCTCAGAATTTGAGATAATATGTATATTTTTTTCTTGCTTTAAAGAGGTGAAAAAGAATGACCAGGAAGCTGTTGACAAATTGGACTGATATTGATTCTGTGTAAAATAACAAAACACTTGATTCAGGAGTTCTTCAGTAAAGCTTGGCAGCTAAAAATTTCATTAACACTAGCATAGTCATTTGGAAATAGCTTGTCAGACAGACAATTAGTATCTTTTTTTTTTTTCTTAAAGTGGATTATGGGCAGGTTGATGAGGGTAGATTAACTGACATTGTGTGCTTGGGCTTCAGAACTTAATACTGCATGACATTTGGATGTAGAAGCTTGGATTTAGCTGGGTGTCTTAAAAATTGTGATGATGGCAGGTACCAAAACATAGTTGTGAAGAGAGTGAGATGAGAGAGTAGTGCTCTTTTTGGAGGGACAGCATGGAACTGAGTTGTGGTCTAACAGTTCATATTATTATCAGTGAATTTAATTGTCAATGTTTTGCTTTGTTGTTGTTTGTTGGTTGGGGGTTTTTTTCAATTTTTTTTTTAAAAGCTTCCAAGCTTTGCAAATATTGATGGAGCAGTAACAAAAGAGAAGACAAGCTGCTTTTATTAAGTTATCCAGGTTTGTTAGTCAGTTAATCCCAATTGCAAAGGACTACCTTTAATAAAACCAATGCAAGGCAACTTGCCTGGGAACAATGAGTGTAGACTCCATGAACCTGGAGTTTTTTTAAGATACTCCAGTGAGGTTTAGGGGGCTGACATAAGAAAGCCCCTAAACAGGAGCCCTCAGGACAATGCTGTGGCTGGAGGGAAACAAGATCTTTTAGATAAATGAAGAACGTGTATAAAATATAAGTGGGAAAGTGATCTTGCTTCTGGGAACAGCCTTACCAAGATTGTCACTAGAATTTTTGTACCAAGTACTGGTGTCAGAGCTTCAAGAGATATAGACATAGTGAGGAGAGTTTTTAAATGGATTAGAAATGTTCCTGGGATTGGAAGGGAATCTTATGTTTAGATTATCATTCAGTTAATTAAAGTAGAGGCTGAGAAGTCACATGGCTGTCAAATGGAAGTAGATAAGAAAAGGAGGTGGTGCTGCAATATGAAGGAGATGGACCAGTGCCTGGACATTGCAGGCGTGTTTGCAGAAGGTTCTCTTTATATCATATTCATATGGTTGGTGCAGACTGACTATCACATTTAGACTGGAGCACATTTTCTTCCACTATTTTTTGATTATTGGACCTTGTGAGGATTTTTATCTTTTTCTTCAGCATGGGTAGACTCCATCTGTTGGGACCATGTCTACTTTTTAGGCTTAAGTCTCAGTCTCTCCTTTGCCTATTGTGCACATTTAAGTAAATAGAGAACTGAAATATTCATCATTACTGAAAAGATTGTGTGCTGGACAAAATTTAATAACCTGCAATGCATAGAAGAGTAAGCAAAATGGTTCTATGAAAACTGGGATTTTGTAAAACCCGGAAAGATCACCCCAGGTAATGCACCACAGGGACCTGAATGTGTGTGACTTGCATCACCTGGCAGCACTAAAAATGGATGCATTTTGTGCAATTCAGGTTGAATCATCTAGATCCATCCCTGTTGTAAAGACATTAACTTTTATGCTCTTGTATTTTGGATTTTGTGTTACATGAAAGGTCAGACCAGACATTTTCAAAAGTCCCTTCTGGCTGAATTCAGCTCTGAATTTGGAATGCCTTTGAATGATGTGGAAGTAGCAAATGATCTAACAGACCTTGAACTGATTTCTTATTTACATAGCAAGGAGTTTAATATAAAAGAGAATAGGTTTGAACAGGATGAAATAAACCCCTTCTTTAATACATATGCTTTATGGCTTGGTGCCATTTCCAACTCCCTCAGATAGCCCTGAAATAGCTGATTTCAGGAAATATCTACAAGGATGTGAGCTCAGATCCCTCAAGCAGTGTAGCTGTGACAGCATGGACTCCATCTGAGCTGGCTGGCTCAGAGTGCACTTGCTGGATGGGCTACCTCTGATTGGGGTGTGGGATGCAGACATGAGACACCGATATCAAGAGCTACCATCTTTCTTTTGAGTATATCTTTTGAGGGGAATGGAGGGTCAATGGGTAATAATATTTCAACATCAGAAAAAAGCTGAGGTGAGGCAAGTACATCAGCTATTGGGTGTTTTAGTAGTGTAAAATATATTTAGTTGATTTTTGTGTTATTGGGGCAGAAGTCTGAACAAAGGGTGATTTATTGTGTCTATATAGTAGCCAACCCATAGAGCTTTTAGTGCTTTGTGCCAAAAATGCCCTTCCAAAAACTCCCCAGTAGGAATATAGACAATAGGTTACTGAAATGGGTGACTACTGTGCAGTTCCAAAACAGTGCTCAGCCCAAAGAATGCATGTATTTAACCAATAGACTACAACAGTTCCAGTGGACAAGTAAATAATAATTTTTTGGAGGGGTAGGGAGAGTGGGGACACAATGAAAGAACAAACTAAATATAGTGGTTACTTATATTAATAATTGAACTGCCTGACATGTGATAACATGGGGCTATAAATGTGCCTCAACACAAGTTTAATACTACAATAAAATGGTAATTCAGACAAACCCTTCCATTTAAACAAGATTAAGGACAATGAATAAAACCCACAAAAGCAAGAAATTTTAGAGTGAAGGCAGGGAGGCTGTAATTAGCAACATGTGGGCAGTGCAGCAAAACAATATGCAGTAGGTAACATTTTTTCTGGTTATCCTGCTTCCCTCAAATGCATCAAAACTGTAGCGATATTAGGGAATGCAAATGAACTAGGATACACTTTAAACTGTAAATTTGACTTTATTTCCATTTGTAGTTTAAATCTGAACTGGAATCTTCATAGGTTTTCTTTTCCTTTTCCTTTTTTTTCCTCTTTTTTATGTACAACAAATATCCTCTATGTTTTCTTCTATCCATTTTATTTCCCTTTTTTGATGTGTCTAGGGAAAATGACAAGATTAAACCCCCCTCACTGAAAACTGAAAGGATTTCATTGTGGATGTATTTAATTACTTCCTATTAACTGACCCATGTGTGCAGGTTTTCTCAGCCAGGATGGTGCCATTTCAAAATGGAGCTTGCTGAAACTTCCATCTCTAGAAGAGCTGAGCCAGATTACAAGCAGCTCTCTGTGCAAACACAGATCAAAAAAATTCTTGATGCACAGCCCAAATATTTGTCGCTTAGGTTAGATCGTGCATTTTCCTTTTTTCCATGCGTGTTTGTAAAACTGAGAAAGGGACCAGCAAATGCCAGTTGCTAGGATCTGTCAGATCTTGTGTCAACACCTGTTTCCTCAGGAGAAAAAACTCAGCCACTGTAATTAGAAGCTTGGAAATTAAATATTTGCAAAACAGTCCACTCCTACTGTTTAACTGAGAAAAAAACTCAGATCTGCAGGAACATGCCAGTGCCCTGCTCATTAGGTTGTGATGCCTTCATGCAATTTGTCTTGGTTGCTTCAGTGCTTTATTTTTTTCCTAAATATAATTGTGAGATCAGCTAACTTTTATCATAGCATCTTCTCATTTTTCAGAGAAAGCAGAATATATAATCTTTCATTGGGAATCGGACAGGTGGAATATAAAATGTGTCTCTCTCCAGCAGGTTGTGGAGGATTATAATCCAACATTCTACAAGCAATTATGGTTAGTTCTTGAGGTCACGCAGCAGTAACTTAACTTGTATTTCTGCTAGTGTTTGTGTGGTTCATTGTAACATTTACTCATCTGGCCTCTTTGTAATCTGTTAATGTTCACTGAATTTGATATAGAAGAGATCTGAAATTATTGTGTATTTGTATAATACTCTTCCTTCGTGCCTCTTGAGTTGTCCCACTGTAAGTAGGTAAGTGTTATTTATGTGTTTCTACAAATATAAGCACTAACTGCCATTGGTAACCCCACCCTGATTTCTCTGGGTGGTTTTCAGGAATTTGGGGGCAGATAAGCCATTAGAACAAGCCCAGGAGAGAAAACGCTGCTTGCTCTTGGAGGGGTTTGATCCCAGCATGTGTAATGGGGCTCCAGAAATGGGCTGGAAGAGTTCCAGCTCCAAGTGGGTGCTCAGTCCATTCGGTCAGACCCAGAAGTTGTGCCATGTAACTCTCCGGTGCACATCCCTGACTGCCACTCTCTACTCCATCACTGTTGTGTGGTGCTGGTTGCTGTCACACAATGATACTTGTGCAGTGAGAGAACATCCCTGTGCTTGATGCCTTTAGCAGGTCTCTGGCTTTTGAAGCCAATGATTTTGATTTATGTCTTATTTGGTTTCATTTCCCTTGTATAGGACTGAACTTGAGTGTTTTCTTTCACTATAGTGTAGAGAAGTAGGCAGATGCTGCTTCCCTTCATGTGCAAATCTCCTAGGTACCCGGTGCCAAAAACTCTGTAAATAAATAGCATTGACTTTTCAGAAGCAGTCAATGTTTGTGCAGTTCTCCTTCTGCTGAAGTCAGTGAGTCTCTTACTATAGACTAGGTACAATTGTAACCCTACTGCATAAAAATTCAGTTGTATTCTGGAATGTGGATATACTATTTTTTTTCCAGAATCCTTAAACTGTATTAGAATCATGAAATTCCATGTTTTAAATCTATATGGCTTGTTTTCAGCCTTATCAGGATGCAGTAATAAAAATTATTTGTTACTCAGTCATAACAATTAACATGAAAGTTGTTAAATGATTCATAAAGATTTTTACTTTTTGCTTGTGTGTGTGTCAGCAAATCGTGTATTAGGCCTGTCTATGCTTGTGAGTTTTCACTTGTGCCACTGGTACTGTATAGAGGCTGTGCCATTCCCTGATTTTCAGCAGCTAATGGATCACTGATTTCCAATACAAGTTGTGTTCTGTAATGCCTTTTATAGAGAATTGCAATCTTTTTTTTAAGGGTCGGTTTCTTCCTTCCAGATATGCCTGTGCAGGTTGTACCTAAGTGAGCATCAACATCTAACTTCCTTTGGAGTTTTGCACCAATGCCCTCACTTGCCATTTCAGCAAAGCCTTTTCAGAACATGTGCATGGGAGCAAGATTTGAAGACTCTTCTAATCAGAGTAAATGGTGGGTGGCTTTGATGAGTGCAGTCAGCTTAGCTACAGTTGTATTATGTTTCAGTTTTATTTCTGAAAGGAACTAAGATTATTTGAATTAAAATGCTCCCAACAGCTCAAGTATAAACTCAAGGATAGAATCTGCAGTGGTCAGCTTTGCATCAGCTGTTTGAAAGTTGTGGCCAGCAGTGCAGATGTGCCGAGGGGTGAAGCTGCCACAACAATGGGATGCTGCTGATGTCTGGGAGCCTTGAAGGGCAGCTCACTCTGAAATCCATTTTTTTGATTTGTCTTTAATGAAAACTGGATTAAGCTAGGAATTTTTTCCCCAACTTGTATTAAAAATAAAATAAAGCTCAGCAAAGTTAGCAGATATAATTTGTAAGGACAAAATGCACTTGTACAGAGGAGATTTGTTCCCTTTGTCCTTTAGTAAGGAGCCAGTTTTTCTGCAAGATGCAGAAGTTTCAGACTCTCTCATGAACAGGGAATGGCAGAGGATGGGTAAATATCTGTGTTCCCTGTGTGTGATACACTGGGAAAATTACATGCCCATGGGCAATACTGCATTTTATCACAGCCTGCATTAAACACAGAATGGTTTGGGCTGGAAGGGACCTTAAAGATCATCTCATTCTGCCCTCTGCCATGGGCAGGGAGACCTTCCACTATCCCAGGCTGCTCCAAGCCCTGTCCAAACTATCCTTGCACACTTCCAGGAATGGAGCAGCCACAGCTTCTCTGGGCAACCTGTGCCACGTCCTCACCACCATCACAGGGAAGAATTGCTTCCTAATATCCAATCTAAACGTGACCTCTGTCAGTTTAAAGCCATTCCCCTTGTCCTATAATTCCGTGTCCTTGTCAGATGTCCTTTTTAGCTTTCTAGTAGTAGGAGCAATGGTGGTTTCTGTGATGATGAGCAACATAAGGGAGGCTCATGTCACCTGTTAGGCAAAGACTGAGCAAACAGGTTGAGCCAGTAGCAAACTTCCGTTTTCTCTCATGATCTTGTGGCTTGACATCATTGTTGCCAGTTTGACCTAGCGCATGTATATCTTTTGAGCTAACATTTACTGAGTAACTGAGTTACAGATCTCACCAAACAGAAACATTCTCCCCCCTGGGGATTTTATAGTTTACTGGTATAGCTTTGGAAAAGTTCCAGTCTCTTTGCCTTGCTTTTTTCCTTGAGGCCAGACTAAAGCCCAGACACTTGCATCTCTATTTCGTGTAGAATGCCTCGCCAATTTAAGAAAGGATGTAATTCCACAGCTTCACGCTGTGGGATACATGATGAAGTCACTAAGCCATTATGATGGCTGAATGGAAGTGTCTGGAAGTTAATGGCAAAATGAATTTCAGCCAGTTCACATGCTTCTAATTATGACCGGCTGGTGTTTGTAGGTCTTTTGCCAATAAAGACATCCAAAAACTACAAATGTAACTGTATCAGAGCACATTTGGCTTTAACTAGCTGTCAATTAGGAGGAGAATGATGGATTCCAGATATCTTTTTGTGCCTGTGTGTACAACTGTGTGTTCACTATTTTTTCCTTCCCCAAGCTCTCTGCATTGTAGAATTGTTCTGTTTCAGAGCTACTTTGGAGGTAAAGTTCCCCAGACATCTCCTTTTTTAGAAAAATGTACCATGCTTGTAGTGTTTTAGCTTGGATAGGGTCTTCAATTGCCAATTAGTCTAGTTATCTCTTCCCCAAAGTAAATTTGCTAATACATTGATTTTAGAGGAATTATATATGGAGAAAATAAATGAACAGCTTGTCTAAATGAAGTGATTTAGCAATATAGATGTATTGGTGCTGCTTTACTGCTACAGTCCTGTGTATAATTTCCCATGTGGATGCTTTTAATCAGGAGTGAATGTGACCTACGTAGTAAAAGGCTGTCTTGTACCAAAGTGAGCCTATTAGATATCTCATAAAAGATCAACTTCAATGTTCTCTCCCAACTGCACCTTTTTTAGCTAAAGTCAGCACCCTGTGTCAGCCCCAACTCCCCAGTGCTGCTGTGTGGGTGGGGACAGCTTCCCCCTGATTTCCCTTCTCTACTCCTTGTTTTCCAGTGAGTTTTGTTAAAATAGTTTGATCAGCATATGTATTTTAAATTGTAATTTAAAGTTGCAAAATCATGACTGTTATAGGGGCAGAGTTGAGTGTTTGAGGGTAGAAGGAAAAGGTTTCAGCTTAGCACACGTACAACAGTACTGAGTTCTGCCTGTTAGGATTAGGACAAGAAAGAGCAGTACCCTGAAATGTTAACAAAGGCTGATGGAATTAAATGAACTGAAAAGAAATTTTGGTTCTTCATGTGGCATCAAGTACCCCAAATTTTAAAAAAAAAAATCTTTGAAATTTGTGTGTTAGGACCTACAAAACAGTTTTTCAGCCCATTCCACTGAAAATGAAGTGTCAAAATGAAATGTCACTTCATCAGTATTAATCTGCAACTTAGAACTGAATTATAGTCTAAAATTTATGAAGCAGATTTTGGCCTTATCAGCTGATGGATAGAAGAGTGAGTGTTCACTTGCCAGAAGAGTAAGTGTTCAGAGTTGTTTTCTCTGTGGATTTATTCAGCACCATTTGTCATGAATTAATGATCAATTGTTAATTCGATATTCACTTCTCCAGCTGCACTGATGAGATGCAGGAATCTAAAATAATCAGTCACATGGCATTGTTTCTGTTGCCAATAAGATGAGCCTAACTTGAATAATATTTGAACAACTCAATTCAAATGAGCTCATGGAAATTGAATTTAAAATATTTCCTGTGCATCTTCACATGTACAAGCTTAACAATTTGTTTTCTTAAATAGTCACAACTGTGTTAATATGGAGAAATAATTGTACATGCAATGCAAACTAATGATTGGGCTCAGTACTTTTCATTGTTCAACTTCCACCAAGAAATTTCCCAAATCAAATACTTTATTTAAAACCTCCCTCTAATAAAAAGCAGGTAATTGACTCAGCACTGACTTTTGTGATCAGCTTTTCACACTGAGCAAAACCAAGGCCCTATTCCACTCCAGGGGAGTGCTTTGAGATCAGGATGAAAGACTTAGTCTTTGTCCTAAAAAATAGTTGAAATCATGGATTTTACTCAGAAGTGAAAGGGGCATGTATTGAGAGCATCCACAGGTAACTCCAGTTCTGTACGGTTTTAACTTGGGAAAGTTGAGATTCAGGTGTTTCAGTCATCTTCTGCACCATTTTTGTTGTTGTTATTACCAATTTATTGTGACCTAAAGAACATTCGGGGTCTAAAATCAGTAATGGAAATGGTGTTGAGCAGTCTTAGTGCTGTTGAGCACTGTGCTGTGTACGACCCACAAGGATAGCAGTCAGTCAGGAGTATTCTAAAGAGAGGGTTGAAGCAAAGCCCTGTAGGCTTCTCATCTCAGAGAAATGCCAAAAGAGAATTATGGACCACACAAACCTTGTTTCTCAGCAGCAGAGTCAGCTCTGTTTCTGTGTGATTGAGCAATCTGAAGTAACAAGTTGCAAGCCAAATATGTAGGTGACAGTGCTTGCTTCCCACCTTTGAACACTCTTTAAAATAACTGTTCAGAACCAGAATCAACAGCAATACAAACCCACCTGACAGAAAGGATTGGATGTAAATGATGGCTTGGTCTAATTGATACCTACTTGCCTGCTGGAAGAGACTTGTAAGACACACACCTTGCTTTGATTTGTGTTTTGAAGTAGAGTTGTAAATGATGCGTAGCTAAGATTAGATGGGAGGATCTTGGAACCTCTTGTAACCCAATTTGCAGCTCCCAACAGCTGCCTCTGCAGGGACAGTTGTAGCTGTGTAAAGTGCTGAGAGGATTGGTCAGGTGAACACAACAGCCTCCACAGGCCCAGCTAGCCAACTGTTCCTCAGATACACAGGGAAGGGGGAAGGTGGTTAAATTGGGATACATTGTGTGCTTTGATTCTTTCCAGACTAGGCGACTTGATGTGACTGGTGGGTAAGGATTTAAGGAAAGCAGAATCTCAAAGAGGAGGTAATATCTTCTATTAGACCTGGTGAAGTTGTGGGAATGAGCGGCCAAGCTTTCAAGACTGAAGTCTTTTTTTGGATCCCTGGTTATCCTGTAGGACTTTGAACACACACAGCCATTCCAGGAATGGACAGGGGTGATCTGAGCAACCCCTCATCCTTCTTTTGAGGTGAAAGATCAGATCTGTTTGTGTTTGCGTCCCTGTTTGTGTTTACATATGTTCAAGCAAAAACCACCTAAAGAGTCTTGGTAACTTTTCAGTTAACTAGAGGGGAGCAGCACCGAAACAAACCCTGTGCAGAAAATTCTTGTTAGTTCACGTTCTTCATGACTTTGAGATATGATGTCTTGATGTGAAACTTCATCATGATCTTTCACGTAAGTTACATTTGGGTTTTTATGTCTAATTTGGCTCTCACAAGGTGCTGGTAACTAATTTTTAAGTAAGTTTTATTCAGCTTTAAGTAAATGCATATGCTTTGCTTGCTGGAAAAAGAAGCAGTTCCCCACTACCAGCAAAAAGCAAGGTTTATTTCTATTACAAGTCACTGTAAATGATGTCTGTATTCTGGAGTCTTTGGTGGGATTGTATCTCCCCATGGGCATTGCTGTATCTGTATTTAATGTATTTTATCTTGTCCTTTTGATCTCACATATTAACACTGAAATATGGCACAAAAAGAATTATTACTTTCTGTGACTCTTAACAGTTCTGTCTGTGACATGTGCAATGTCTCTGAATCTTGTCCCGACACATTCACATGTAAGCATTTGAAGGGAAGAGGGAAGTCACTTCATTTAGGTGGAGTGGTATTATTCCAAATTGGACTTTTAGAGCAACTACTTGGGGTTTTGGGGAGGATTTTTTAGTGTTGTTTTGTTAGGGGTTTTTTTCCCCCCTCTACTGTGCTTGCAATTTGCAGACAATTTGCGGACATATGGCTCTGAAGAGAATTGTTCACACAGTTCCAGCTCACGTTGTCATTTAGTGGCTGAATTCAGTAAATGACACAATCAAGTCTCACACACTATCAGTAAAATGGTAGCCACTTAGGATTATTTTGTATATTTGGATTCAGATAATAGTGACTTTTTACTAGCTGTTCCATACAGTCTCACAAGAGGACTAACCTCTGTGACATAAGAACAACAGTTTCATGCTATTCTGATCTAAAATGTTGGGAAAGGTAATGCAGGAGGTACAATAGAGCTTTCTATAAGATACTATGGATAGTGATATGTGATTATTGGCATTGTTTGAAGCAATCATGTTTAAACTTCTCTCAGCAAAGAAAACAAAACAAAAAACAGGCTTAGTGGAAATGGAACAAGAAGTTGAAATATAAAGAGGAAAAAAAACCTCTAAGGAAGTACACTTTCTAAAGATCTTTCATGTTTACATTTCTTTTTTCCTTACTGTGAATAGAGCAGTGTGATGCAGTAACAGCAGGACTCATTTGAAACTTGTCTAGGAGGGTTCTGCATATGCAAGGCTCAGAATTTACCTTTTAAAGTAGGTTTGCTTCTTCAAGGTACCAATTCATTATACTTTACTCAAGTCATTCCTCACAGAAGCTCTCAAAAATTGTTAGGGTCCTGGGCAGAGAGTTGCATATATAGTCCTTTCCTGAAGCCAAATTCACACTTGGTTTATACCTGGTATATTTGTACTGCAGAGAATTAAATTGGAGATTTTGGTCAGTAACTGCCACATGTTCTACACTGTTATGATAATTAAGTGATGTTTGGACTATAACAAGCAAATGAGTTTCAGCTATTTAAGAAATTACTGGCACTCAGCTGGGAATTTCATTCTCCCCCTTCCACCTGCCCCCAGCTGATATGGGATAATTGACCGTGAGTAAATTCCTAGTTTATTATAGTATAAGATTACACCTTGTAGGTTAAGCCACTTATAATGAAGATGTTTCAGTTTACACAGTTTGGACTGGGAAAAATGTAGTCTTGTTTTGCCTCTGTTGACAATGGGACTGTTTTCAGCAAGAATGCTTCTAAACATCCTGACTTGATCATTTCTGTGTGTCTGGTCATTCCTGTAGAACATTTCTCCAGACATTTTTATAAACAGTATTACATTTGTCTCGCAATTTTGGTCTTGCAGAGGCCAGAGCAATCTACATTTTCATTCCTTTTTCCCCTCTCACTCTTTTTTGTTTTTTTCACAGCTAACAACCATGAAATTTATCCAAGTCATAAAATCATTTAGTTGGAAAAGACCTTTAGGATCATCAAGCCCAACCATCACACCAGCTCTGCCAAGCCCACCACTAAACCACATCCCCATTGCCCGATCTTTAATCTTTCAATTCCCTCCAGGGACGGTGACTCCACCGCTGCCATGGGCAGCCTGTTCCAATGCCTGACAACCCTTTCACCAGTCCTGCTGGGTCTTCCAGTCTTTCATGCAAAAGTAGATGGAATAGTCTGGTACAGAGACCCTCTTCTGTGATGGCCCTTTCCTCAAGTGTAATGTCAGTTTACTACCTGGAGATTGGCCCATCTCCTATTCAGCACACAAGAGTTCCTCTCAGGAACGCCTCTTCTGACCACATCTGAAGGAAAGGGGGGGTGTTGTGAACAACATTTGAGCCACCAGAGTAAATTGAATTCGTCACCATCCTGCTGTCTGCCTTTGTGAAGTCTTTAGGAAAGTGAGTGGCAGCAGGTCAGAGAGCTGTCCTGGCAGCTCAGGCATAACCCATGGAAGCATAAACTGGCTAACAAGGCTTGTAGTCAGCAATATAACTGACTTCATAGACTACAGTCCCCCAACAATTGCACAACCAACCAATTAGTTAAGTTATGTGTGGTCAGTGTTCTGATGTTTGTATCTGAGCCTTCCCTAATATAAGTAGTTTGAAAAAGGTCAGAAAATGTCTCTGAGAATTGTAATAACAACTCACGATTTCATAACTCTCTGCTGGTTTTGTTGTCATCTACATGAAATGTCTATGCCTGCCTGCCAATTTATTTATGTAATTCTTGCTGCAGACATAGAATTTTGAACCAAATCAGTGTCCTTGTTCTGTTGTGCTTTAATTTACCTGTCACTTAACTGACACTGCAGCTTGATATTTTATGTATCTAGTCATTTTCCAGGTTTCACCAAATTTGTTGTTCCAGAAATACTGCACTTGGAGTATCACACCTCAAATGTGTATGCTTTGTGGTTCAATCATATTGTGTTTTTTAATACTTACGTAGGAAAGTAATCAACTCTTTTCTCTTTATGTTTTCTCTTGGTTTTTCTCTATTTAGAAAGTTTTTGCACACTTTCTGATGTTATGAGACTGATTCCCCCACAGTGTTACTTCAGTTCTACATATGTGGAATACTCTGGATTAAACTGGAGTCCTGTCAGCAGAGAAGAGATCTGTTGGACTTGGGATCTGCCCTTCATTTTAGGGAAAGCATTTTAGTGTAGATTTGTACTTGACAGTCTTAATTCTCTTTTTTTATATATATATGTGCAGGTCAAATTAGATATCAGTCATTCAAATTACATTCTGCACTTGCAATCACCTATTTAATGTAGTGGGAATTTTATTTGTTCTATCAAAGAGGAAATTTAACCTTCTGTAGCTAATGAGACCTACCTCTCATCCAGTTTTCAATGACAGGAATTTCTGGGGACTGGCCAATATGTTGCTATTCAGAGGGACCAGAGCAGACAGGAACCTTGTGCAATCCACTGAGGACAGACCCAAAGGCAGCTGGGAGGGGTGAGCCCCTGGCAGTGACACAGCCTGGGGAGCAGCTCTGCTGAAAACAGCTGGCAGCAACCTGAGCTTGAGCCAACAGCACAGCCTGGCAGCAGCCTGGGCTGGAGGAGCAGGAGCACAGTCAGGATGTCAAGAAAAATGATCACTCACATTCAGATGTTGGGACACCAGGTCCAGATTACCAGACACTCAGTACAAATAAACCACTGGTTCCCCTGAGTGGAGTCAGCAGAGGGATTTCAGCCTGGGAATGGGGCAGGGGCTTGTTTATTCTGGAGAAGGGAGGAAAGGCCTAGGGGGGACCTAAAAATATCCTGCCAGTGCCTGCAGGTGTCTTCAGTGGTACATGGTGGGAAGGTGAGAGACAATGGACAGAGCAGCTCTTACTGGATAAAAGAAAAATCTTTTTTAACATTTATTACGTTTGTGTTTTGAGTTTTTGGGGGTTTTTTTTTGGTTTTTTTTACTCTTGGGACAGTCAAACATAGAAATAGGCTGTACAAAGAGGTTACATAGTCTCCATCCTGAGAGGTTTCCAAGACATGGGTAGGTTAAGTGGTGGGTAATCTGGACCGATCTCATAACTGGTCCTCCTTTTAATAGGAGTTCGGATTAGCTATTTTTCCAGTTTGGATTCAGCCTGGATTTTTCTATGATGCTGTAAAATGTAACTGTCATTTAAAACTAAACAAAACATAAACCCCCAAAACCTAACAAAAACCCAAACATACACCCCCAAGCCCCCCCCCCAAACCCAAACCAACTAACCAAATCTCATTAAATATTCCTAGGGAAAAAAAGTTACAAAAATAAATACATTTACTGAGAAATGCAGAGTCCATAATTCTTTTAGCAGAAATATATTGCCTTTTAACATGTCAAGGAAAGAACAAGAACGTTGCCTTTCAATGACCAATATGTTCAGATAAAATGAATTATTTATATATAGGTTTCTGTTATGTTTAGTAAAATGCTACTTTAGAAAAAATGTTGGGTTTTTTTTAAAAAAAAACATACAGGCAATCCCTCTGAACTTGATAGTTTAACTTATTTTAATAGGATGGTTTGAAAATCTTTATAGGGGTTTAGAAGTGAAGATGTTTCCAATAAAAAATATAATATAAATTCTTTGAATACAGTTGTATTTGAGTGAAAGAGACAAAAAAGCAATGTGGCAGCCCTTCTCTGGACATAAGGAAAGAGCCCAAGTATAGCCTAAAACACTGCACTGTGGTTGCAGACGTTGACAAAGTTGTTCTTTACAAAATGACACTGCCCAGAAGCTTGATCAGGGACTGAGGTGAGTTGTTGGAGTGATCACACAAAACAGAGTACAGTTTAAGCCAGTTTTTGTCTCTGTTATTTATACAGTATTGAGATTCTTCAACAAGTACCCTTGGGATAAGACTGCAAAAACAATCCTGAGTTTTTCAGTTTTGGTAGACTAGTAATTTACTGGGCCTAATGATAACGAAATAAAGAATTATTATGTATGGAATATAGTGCTACCCGGAATAATTCTTGCAGATCGATTTCCCCATCTGCTTTAGAGCTGAGGTATTTAGGTCCTGGTCTGCATTAGCATGAATATTTGGTTGCAATCACATATTCAGGAATCATGTCACAACAAGCAGAAAAAAACAACTACATTTTTTGAGATAAAATTCTTCTGATGTGTGTGGATGTTATTTTCACATATATTCAGTAATTAGAATACTTCCATTAACAGTAAGCTATTGCACCGTGATATATTCTTTTAAAAGTGCATCAAGAAAATATGCTTTGTGATTGATATACATGCCACTTGTTCTCAACAATAAGAAAACCACAGGAGAAATTGTCACTTCATGTGCTATTTCTGTCCCTAAAATTTTAAGCCAGTCTTCCGTCACCTTCCTTTTACCTTTTATTGCAACTTGGAAATCTGTGATAGGTTCACCTTGAGTGCTCTGTTCTGTCTTAACAGCTGATGCTTAACCTTTGCTCTAGATGACTCTTCAGTGTCTAATTAGCTTGGTCTTTAAAACAAAACAAAAAAAAAGCTCTATCAAGCATGTTATAAAATCCCTCCTACTCCCTTGCCATTCTTTCTCCCCAGCTTCCTCATTTTGGTCTCTGAAATTATTCCGTATCACTCCCTCTTTTGTATTATCCTTTGCAGAATCCTGTCTGATCTCCTGGTTACCGCAATTTTCTTTGTTACTTTATTATACACACGATTATCTTTTTGTTCAATTACAATATCTGGCCTTCTTCTGTTGCTGGTTTTCTGTGACTGAGTATCACACTTCTCATTTGAAAGCTTCAGTAATTACTACCCATTCCGGAGTTTTTCATTTGCTCCCTAATTTTGTTGACTAGTTTTTTTCAGCAATGCAGAGGGTTCCTGTTTGCTCTCACTTCATTAGTCCTGAAACCTTTCCAATTTTGAAATCTATGATTTGCATTCTATGAAGGCTCCTCGTGCTTGCTGTAGTTACCCCTTACCTCTCACACTCTGCAGTCACAGCAGCACATGTACCTCTGTTATTTGTGCCACATGGTGAGAACCTGCAGTAATAGAGCAGCTGCCATTCCTTTGTGACTGTCTGTAGTGTTCTCTTTTTATTTTATTTTACCTCATCTTCATGCTCTTGAGGTAATTTGAATTTATGAATTAAATGGAAGAATCTCAGAATCTTGGCTAGTGATGACTTCTGTCATGCTCCTTTTCCTTTTTCCTAAAGCAAAATCATGGCTATTGCTCTGTCATAATCCCAAATTAGGTTTTATTTTCCTGATATGCCACATATGGCAGCATAGTGCTCAAACCACTGTTTGACTTTGTGTTGTTGCTCTGTTTCTAAAGGTTTTAGAAGGCAAGCAGCAGATTCAGAAGTAAGATAAACAAAAGCTCAGACCTTGCCATAGGCTTGCTGATTACTTAAAACGGACAAGGAGAGGTCATCTGTTCTAAAGTTCAAGAACTTCTTTGACTAAATTTTTGTCACTCATGGAAGCCTTGTTTGTTTCAAGGATAAGTCAGTTTAAGTTTTGTTTTTCTTTTTTGTTGTTCGTATGCAGGAATGGAAAAGGGATATTCAGTTCTCCACTGGCCCAGGTTAACTATCTCTCATGTTCAAACATATATTTGCCTTTTACTTTCTTCAGTAGATTTTGTTTCCTTGATCCATTTTACCACATTTTTTCCCAATAAATATTTTCAGCATCATTTTGGTGGGTTTGGTTTTAGTGGGCTTTTTCCTAAAAAGGAAACTCATAAAGAGTTGAAGTTTGAAACCCATAATAATTAAGTGGATTTTCTCCAGGAGAGTTTCTGATGGGTCATTTTTGTTGGCTGTGCATCACTTTTGTAATGCCTTTAAGGATTTTGTAGTACAAAACAGTAAAAATTTCAATCAAAAGTACCAGCATTTCTTATTAATCACTAAAGTAATCCCACTCTCTTGATAGTCTAAATGTGTTATGTTCTGCTAGATCCTTGTTAGAACAATTTGAAACCTATTTAAGCAGCTTGATATTGTATCAGTGAAGAACATTTCCAATTGCATTTTCCTTTGATTGCTCTTGATTTCTTTGTAGTGTGTGGCATGATGTGTTCTGAGATTGTACCCGGAGAGATATGATCCTTATAGCCACCATATAGCTTAGTGAAGTCACATGCAGAAAGATATTGGGCTGTCTACATTCAAGATTTGTGCCTACTTATCATCTTTCTAAGTGTTTTTTATGCTTATTACAGCAACCTTTTCTCAGTTTTGCTGCTGTCATAATCAATTTTTTGGTCAATCTGAAAGTGGGGGGTTTTTTGTTGTTTTTGTTTGTTTTATATTTAATGTAAAACCATTTACAGTTCTCTGTAGTAAGTTTCCTATTTAGTTCATAACTCAGTAGTTGGCAAAACCAGTAGTATTAGTGACTTGAACAGTGATAAACCATCAGAAACTTGCAGTGTGGCAGTTATTTTCCATGAATTAGTAAGTGAGCACAGAGAGAGGATGCTCATCTATTATCTGCCTTGTGCTGCTGAAAGTCAGCCTAGTTTGTACAGCTCCCATCTCCTGAAATATTGTTATTCTGCTACTACCCTGTCTGATTCTTCTTTCTCTCCCTGTGCATAATTACCTCATAGTATCCAGTATTCCATCTCCTCACTCTTTCTTGCATGCAGAACATGTTTCCCACAATCTGTTCACTTCTCCCCGAGTGTCTTTCTTAAAGGAATCAGTTTACATTGACACTGAGTAGACAGTAGAAGAGTCCTGCTGGGTGCCCTCACTATAACCTGATTTCCTCCCTATTTGTTCCATGGGAAATGGTTACCTGCAGTGTTTAAACACACTTTAAGACTGCTGATTCAGAACTAAACAACTTAAAAACCATACAGGAATGAGATTTGCGGGGCCATTTGGAACATTAAGGCTTTTGCTGAAAGCGTTTTCAGACAGCAGTAGTTGTAGTTATTCTTTCAGAGTGTCAGAAAGTTCGGAACAGAGAAATTAAATTCTTGGATTTCCTGGTCCTGCCTTAGCATTGCCTCTGAGTGCATGTTAAAATTGAATTAATTATACCTCTGTCTGCTGCCAGTTGTCTTCTGTCAAGCTTCAGTATATTTTTCTTGACCAGATGGCTTCAAATATTAATTTCAAATACATCTCAGGATCTGGACACCTCAGTGGTTTTAGCAGGAACTGTGGAGCAGCTGACAGTTCTGGATCTAGCTCAGGTAGGCAAAAGTCTTTCTTCATATAGAAGACAAACAAGTAAGAGAAACCAGCCCCCTGCTATCTGACATTTAGCAGCCTGTGAGAAATTATTTCAGACTTACTTAGTCAATCCTGAAAGAAAGCTAAATACCCAAGTGACTTGCTGTTGATATTAATCTACATTTAGGCTAACAACCACTTCAGGATTTTTCTTTTTTCCTTTTCTTGCAAACCTGATGTGCTGTGGTCTTTGAAATAATGGTTAGTCCATTCCACCATAGACTAGGGCTGCACTTCAGAGTTGTAATAAATTACCTTTGTCCAAATTATAATTCAATTTAAGATTTTGAAATATCACAGGATGAAAGGTATGACATAAAATATGGTGTGCTTCTATAAATCTTACCTTCTGGAGTATCATAGAAACCTCTAGAAAAATAAGAGAGTTCAGTTAGGTGTAAAAGCTTTAGAAATGTGTCATTTTGGCAGAATAACTAGATTGCAAGTGCTAACTCACAGAAGTGGTGAGCTCTTCTCTGGATTTGTACTTTTTAATAAGCTGCTTTATTTGCCTAATCAACAATGGCAGGACTCTGTTCCTTATACAAGGTGTAAATACCTCTCAGGATCACTCCTATCCATAATCCAGTTTTGAAAGAGGCAGACACACATTACTGAGACGTTGTTACGTGGCCCTTCCAGCTCTGATATGTCCTGTTTCAATCCCCACAAGTACAGCAGAAGTCAAAACGGATCCAAAGCCAAACTGACAGAGAGGAGAAGTGGAGTTGCAACTCTCTCTTTCCTGCTGAAGAACAGATATTTTCCTGGACACGCACTTGACCTCTTTGTTCAGCTGAAGAGCAACCAGTGCTTTATCCAATAACGTGTTAGAGCTTTATTCCAAGAGAGCTACTTATCAAAACCGATGGGCTCTGTAATCCATCTAGTTTTCAGCATCCTGACATTTTAGTACCTTCCACTCATTCTCACTGTTTATTTGTCAGTCATTTAGGAATTTGGTCCTGATGCTTATGGCCACCAGTCCTTCTACTGCTATTTAGCAGCAGCGATTTCCTCACCAGGCCCAGTAAGATTTCAGTGCTGTTTTAGAAAAAGCTCATAAAGTCAAAGTGGAACATACTGGAACCAGAAAGAAGGAGCCTGTCTACCTCTGTTTGCAACAAATACCTCCCAGCAGGTCTTATTAACTTGAGCTTAATGTCACTGCTACGTGTGACTTTTGCTCGGCTTACAACCAGTGAGCTCACATCCCTCAGCAAGAGACAGTGCAGACATATCTGACTATGACTTTCTGGGGGTATTTACAGATATAGATTTGAAGCTTTGTGGCGTCATTTGGCACAGCTCCTCCTCCCTATGAAGGTTTCCAACTCTAATTAGGGCTACACATACTCGTGCTTCAGATTGCATAGCTGAATGGAAAAGTGACAGAAGAAAACAAAGGTTACAGGAAAATAATATCCCTGCTTTTTTTCTCCCTCTTCATTTGAATCCATTAAATTTTCAGTGTTTTCAGAGACTTCACCATATTTTGGTGCTCTCATGCTATCTTGAATTCTGGGCCTCTCTGTGCTTTTACTGCCTTTTAGAAAATTGAATTCCTGGAAGGAATTTTTGATAGCATTAAAAGCACCCACGGAGGGAATGGGTTTGTGCATCTGTTCTCTACCTTACATAGACTGAAAAGCAGACAGTTCCCTTACAAAAGCTACTTTTTTTCAGATAAATTTCACACTAAGCACTACATCTCCTATAGTGAAAATTGGTACATATATCTGTGCAGGCATTTCATCTGTGTCAGCTGTGGGACATTATGTATCCAGAGCCTTTGTCATGCTCTGGGAGGAGCAGAGGTACAGCTGATGTACAGTTCAGTACCTTCAGAAACTTCATTTAGGACTTTTCAACTATACATGCATTTGCAGAAAAAATGTGCTATTACTGTAATACATGGCAGAAATAACAGCATTGTCGGGCTATCATTGTTCACCTGTAACAAAGGGATTTTGAGGAACTGAGAATGATTCCCGAATGTGAAGAAGCAGATGAATATTAGAATTAAAGGGAAACTTTTCTTCAATTCTTCCATTTTTTTGCATATTAAAAATAGGGATTTCAAGATTCAAATTACTGGAATAACCATATAGAGAATAATATGAAAAATTACAAGTGATAATGTTTGGGTTAAATTGTGCATCCAACTGGTATGTGTATCTGAACACTAAGAGTCGCCTCTGAGTTTGTTTTTGTTGCCTTAGATTTCATATAATAGTGTCAACATACAGGATTTGGCCATTTGTGACTGTTTAAATTGATTCAGAGGGATCTTTTGAAATTATACCAAATTTTGCCTCTTTGCCTTTGTAAAGTATTTTGTTGCTAGTATAATAAATCTCCCTGCCAAAAGGCATATGCACTGTAAGGAGGGGTAAGATACTCAGGAAATGGTTACAGTCAGAGTTTGTCTGCAAAAAACAGACCAGAGCAAAACCAAAATCCTGTGGTAAAAAGGAAGGATAGTCCAGATTTCTGAGAGATTGTTTATTGCCTCTAAGTTGTGTATAGGTGTTCCCATGGATCCAGGAAATTATTTATAAACTAGAACTGTATTTTTGCCTTGGGAAAACTCAATCCTGCAGAACATTCAGCAGAGCAGAGAGATTATAAAGAGTGATCAGTAATCATTTATTAGAATTTTAAAATTTATCATTTTTATTCCTGGGAACTTTGTAAACACATAATTTCCATATTTTTTCACTTCTTACTTTGATATTGGGTAATTCATCCTTGAAGTATTCACTTCTGTTTATTTTCTGTAGAAGAATAATAACACATTGCATCACAAAATAACCTAGACAAACCCAGGATTTTTAACAGGCCTTAAAGTAAATGAGAGTTTGAGTCTGGTCTAGAAGAATTGGAAATTACTTCTTTATATCTGCAACATCAACACATTCTTGGAAACTGGAAAGTTACCATGCTTTGGAAGTCATTCAGCACACAGTTGAATCTGGCCCTCTCTCAGCCTAACTCCATTTTAGATCCACATCCTGTGGGATGCACGAGCTAGTACAAATTTCACTCATACCAATCCCAACAGTTTCCCTCTGAGCGTTCCAAAAGCACACAGTACCTACAGATGAAATGTCAGGACTAAACTTTGAGAGTAACAAATGTGAATAAATAAAAATAAAGCCTACTGCCAAACATAAATAAAATAATAGATAAAAATAAGTAAAAACAGACTTCAAAAATGTGTCAAATAATACTCTGGTGTTATGCAGTTATCTAGGGATCTAACACGTTTTGACAGAGTATAGCAGTCTATGTATTCAAAGTCAAACATTTTATTAAAACAAAATATATCCTTTTTTAAAGCATGCTATGTATTCTGTTCCCTGAAGAACCCTTTGAGAAAGATGTTGTTTGAGCAAGAATTTCTATGCAAGTTGATGAATGATTGGAGCTAATAAAGCAGAAATACAATTTTCAACAGGTTAGGCTTAGTTTGATCACCAGTGCACTCCAGTGCACCACTTCTGTAATGATGCATCTATCTTCATATGTCAAACAAATACATACTTCTGAACTATAATGGAAAGTGCTGTGGGTTTAATGAAGTATTGTATTAGTATTTTTCTATATATGTATTTTTATTCTATGAAAATCACAGGAAGAAAATCATCAAAATGAAGAGTTATAGAGAGAGATTTTAGACTGTATGAGCAGACCCCAAGACATGTTTTCATGAAGGAAAACAGCATCAGTTCCCAAGTAGGGGATTATTCTATATTGTCAGGCATTCACAAAGTAAGTTTCTGCTTCAGTGTGTTCATGTCAACAAGTAAAGTGAATCACAGAGTGGCTTGGGTTGGAAGGGACCTTAAAGATCATCTCATTCCAACCCCCTGCCATGGGCAGGAACACTTTCTGCTAGAGCAGGTTGCTCAGAGCCCTATCCAACTTGGCTTTGACACTTCCAGGGATAAGTTATCAGTGTGTAATGCATATGCTTT
>JAOXXN010000025.1:1322513-1357592 GCA_026770055.1 Myrmophylax atrothorax | reverse complement strand
CAGGTTGCTCAGAGCCCTATCCAACTTGGCTTTGACACTTCCAGGGATAAGTTATCAGTGTGTAATGCATATGCTTTTGTCTCTAGTGTGGAAATACCTGTGAAAGACAACAAAAAACTAAATATTTTTTATTGCAACTTGTGGTTCTTGCTCCTGAGGTCTCCGTGAACTATATGAATGCTGATTTTTAGGTCTTTGCTGAGTTTAAGCTCAACTGGAAGACTACTCAAAATGCTAAAATTTCTAATGTTTCCTCACATATCCTTTCCAAAAGTGCCTGCGGCAGCAAATGCCATTGGAGAGTCTGTGCCAATTGGAGAGCCCAGCCATGAGAGGCAGTTGGGCATCAAGCTGTGCAGAAGCTTCTTACGCATGAGACAGTAACTGGTGGTTGTGTAACACAAAGGAAAAGGTATTTGAAACAAATATGGTACCAAAGAAATTGTAAGAGTGGCTTGAAGTCTGACCTGGTACTGAAGAGGAAGGGGACTATGTACGTGAGCAATAACCAGCTCGAAGGTGAGAAACAGCAGCTGAGCAAATTAGAGAAATATTTTGACCCCATTTAGACCTTTGGTTGCTGCAATTGGTGCTGTGCAGTGAAAACAAGATTTTAGAATAGAATTATTGTCAGGCAGTTCTAGTGATGAATCTGCTCAGAAGTTTTTATGCTGCTGCAAAGCAGCAGTGACTGATTGCAGGTGGACTAGACTGGGACTATGCCCATAAATACTAAAACACATTCTTTTGTGAAGTAAATAGGTAGTGCAGGACTGTATGTGTCAGTGAGGTTCAAATCATCATCTTCTCTAAATAAACTATTCCACTTACAGACATGGAAAACAAAGCTTTGTAAACAAGAGATGCATAGATAAGCATCTGAAAGACTGCATTCATGTTCAACCTTTAGAACTTCCTCCCCCATCTATTTTGGGATCTGTGTGATTATCTCTTTGGACCTTGTTTCATGCAATACTGTGGTCTGCAGCAGCTGCCATAAATGCATTTCCCCAGTGTTAATTTTACTGTATAAAATAAGCTCTGGCAATGTGTTGACTAGTTAATTGAACTATATAACCCTTTCTGGAATTTGTGACTCCAAGTCACTGAACAATATAATTCATCTCAGATTTTATTAAAGTCCTCAGTGAAATTTTAAGGCTATAGTGGTATATTAGAATGCAGTGAGTACAGTGTATAACCAAGAAAGCCACCTCTCCAGTGGGCCTTTAATAAAATAAATGTTTTCTGATGGTGCAGTGCTTATTTCTAGCTTATTCCTGTTTCAGCTCAGAAATATTGCATCTAGAACAATTCAGAAAACTGTTAAATGTATTTGAGGAGAAGGAGGAGTAGAAGGGAAAAGGTCACAAGGAGATTTAAATGTTAAAGTAAAAATTTAAAAATCAACATGATTGTTGCATAGCACGACTTTGTGATCGGTAGAGTACAGTGGAAATACTGAATTTAGAAAGAATAAACTGCCTAACAGCATGCTCCTGAACCATTTGTTATTTCCTAATTAAAGCTTGTGAAAGGGCAGTTTATACATGACTATAATAAGCTCAGTGTGGGAGATGTCAGAGCGTAAATCAGACTCTCTACAGCAGTGGAGCTTTAAACATCTCTAATGACAAGTGGTGGTAGGTAGATGATACAAAAAGACTGTTTTGACAACATGATTGATTGAGATCTTGAAATATATAAGCAAACAAAAAGTGTGAATTCAGCAGGAAACAAAACCTGCGTGCTGTACAGCATATAAAGTGTAAAGAGGATGATGGGAACCTTGTGGCAAAGAAAGTATGAAAAAAAGTCATACTTAAGCAAACTAGCCATTGCTACTCAAGACAGGATTTACCTTAAAAGTATGAAAGCAGTTGTACTAAAGGGTATGTCTTGCACCCTGAGATACCTCAGTATCTCTCACTCAGATTGAGGGCAACCACTTCCAGCAGAGAACTTGTCATCTCTTTGGGGAGAATGGAGCCTTAGGAGACCATTGAAGTTACTGGTATTACTTATTCACATCTAACTTTTGGTAACGTCAGTTTGTACAAGTAGGACTTTCAGATGCACCCATTTTTGACCAGCCTGTGTTTTCCAGTCGATTAAAATGGGAGCACAAATAGGTCAATGTTAAGTGCTTTTCCACATATTCCCTTCTGTGGAGACATGGACAAGTATGTCCTGTGACAAGCTGCTTAGTTAGTTCAGCACGTGGTTCCAAAATGTCACTGGGGATGGAGGGGCAAGAGCAGGACATTTTAGATTACTTCCAGTTTCATTTTGACCTTTCAAAGATTTGAGAAGCAGACACAGCAGAGTGATTGGGTTCTCTGCACTCATCTCTCTCGGCACATTAACAAAATACCCGTGTAATTAGTAGGAGAGCTGCTGTCAGTGGGGGTTGTGCGTGTGATATTGTTAAGGTCACTGTGTTCCCTTGTGTTCTGTTTGCCACTTCAATAACTGTCTTGTCTTTATCCCACTGATATGTTTAGGAACCTAAACAGACTTGTTTTCTTGCCTTGACTCGAGTTGCAATAGTTTGTGATGTCCAATACAGATCATTGGATGCCAGGAGAGATGTGCTTCTCACCACACCAGAGCATGGCCTGACTGCTAAGGTATTAACAAATACCTTTTCTCTAGAACCAAAATCAGCTATTTGGCTGTTGGATGTAAGACTTTCATCACCCATATCTGGTATATCAGTTATAACCACTAGTAAAGTTCTTGTCAGATGCTTTATATTTGATTCTGGATGTTTAATTCTTTACACTGATGAAGTCCTATGTGTATCTTCTTTTCTGCTAACCTAGAACCAAATTTCAAAGGTAGTAAGGGATAGCTGAAGGATTTGTTCTCAGTAAGGATAGGTTCAAACTCAGAAGCTTTGAGTTTGCAGGAACTTTACATGAATTAATCTCTGAATACACGTTTTGTGAACTAGATCTCACTGGAGGTTTCCTTAGATTTTCCACAGTTATTCCTGAATTCAAACCTGTGTGTCTTGGGCTTGAAAAAATGTTCTTCTTTGTGGCTGTCTGAAAAGGGAAATACTCAGGCACAGAACTGGCAGTACTTAGCTTTCCAAACAGTTTATTTGTCATCCTGCTTCTGTTTCCCAAATGCCGATGTTTTATTTGCATTTATAAAAGGATAAAATAGAAATTATGCAAATTTAGATTTATTTAGTGGCAGTTGACTGAAATACCAAATTGATAAGATCTGATCAGCACTTCCATTGCCACAGCATCAGATCATTCCCTGCCTTCTGCCATCACACAGTACAGAAACAGGAAATCGGCCACTGAAATAAAGGTGAGAAATTTTATATTAGAAAACAGCTTGTTTATGCAATAGCCACAATCTGGAATTAAGTAAAACAAAAAGTCATGAAGATAAACATGTCAGGGGAAGTCAGAAGGGACAGGTTTTTGCAGCTATTGTCCAGGCTGGGATAACTCCAGGAGTAAATATTGCAGCTGACCAAGGGTCAGGATGGAATTTTTAACAGTCCCTGTGCCGTAGAGCATCAGCTGGCTCTGGCTGTGTATGGTAGAATTGGTGAATTGGTTTCTGCCTTTTTGCAGATCCACATGTGCATTAAAATTAGTGAGTGGGTACTACCTGTTGCAGTTAGCCACGTGTTGGCTTTTGCAGCCTGAGAGTCTGAGACAATTTAACACCAAATCAAAAGGCAAGGGAAGAACATGGGAAATGATTTTTGTTTTCCCTTGTAGCTATTTTTCTGTCCTGTTTGGCTAAGGCAAACCCATACATCAAAGTGGCACAGATGTGGCACCCAAGTCCCATGTGGTATGTTTTAGAGCTCTGCACAATATTCATGGAAGTTAGTAGGTACAGGATAAGCATTCCATGTTACTGAGCCTCTTGCAGGTGTTTTGTCGAAGATGGTAACATGATGGACAGTGTTTGATATCAGCCATTTAAGTTCCATTTCCAACAGCTGAATGAGCTTGCTGTATTTTTGTTTCTAACTGTTAATACCTTCTCTCTCTTCATTCTTCACAAATCCCTCTACATCCCCACCCCCAATATTGCAGGAACTCTGACAAAGGTAAACCAGTCAAACAATCAGTAGAAGCTCTAGAGACTGAGGGGTACAAAAGGGGGATTGAACCGTCTGATTTCTTTGGAATGGGCTGTCTTACTTCCAGACTAAAACCTGCCAAATGCTCCCCACTGTTTTACATGCTGGCTGAAACAGCTTTCTACACACCTTTGGCTATCCTTGTTTTGGATCTGTAGTTGAATCCCTTAAGCTGTTGAGTTCAGTAAAAGAGAGAAGTTGCTGAAGAGTTGGTAACTCCATTTAACCTTCTGTGAGATAACGGCCATGGGGTGTCTCGAAGCACCTAGATTGTCCTTCAGATACTGATAATATTAGGAAAATAGGATTTTCATTAAATACAGTGGCTGGTTTTTCTTTTCAAGAGGGAAGTCTTTTTCGTGCTGTGTCATTGTTATTATTAAAGGTTTGACAGTCCTGCACAGTGTATGGCTATAATCCCTCAGTGGAGGAACAGTCTGCTTTTCTGCTGCGATATCACTGTGTTCATCCAAGTTTGGTTTTTTTTTTCTTTCTACCTCCTGTTCTTTTGCCATTGCTTGCCAGTATTCATAAATATGCGTTATCAGCTGAACCTCTCCAAATTTGCCTGGCAGAATATATCTTTCTTTTCCAAAGGTCTCTATTTAATATGAACCGTGCTCCAATCATTGCTAGCACCTGTTCACCGGTTACATGGTGCATCAGCAGTAATTTTAGAATTCTTCAGCAGCGTGACAGCTTGAAATTGTCATTTCTTTATGAACACTGGATGCACTGAAATCATGTTAGTGCAGTTGTCATTTTTCTTTGTACTCAAACATTAGATATGTTTTTGTGAGTTGAGATGGGGGGGTGAACAGTTTTTCACTAAGCACCACACTCAGTTCTCAGGAAATGAGAAGGGGTCTTTAGTGCAGGATGTATTTCAATGGTTATCCACAGCAAAGAGAATGCTTTTTGAAGTGGCAGGTATGGACACTTCATCTTAGGACACAGATGATGCTGCCACATGAAGGACTTTTTGAAGCACTTAACTTCATTATAATAAGTGGAATAACATTATCTTTACTAGCAGGGATTGGAAACAAATAACAATTTTTTTTTAATATATTTAGCATTAAAGAGAGAGACATTTTAGCTCAAAACTGAAATGAAGGTATTAAATACATGATACTCAGCAGAGGTAGCATTAAAATAATTTTATTGTTTTAATGTTCATATTAGGAGTATCTTAATGTAATCAGATGGATGAAGAGTCTACCTTCTCATGTGTGTGGTTCCAGGGATGATTATGTGCCAACATCTCCACAGTTTAGATAGCTCAAAATTTAGGTATTGATTTTATATGCAAATCTTCACTGGCAAATTCTAGATAATGTTGAAAGTGTTTTTGTTTGATTTTGGCTGTTTGTATTAGTAGTTTAAGGAGTTCCCCAAACTGTCCATGATCTCACTGTGTATAATGCAACAAGCACTGGAGCAAAACCTTGGCCAAGTGCCCCAAGGATTTACTGCCTGTGGATAAGACAACTGGCAAATTCCTGGAGATGGGGCAGAAACCAAAATGGAAGTGCTTGCAGTGAGAGACATCAAGCTCATCTACCCAGTCATTGAAACCTTCCAAGATTTTCAGTGTACATTTTAGAAAGGGGTGTTTTAAACATTAACTGGATGGCAAAAATTTCCATTCTTTGGTTTGATGAAGCAATGTGATGTTCACCGATTTCGGCAGAACTGGCTGTGGGAACAGAGCTCTGCTCTGGAATGAAGGCAGAACTGATCAGGAGCTGGTGCCACAATGTGGCTGCTCTTTGCCAAATGGGAAGTGAACAAAAGGTCTTGATGGCGAGGGACACGACAGTGTTAGTACTTGTCCTGTCTTTCAGCAGCAGGATGGAAATGGGATATCTCCTCACTTCTGCAACAGATTAAATTATGGATATCCATATAGTATTTTGGCAGGAGGTTTTGGCAAATCTACTTTACTTCTGAACTTTATGGTTTCACTTCTCATAAATAGGAATGATAAAGTCTAACAATTTTAACACTTTCATGGTTTTTATAAATACAGAGAATAATTATAAATACTCTTCAGAATACTGATCAGAATAGTTTCTTGTTTCCATTTTGTTTCAGGCATGATAAGGAATCAGAGAATGAATTGTGGGGAAATAAGTGCTTTTGAATAATGGCTAAAAAGTGGTAGATTTATCAATGTTGTTGTAATTAGGTGTCATGATGTGTTACCATTGCATTCAATTATTTTGGAAAAGTTTTTAGACTTCAGTTCTTTGTCTTTATTTAAAATTATACCACAGCACCCTGTTTTGTGTCTGCAACACTTAAATTCTGTTGTTAAACAAAAGGTGTATAATATTAATTAACTGACTATTTATTAGGTACATTATGTCAGTATGAGCAGTTACTTTATGTATGCATTAGTACACCTCTCTGTGTTAAGATCATCTCTAGCACAGCCAAGTAGAATTAAACAATAATCTAAGAAGCTATTACTTCACTTTCTGAAGCAGACAGTTCAGATCTTAATTGATAGGTCTCCACAGTTGCCTTGTAGGGGAACTTCTGCTAGGATGGTAATGATAGAAGAATAATTTCTGGTGTTTACAGTTAAATTACTCTGCCTCTAGCCCTCTCCTGATTCCTCTGACATGCATGACTGACACAGTCAATATCCATACTCAGATGAATCCTAAATAACTATCTCTTTTCCTGACCTGTCATCCAGCTTCTTGAACTAGCACTTTGAAATCATGTTTGCTGTTTAGTCACTATCTGAATGCTGCCATCTTTATTGCTGATATTATCATATATCTCTACAGTGTTGATCCAGTCATGCCTTACTGTCTATCTTGTAAATATTGTTAACTTTGGCATTTATAATGGCTTGTTTTTCTTTTCTCTATTCTGTTCTTATCTTACCCTGAAATATATGTATTAATTATACTCCTCCAACCTGCATCTCCTTTGCTACCCCTGCAGTCATTGTCTTACTTCCATTTCAGTTGTTCTTTCCTCCTTTTGTTCTCACTCCTTCCACAAATTCCTCAGTGCTGTTCATCAGTGAAAATTGTCTTCTCATTCTTACAACCTTTTGTTGTGCTATTTCACTTGATCTATTCATCCCTCTTCCTAATGTGACCTTTATTTCTTTATCTTGACTGTGTCTGAGATAATTAGTTCATATCTGGAACCATCTTTCTCGTCTACTGAGCAACTTCTATGTGTTTTCATTAAATTCTGCCAGAAATTCTGCCTAGAAAATCAGGTCCACAGAAATAAATAAATACACTTGAGTGACTTCAGGATTTTACAGCATGTTTTAAGCTGTCTTCTACCTTTCCCTGATCGATAGCTCAAATAGTGTCACTTAAGCTGTTCTCCATTATCAAATTGCCATTTTTTTCTGCATGCACTAAATTATAAGGTCTTTGAGAAGGGTTCCTATTTCAGTCTATTCATGTACAATAAACATACAGTGGTAAATAAATTTTATTTCATCATGGAAATAATCTTTAAACACTGAGAAAAAAGTTATTTAATTATGTTATTTTAACATTTAAATGGACACAAACTGGAGAGAATGAGGAACAGAAGGAAAATATACATGATTGAACATTAATATTTTACTGTAAAAGAATTAAATATCCTAAGGAAATAACAAAAACCAGTTACTTCTTCCAGATGATAGTTAAAGTTTGATGAAATAATAATAAAAATTTAATCTTCCAGTTGAATGAAAACACTCCATATGTTGTTAAATGTGCCTAAATTTGAATTCAATTTTGTTGTTCTTTGGTCTCCGCCAAATGCTGTTTATAGAGGTCAGTTTCTTACAAATGAAGACCAGGCCATTCCTTGTTTGTGTGATCGTTTATAACTTTTATCACATGATTTTTCTTTTGGATCCTACTGCTGTCCAGATCCTTGAGGGCAAGTCAGAAGTAAATGCCTAAACAGAGGAAATTCATGTGCGAGAAGCATTTTTTCCTATTTGTTCACAGAACATATTTTATTTAAATACTTACAGATTAAATACTGATCCTTTTTGAAAAGTAAACCAGTGCATTTAGGACCATTGTAAGCATGGAACAGGCACCTTATGGATCTCAGAGCATTGTTTTATATCTTATTTGTATTTTTCCATCTGCCAGTGCAGCTGTGACAGTGGAGCTGAATGTCATTCTTGCACTTTGTGTTCTGCATCTGCTCCATAAGTGTTTATCTCTAAACCTTTTGTTCTGTGCCATTCCTCACTCTGTCTGTTCTGCACACTCTTGATCTTTCTTCTGTTTATCATTCCTTACACCCTAGTATGTACTATCATTTACAGTATCCTTTCCAAGTTCCTTCTTCACATGCGCTGAGACTGTTAAAACTGTCTTTTGCAATGCTTTGCTTCATGCCTTACACCTTTTATTAAAACTTATCTTTTATTTCTGTATCCGTGAAGCCTTCATTATTCCTTCTAACAAGCACATTTTTATAGCTAGTACAATTTCAC
The DNA here is from genome assembly GCA_026770055.1 of Myrmophylax atrothorax. Lineage (NCBI taxonomy): Eukaryota > Metazoa > Chordata > Aves > Passeriformes > Thamnophilidae > Myrmophylax > Myrmophylax atrothorax. The sequence goes on along the minus strand of JAOXXN010000025.1, from coordinate 1,348,989 downwards.
TTCATCTAGCACCCAGGTCATTCTCTCTGTGTCCACCATCATCAAATCTGTCTGAGCAGTCATGGCAAATGAATAATAAATGTTCCTTCAGAAAAATTTCTCCTCTGCCTACCCTTTTGTTTTACATAAACTAGTGATTTCCCCTGAAATATCTTTTCATTTTATGTTCCATTACTGCAATATCTACAGATTGCTGTAATGTTCCTGCAAATCTCTGATACACTGAGTTCACATCATAACTACTGATGTTCCAGCCCAATGTGATTCTTTCTGTGCCAGTCACAGGCTTGTTTTCCCACTCTTTCTCCTGAGGGGCAAAAACAAACAGCCTTTTTGTAGTTGTCCATTACCATCTCAGGATATGTTCCTTGCCATCCAGTTCTTGTGATCAGATATTCACAGAACAACTTGTTCTTAGGTGTTTCCCACGTTTCTGGTCTGAGCTATTCACCAGGTTGTTCTGGTGGGGTTGGCACCAGAGCTTTAAGTTGGGTGAGAGTTTGAAGTCAGAAGTGCAAATCTCATTTTTCACTGGAACTTGTCCCTGCCAGCTGTCACACTAGGTTGGTGAACTAGTGAAGTCAGGAGCAGTGGGTGTAGCCTTGCATGGCAAAGCTCAGCAGAATTACTTGGGAAATTTCAGCCAGCACAGGATCAAAAATGAGTGAAATATCCTGACAGGTCTGTGCTTTGAGTTTCCACGTGTCCCCATCCTAAAGGTAAGGTTGTTGTCGAGCAGCTCCTTTTCTGTGTTTGCCATGCTTTGGGGCTCCATTGCTGAGGAAATCACAGTGGCTGCTGCACTGGCAGCAGGAACATCCAACGGTATGGCAATGCAGTTTCTCAGATTGGGATGTCAGAGGGCAACATTGAAGATCCAGTGGCATTTAAGAAGCTGGGCAGGGACTTAGACTTCTAGACTTTGAAGAGAAAAACAGTTCCTTAATATTCATCACACAAAGATAGTCAAAGCCGACGATTGCTTTATAGTCATTTCTGCGTGATGTATCTCAGTAAAGGAATCTTCTAAGAAAATAATGCATGTGGCAAAAAGCCAGCCAGGGGAGCAGCCAGAGGAAAAGTAACTGAAGTGCTTTGATTCCAGGCATGAATATTCTAAGCAGACAGAAACATGTTAACTTTACCTGCTACCTTTAGCACACACATTTTGTTTAAACTTGGTACTGTGCAGAAAACATTAGATGCTTTTGACACTCCTGCTGCCCACATTACTTTTAACAACTCAACTCTGGAAGCTTTTTCAGAGCCTTGGAGTGTTGTACTTCAGTATGTTCATTCTTCTCAACTTCTCCTTTTTTTTAAAACAAGTTTAATGAGACACATATTTAATTAGCAACATGCTAATGAATAAATACAAACAGATATGCCCCTGCACACAATGCTATTGAAGAATATCAGTGTGAATATTAAAAATTAAAGCCAATGTTACAAAAGGCAAACATGTTGAATAAATAATGGCTGCTACTATTTACAAAGCACACAAACCAAGAAGGGAACCTCCCTTGCTAAAGATGAGGAGAATGGGGAAAAACACAGAAAAGCTGAAAGTATCTGCAGTGGAATTTTATTGTTCACATTTTTTTCTCTCTTTCATTCCATTCCTTTGGGACATGGTCTAGTTCTTTTTATTACACTTGTGAATGTGTCAAGCAACCTGCAATACAGTGGATGACAGCTTAGGTGCTGGTGGCAGAGGATGAAGAGGTAGAGCTGCTTCCAGTGCAGGAGTTCATTCTTTCAGTCATCTTACAGCATGGAGCATAGTGCTGGCTTCACTTTGGCAGAAGTTTCGCTTCTTAAAATGTCTGTGTGGACATTTAAGAATCTTGGAGGGTCTTTGTCAAAGAAGAAAGTACAGGCTTGAGTTAATTTTGTATCAGATTAATATCCTTGTTTGTTTTACTTTCACCTATTTTGTAGTGTAGTGACACTGTGCACTGAAGGGTATTTGATTTCATGTGGTTTACAGGTGTGACTAAGTTTCAGTGGTAGATCAGGAAATCTCTTCATTATGATGTGTTTATAAAATAAAACTCCTGTCATATCAGCACAGGTAAAACAATTATCACTCTGCAAAATATAGGCTGTAGTTTCTAAAGAATTTTAAAGGACTCCCAAGGGAAACATGCAATAAAAGTATCAACCATTTGCTAGGATTTATAGGAGTAATTTGTCATTACACTTATTTTCTGTTACGATACTGAGGTTGGGAGTAATGATAAATGCATAATGAAAGGCCTTGAATAATGCATCCCTAAGTATTTAAAGTTATTCCTGTAGGATCCTGACCATCCGTTTCTGAGTTCTCAGTCAAACTGTGTATTTCATCACTTTTTTTTTTTAATCTTGAATTTTAAAAAGCTTCCCTTTCAATATAATGATGATCTGTACTCTGCCAGCTTGTGTCTAACCAAACTCTTTGCCTTGGGGATTTCAGGACGTTGAATAAGCAGTGCTGTGGAGCAGCAACACATTTTCTCTTAAGACTCAAACACAAAAATAAAAAACAAACTAATGATCAAGAGGTAGTTTCACACAGACCTCGAGTATTCTGTAATGATATACAGACATATTTCTCCTTTTCAAAACAAAAATATATCCAAGACTGAACCCAGCACTCATCTTTTAAAAGTGCTGTTTATTATTCATTGTTAACAGATAAATGAAAAGCTGTGTTTGTAATAGGTACATATTTCATACATTCAAGCATACATTCAGTATTTATTCCCATCACCCACTTTCATCTGTGTGAGTAGGAGAATATTTTCATGACAAGGGTATGGATCAAGAAGAGCTAGCAGAGGTTGTTCATACAGCAATATTATAAGGCAGTGGAAGTATATAACTCACCCTGTGTGTTGAGCCATTTACTGCCATCACACTGCACACACATAACGAGCCCCACATTGCACTGCCTTTACCTGCAGTGCAGAGAGTTGCCGAAGTTTTCCCACACTGGGGGCACAGCATCAGCACTACCAGGCTACTGAGCTGGAGTGATCCTGCAGCCAGCTCTGCTTTGCCTGCCCTCTGCTTGTCTTCCTGCTAGGGCTGGTGGTGCAGGGAGTGGAGAAACACACCTGCCCTGGTTTAACCCCAGCTCAGCCCTACACAGACACTCACGCACTCACTCCCATGGGATAGGGGATAGAATGAGAAGGGTAAAAGTGAGAAAACTCATGGGCTGAGGTAAAGCCAAAGCCACATGTGCAAGCAAAGTAAAACAAGGGATTCATTCATTCACCACTTTCCATGGGCAGGCAGGTGTTCAGCCATCCTCAGAACAGGGGAGATCCACCCTGTGTAACAATGACTTGGGAAGACAAATGTTGTCATTCCAAATATCCCCCACTTCCCTTCTTCTCCCCTCTACTTTATGTGCTGACCATGATGCCATATGGTCTGGGTTGTTGCTTGGGATCAGTTGTCCCAGCTGTGTCCCCTCCCAAATCCTTGTCCATTCGCAGAGCACTTGCTGGTGGGATGAGGAGCAGAAAATGCCTTGACTCTGTGTAAGCTCTGCTCAGTGATAACAGAAATATCCCTGAATTATCAACACTGTTTCCAGTACAAATAAAAGACCCAGCCCCATACCATCTCCTGGGTAGAAAATTAACTTTATTGCAGTCAAAACCAGCAGAACACTCCTGGGCTTTAATCTCCCTTTTCCCTGGACCTACCAGAATAAAAAGAAAGTAACTCTTGGGTAGGTTTGTAGCTCTGATGCTACTGCTATTGGCTTTGGATGCAATGAGCTAGTCTAGAAAAGAGGTGTTTCTGCTGGGAAGAAGTTTATGTAAAGATAGAAATTTGAGGAGAAATTCTTTTCTTAGTGCAAGATCAAAGGGAGGGACATGAACATAAAATTCAGCTTTGATTGCATTGCTGAAGAGTCCTGAGATGACTCTGTCTTAAATCTGGTCTGGAGATTGGTGATCATGAATGGCTTCTGTTGACTTTTCTGCATGACCTTTCCTTTTTATTTAATTTGTGTTAGACTTTGGTGTGTTTTGTTTTGGTTTGATTTTTTTTAAGAGGAAATTTTCTTGATAGGTAATTAAAAATCTTGTCATAGATTTTCGAAGCACTGTGTTCTTAGAGGAACTGCAGAGTTAGATGACAGCTGAAGACCTGAAAATCCCACCTGCACACTTCCTTAATGCAGTACTGTTTTAGAACGATGTTATACAGTCACTGTGGGAGTGGAGATCATTCTCAGGATCATAGTAGTGAGGGAATTCATCCATGAGACTGTATCTTTATTAAGCTCAGGTTCACACTATTAAGAAGTCTTGAGATTGCCTGTCCTTTTAATGGACTGTAAGTTCACTTTCAAAATGATACTATAAAGTGATTCAAAGTGTGCCTGTCCAAAATATGGAAACTCTCATCCTGTATATTTACCAAAGTGGTCTGAGTGCCTTGTGAAGAAAATAAAATAAGAGAATACTTTATTATTTCTTAGATGTGGCATAGTCAGAGGGCATTCACATAAAAGTATATGTGCTGAAATGAAATATGACAAAAATATTCTTCTAAAAGCTCCTTGAGGAATATCAAATGGACCCACTGATTCAAATTTGAACAACATTTTCACATTGGTGGTCCATTAGTCCATCTTTTTCAGTGAACCTGAAGATAAGACATTGCAATGCAGTCTGGACATGCTTTCCCCTCATCTTCTGTTACTAAGCAACTTCAGTGAAAATGGAAAGATGAACTCACTGGTATTGATGTGTTGAGTAGGAACACATTCAGGCTGCAAACCAGGATGTTGTCTGTGGAAGAGACAAAAATGATATTTTGGATGACAATGAAAGCCCAAATTAAACCAAGCTATGATGCACACTTCTTTGCTGTTTCCCCTAGTTGTTTAAAAATATAAGACAAATCCAAGAAGAATTACAGTTGAACACTCCTACGGTTTCCTTGCTGCCTCAGACAGATTGTGGATGAAAAACTGTGACATAATGTATTAGTTAAAAAAGGCACAGTATAGCAACCTCTCACCTCTCTGGTCCTGTGTCAGTTATGCTGCCAGTGCACAGAGGCATTCAATCCAAATTATGTAGGTTATTCAGTTTATCTGATCATTAGAAAAGGACTTCAGGAGCAGCAAATCACAATTCTAAAAGACTCTGAGGAATGTAGAAAGTAAATTTACTACTACTATGGGAAGGGAAGAGTAAAAAGACTCAGTGCAGGTTTGGAAACTTGTAAGATGTGGTGGTTTAGAGCTCACAAGTCAGCCTGAAAGCCTGGCTAAGAGAATTGGGAGGTAAATACAAGCATTCCCTGCAGCGCTTTGTAGTTTCACTTTAGAAGGACTGGGGAGAAACAGAAAGATACTAAATGAATTGAGAACTTTAATCAAAAGGACTAAAAAAGAGATAAGCTGACTAGAGGAAAAAAAAATGCAGGTTAGCAAACAAAGAACAAAGAGAGTGTTTGAATACAATTACCAAGAAATAAGGAATAGAAATAGGGCACTCATGCAGACAGAGTACAGGGAGGGAAGGTTGAGCAAGACAGGATTTTTTGAAGATCCATATGGAGTTGTACAGAAGGTATCGAAGGGAAAAAGGATGCAAAAGTTCATCTGTCTCTGAGAACCTCATTGAAGGATGGAAAATGGGTCATAAAAAATAACAAAACTCCCCTTCTCTTCCTCCCAATTTTCCTTCTCTTCCTTTAATATTTATGTGTGTTATTAAAGAAACATTTCTGGAAGGCACTAAGAGCAGAAGCTTTAAGTATCCCTGCAGAGACTACCTTGCTATAGCAAAATGTTCAGCATTTGAGACTGACTTCCTCTGAACACAGAAACAGTGACTGGAAACTGCAAATGACAATTGGAAGATATGTGAGAAAGGCCAAACTCAGATAAATGACAGTGCAAACAGGGTAATAAAGGAGACATATGAGAGGGCAAGAACTAAAAACACTATCTGCCTGACAGAGAAGGGGAGAAACAGAAGGGATAGCACTGCAATATGTAGCAACGTGCCACGGTCAGGATTTGACAACACCAGCAAATGAATGGGAGAGTCTAAAGCTGCAGTGGACAGATCTTACATCCCTCTGCCTGACACCCCAGGGAAACGCTGTCTCTTGCTTGTAGTGTGGCAGTATGAACATAGTTTGTCATGCTAAAGCAAACAAACAACCCCTACCTTTCTGAAGGGAAGTAAATAGGATATTGACAGTCTGCTCTTTGAGAAAACACCTTCCAGAGCGGCCGCAAAAAGCAGTTAAATGGATTGGCTTTGTATCTTAAAGCTGTAGTTTGACAAATGTTTCTTTTGGTGGCAGTACTGGCTTAAGCAGTTTGTATCCACCTCTGTGCCACCCTGCTCCTCGTGACACTAAAGTGCTCAGGGTGCAGGCGGTGACCAATACCTTGGTCCAGTTCAGAATACAGCACCCAAACCAGATATACTGGTCCAGTGAGTGCTGGGAACAGGGGCATCACGGCACATGGAGCAGTTTAAACTGGCTGTGTCCCAAGACAAAAATGCTTATGGACACCCTTGGCCTTTCAAGTGGAAAGACAAATGGAATTTGGTTCATTTAATTTGCGCATGGGCAGTAAATTGACACAGATGTACAGATACGTCTAAAGCTTGGAATAAAGCAATGCTCTAGTGTTGGTGCCCTGAGTAGAATTAGAGATCAATGGCTTTGAAAATCTGATTTGGAACTTTACAATCATTTAAATGTTTCCAGACCCATTTTTCTTTTGGGTTTTGTTTTTGGTTTTTTTTCTCCCCATTGACGTGCTGTTGAATGTTAAGGAATTAAATGCATGTATTTCATTGTAAACCTCAGTGAAGAAGGTTGGTTTACCAGCTACTGTGCTTTCATGTTAAATAAGAGAGTAGTTACATATTTTTTTAGTTTTAATATAGCTGAAGAAGACTGTCTTGTCATCTAAAACACTGAACACAGAGAGGTCGGACTTATAAAATAATAAGATTTCCCTGTGCCTTGTTGCAGATGCAGGAGTAGGACAGTGGGTGGAAGAGAAACCTGTCAGATCTCAGGAGCAGCAGATGCAATTATTGCTCCCCAAATAAGCTTGAGAATAGTTTCTTTTGACACAGGACCTGAATGGTAAGAAATGCTTACTATTAAGAAACGCTTGATTATTTTTTTGATCTTTTATCCTTACATTTGGATTTGCAGAAAGATAGTTCTGTCTGTACTCTTGCTGTGCAACTGACTTTTTCTGAACAAATACCTAGCTCATATAAGTGGCTCTGTGTCCCACGGGAAACAACTCAGTGAAGCCCAAAGTAGTGGGTACCTTCCAGGGTCAGTACTTTATGATGTGTTTATTGACATACTTTATTTGAGAGGCAAGAATGTTTACTTACTTCCGAGGATAAGTGCATGCTTCACACAATGGGGAATTCTCAGCTGAGCTTCTTTCTCTGCAATGACTCTTAAGATATTGATACATTGGTATTCTGAATCCAGGTTGTAAAATGCTACAGGATTATTTCTTAATAAAATGTGCACAATGCCCACAGTGTCTTATAGCAGGTGACTTTCTGACAGACACCACTACCTGATTTAGCTTTTGATCCCATAATGAAAACTTGGATTGTTTTTCTACTTTGATAAACCCACCCTTGAAACAGCAGAAAGATGCAGACACTCAATTTCTTACTCACCAGGTAAGCTTCATTTACATGCAGGCTTTCTGCCAACAATTAGAGGTTGCAGTTGGCCAGAGAGAATTTTAATTCTGTCGTCTTTGGTCACCTAGGAAAACTGGTGGCAACACCACGAAAGATGAACAAATTTCTGGTAAAACTGAAACACACAGTACTTCAAAAACCAATGTATAAAATAGTATATAAAATGACAACAACTGAAAGCTGCAACAATCCCCTGAAGGTGCCCCATTTATAGATTGGAAAAGAAAAATTGTTAAGATCTAGTAAATATCAGATTACTCGATTCATTGCAAGTAGTTGAAAACTGCATTAATCAAGAGAAGTAGCTGTTGTGAAATGCCGTTGTTACAGTGAGAGAGTGTGTTTGTTTGTTTGCTTTTCTGTTTAATAAAACACACAAAGTCAGGTGAAACAAATAGATTAAGAAGCCAAAAATGAACAATGAAATTATTAACAGGCTAACAGCAGGCCCACTACTTTGGACGAGGCACACTCATACTCTGCAGGTGTCAGATGATCTGATTTAGGCATCCAGTAGATGATTCTTCATTACTGCTCTAACCTGCTGAATCAATTAGCTTTCTCATTAGTGGTTTTACCATGATATTCATCTCTCAGAAAGGCTGTATTGCCACTGCAGTTTTTTAAAGGACATTAATTGCATCTACCCTGACTGTTGCATTCAGTGGCTCTTGCTGCAGCCAGGGAGGAATTTAAGAATCTCCCTCCCCCTGTGTGGACACCCCAGCTTCTCCCCTCTCATTGTTGGTGAAGCAGCTACGAGTAGGTTCTGTTCAGTGTCGTCACTACAATTCCTAGTAAAATAATATGAAGATATACTGAGTACTTTTCTCATTTCCATGGGTATCTCAACAAGGTATGTTGAGTATTTTTTTACCTTTTAGCATTGCTTGGGTTTGGGTTTTTTTTTCTCAAAGAATATTTTTTGTGCAATTGTATATACATGGTTTACAAAGAGGTGGTCCTTCTGAATTTGTTCTAAAACATCCTGTAGGATATTTCCTGCAGTCTTAGGAAGAATTTCTTCTCCCTCACATTTTACTCTGGTGCTTAGACCCACACTTCTGCCATTGAACTTCTAAAAAAACCTCACAAATTCTTATTTTGCTCTGTTTGCTTGGAGAATAGAAGACTGGGATTCTGGTTACAATTATGGTTTCCTGATTGTTCCTGAAACTAGCAGGGTAATGGAGGTCAGAAAGGCATGGGAAGGGGGGTCACACGACAGTCCCTGGAAACTCCACCAGTATTTCACTCACTAAAAACAGAAGTGAGAAATTTCCCAGAGCAACAGCAGTGATGAGCTGAGCAGGCTGATGAGGGTAAACATCTTCTCTGTCACATACCAGCTGGAAGGAGGTACAGGGCTGGCTGAGCACCGACCAGCTGCAGTGGGGCCCCAGCCTGGCCACCTCAGCATGTGCTGCCTGAGGAGTCCCTGCTCCTCTCCTGTGTTTAGCTCAAAGCCTGACACTGCTACCCAGCTGCCAGATCAGAGCTGGATAACATCTACCAGCTCGGGTCACTGCCAGTCTGGCATGCTACTGCCCTTACCTGCACAGGTAGACTTGGCATTCATCAGCTTTCTTGCTCTTGGATCCAAACTAGCTCAGTAAAAGTTCTGTATTCACCCACAGCACTGTATTTTGCCACTTGGATGTATCTTTTGAGTTATTTTACTCTAATCAGTGATATTATGATGATAGAATGGGAAAATGAGGCCTGTCACCCTCAGTCAATACAGACATATTGTCCTACCTACTGAGAGAACATTTCCCTACCTGGGAGAGGGAGAGGGATTTCACTGGGAGTTGTGCCTGAGTGAGCAGGACAGAATTGGGCTACCATTTGTAACCAGGAGGAAAATTGAAGGAAACACCTGCTTTAGTTTTCAGAGAAAGATTAGTGTTTGTGATGGACATGTTTTTGCAAGGTTAGGCTGGCAGGTCTCTGCAGACAGCACCATCCTCCCCTCTGTCCTCAGTATTTTCTGTAAGTATTTCAAATGAGTTTGGATGTCTCAGAGGAACTGAACACTCAGGAGCAAAAAACCACTCTCCTGCAGATCAGTAATGACTAAAATAGCTCAGATATGAGAATAAAGAGCAGCCTGTAGTTCGTAACCAGGACTAGCTGACTGCTGCTGGAACTGGAGTCAGTGCAAGGATAACAAGTATATGTGGTCATTGCGGGGGAAGCAAGAAATCACCATGCACCAATACATGTTTTCAAGCTCTATTTTGGGATTGTTGAGAGTTTTGCTCTTAGCAGCCTAAGCATGTCTATTGATTTGCATGCTGTGGTTTCTGCTCGACAGATATGTGCTGTAGATTTTGGAATACTTGCAGCTTGAAAAGAAAATTTAGCAGCCAGGGAAAGCAACTCAAGTACTGATCTCACTTTAGTCTTCTCAGGCACAGTTACTATCACAAGAGGAAGAAAGAGAAATAATGATATCAAATCAATAGTGAGAGAATGAGTCAAAAGAAGATTGTAGTGTATGAGGATATAAGAGGAAGGAAAAAACACTGTGAAGTGAACTGGACAAAATCCTGATGCTCTCTGAACTGGTATGAAGATAGGAGGCAGGATATGGCCCTTGATAATTATAATTCCCTTTTCTCAGGAATTTACTGAAGCTTTCAGTGAAATTATTTCTCAAAAATAAAGATCTGCGTGTCAGTGTAAACACTGTGATCAGTTAAATGCTAACTAGCATGGGTTTGTGAAGTCTCATTCGTTAATCTTTCAGACCGTGTAAGAGAAGCAGCTTTTGAAGTGCAAAGTATTATCATTATACGTTCATAGAACAGGTTTTGTGCCTCACTCAAATGTAAGAACACTGAAAGTGGCACACAAAGATGCCAGATCTGTGCCAGATCCTGAGTATCTGCAGGCTTCCCCATATTTTCCTCACCTGGAGTTGTCTGAAGGGATGACAAGCTTTCTGATGTGCAGTGCCTTGAAATTCCCTCTTTAATTTTCTCCTTTCTGTGCTTGAACTGCTATGACATCTGCTTTGTTTCTGTTGACTGCTTTTATATTATTTCCATTTTTTTGAGGGATGTCCAGCTCAGGTACCTCTGAGCATATGATAATATCTAAGAGCAGTTAAATATACTCACCTTCCTCTACTTTTATGCAAAGAAACAGATAGTAGTGACTGAAAAATTAGTAGGAAGGGCAGAGACCACAGTGATGGGGACATGAGTTCCAGGGAATTCATGCATTTACACAGTGTTGTGAAGGCAGCTGCGAGCTTGCTCTGCCTGCACTCCTGGTGAGCCAGTCAACAGCTCTACAACCTGGTCACCGATCCCAAGTCACTGAGTCCTGCTGGGAGTTAAATAATATTGACCTGGGCTCAGCAATGTGCCATATAAACATACATTAGTTATAGGTATCATCACTTGCCATTGTTCATTTTAAGTTGTCCTTTGTTAAATACACTGACACCAAAAAGGGAATAAAAATCAATGTCACCCATTCTTACAGGTCACCAATCTTGTCTCATGTGAATTTCTTCATGATACCTTGGAAAGGAGATCAAAGGCAAACTTGTATATTCTAGCCAGGGAAAACACCTGTGTATAGGGAACAATATGGAAAATGTGACTTTTTAATGACTAGGACATCTAGAAACATGCAGGCATGTGTGCTGGGTTTCCACAGTGCTTGTAGAGTCAGCTATGAAATTCCCATGTCTTATAGGAGCAAAGAACAACCTGTTGCTGTTTAAACCATTGCACTTCTCCCATCTGAAACCTCTGAGAGTCCTTTATCTTTATTCTTAAAGCAGCAGTAGCCAGCTTTTGAAAGCAGTACATCATAGTCCAACACAGCTACCTGGAAAGGAGCAGTACATCAGAGAACCTGACTGGGTTTTTTGCCCTTCATTTTTCTTCTCTTCTTCAGATAAAACCTGGCAATGTCAGGCTTCTTGGAATAAAGCTGTGAAAGTTGGAGGGGGCAGAGGAAGGTGTGCTGGTTCTCTTCTGCACAGCTTCCTCACCCGCCGCTGCTCACCAGGGAGGTTCAGGGAAAAGCCTCCTATGTGCCATCTCAATTATTGGTAAATAAGTGGAAATTGATGTTTGGCCCTGGAGTTCAGTACTTGAAAATGCCAATGAAGTAAATGGGGCCATAAAATCACTGACTTAAGCATCTGTCATACTAAAGAATCTGTAATGCAGCATGGCACAGGCACAAGGCATGCTTATCTCAAGGGATGAGAATAACTCTCAACGGAGCTGGGCAGGAATGAGAATTCTCTCATGGGGATTTTCAGAGAGAAAATCACTAAAAATTTTCTTGACAACTAACTTTTTTTTTTCCTGTAAAATTTTAAAAGGACAGGGGAAAGCTGGGAGAATAGGAAAAACTTTTCTCATTTTTGTTACATTTTTTCTATCTGCTGGAATACCATGTGCAAGCACAAAACTGTTTCCTTCTACTTTCTCATACTTGTTTTTTTAGACAGCAAAGCTGCAAGAAATTCAAAAAGTGGTGAGAAACACAGCCTCAGCTTATTTACTGCTTTCCATGTACTAAAACATGCAAGCCATTTGCAGAAAGCACTGAAAGCTATATATTCTGTAAATCATATTTTCACTTTTAAAATTTATTTGCCCAGTGTTGTTACTTTCTGTGAAAGAAAATCTTCTGTCACAAAGTATTTTTTATTGAAAAGCATTCAACCAATTATGGCACTTAGGAACATGCTGGTCCTCTTTTAACTTTTCTTTTAAATATTGTTTTTATTTTTTCTTTTTTTTTTTTTTAATTCTTTGTCTTACCTTGGATTTTAATGTTTGCTTTGCTTACCAAATTAATTTCATGGTTTGGTCTTTGGCTTCACATCATTCTGCCTGAGCTGCTTATTTGTTAGCCAACCCTCTACATAGCTAAAAAAGGTAGGAAAAAACAGAAAGGCTGAATATTTTGAAAATAAGTTAGACCTAGAGACAGCAAACTGCAATGTTTCACTCTAATGATGAGTGAGTTGCATACTGATTCCATGGGTGATAGATCTCTTGAATAGGATGTGCTTTGCATTCTTCAGTTCTGTACACAACAGAAATTTAATTTAAAAATCTCACAGCAGCTCCTGTTATCTCTAAAAAAATATTTTTCACAGATCTATGTAGTCAGAAAGAATTACTGAGGTGTCTACCATTGAACCTCACCTGTTCTTAATAGCTCTCAGTACTGATTCCTAATTTATGCATGCTGTTCAACTTTACTTTTATGTGTTTAGCATGTGAATCCTGACAAGTTAGGTAGTTCTCTAGCAACTTTCAGAAGCTTTAAAAGATCAAGTAGTTAATTAATTTCTGAAATGACATATAATCCAGAGATATTTCACAAACTTTCTTCCCTGTAACCTCAGACAAGTGAAGTTATTGGAGAAGCCTCTGCCTCCTGAAATAAGAAAGTCAAACCTATTTTGATACAGGAGGAATATGATAGCTTGGAAAAAAATTGCAATAATAATTAATTTTTAATGCATCTGATAATAAAAAGCCAATCTGCTTTTATCTGATAATTTGAAAGTCATGTATAACCTCAGCTGATTGGCAGTCATGCCATGTAAATGTTATTCCATGTGAGCTGGGTTTTCAGCATTTTTCTGTTCATTTTGCATATCTGAGTGTGATATACATATTCATAGAAGATATTATATTGTCCCTGAAGTCCAGCTCCCTATTCTCTGCCTTTAAGTGTTGTCACTCAGTACACTTTTATAAAAACATTGAACTGTCAGACATCACAAGTGCTGCAAAGTTACACTGCGAGTGTGATGTTTTGGCTGATTGCTTTCATACTAACTTATTAAATTCTGGATGGGTGCAGGTAAGTGCTTTTGTTTGTTTTCTGGAAGACCTTGGCTGCTTGTATGTGGAGTGCCCAATGGTTTAGCTGGCAATCAATTTACTCAAAAGAAAAAATCATTAGCTCAAAATTCAAAGCTGATGTTAAGAGAAGGAATGGCAAAGCTGGTCTGATTGGGTTTTTTTGGACCATTGAGTCAATGGGCTTGGTGGTGGTTTACTGTACAGTACTTTGCCTGTCTTTGCTTGCATTTCTTATTTTTCTGCTTATAGGCAGGTCATAACAGCAAATAGGTTTCCGAAAATTTTGAGGCAAAAGCCCCACAAGCTACCTGGGCTTGCCAGAATAAGTGGATGTTTGTGTAGGATGAGTTTGGCAGGTGACAGGTCACTGTGTGACTCAGGGGAGCTTGGGGTCTCTTTTCACCTCGGTGTGCTGTGTGACTACCACAACAGTTCCATCTTGTTATTTGTCATTTCCATACCCTATGGGTGTCTTCAGCTCCAGGTAAGAGAGATCTGTCAGCAGGCAGGTTCAAAGAGGAAGGGTTTGTGAAGAGGAACTAGTGTGACTGAGCTCATTTAAACTGTTTGCAGATTGTCTGAGGAGATCAAGACTGTTATGGATGTGTTTGTTCAAAGTTGCTCAATTAATAGTTTTTATTTGATCTGGTGGATAAACTGTTTGCAGAGCAGTTCAGTGTGAGTGTTCCATTGATTATTTGATATTGTGTTTATCGTTAGGTTTACATTCCTGGTATTATATACAGGATGAAAGATTATTTAAGAAATGCCTCATCTATAATGTGTAATAGATCCTCCATCAGAGTAATGAGCACCAGCCCTCAGAGTTCAATAGGAGGAATTGTTAATGTATTCATGATCACATAAGAGTGCTATAACTTTGTAATTTAGCTGAGTTATCTATGCAAAGAAATGGATGGACACTCATAGTTTTCTCCTCATAACTCTTGTCCAGCTGTCTGTATCTGAGGGAAACAAAGAGTGTGAAGAAGTCACAAGGTGATAAGGAGGATTATTCCAACATCTCCACGTTCACCTTCGTAGGATGAAAAATAACCAAGAGATCCTGAAAGGCACTGTTTTTCCTGTTTCTCTTTCCACTGGGAAAGGCCAGAAAGTTAATCTTTCATTATAAAACTTGAATAGTCCTTGCTCCCACCAAGAAAACCCTGAAAGACAGCACAACTTTGGACATTATCAGGCCCTGGCAGAGGAGCAGCCCAAGGAATGACTTCTCTTTTCTGGCAGAGCAGCAGCACTGCTGTAAAACAAATTACCAGCAGGCATTTAACCACTCTGCAGACTGTTATCTCCACACAAATAATTGGATACCAGTATTTTACCTGACATCTCAGCCTGCTTGACCCACGTAAACCTTCTCATGGGCATGGTCATGCTTTAAGAAAGGAATGAGGGGGAAAAACCGCCATAGACATGCACTATATAATACACTATGAATATAGGGGTATTTATGCATAAACACACACACAGAGAGTTAATGCCATGCTAGGTAGAGAAACTTGTATCTCTATAAAGCCTGGAAATCTGGGGTGAGCCCATGTGTCAACAGGGGAGTGTGGTTAATGAGTGATTTTTCTGTAGGTATTGCTTGTCCCACACGACTGACTTTAAAGTTAGAACTAGTCGCCAGCCTGAGTGTGGGAATATCAGGGCTTATATATTTAGCTTGTCACTGCAGTCTGCATAGCACAGGATGAGTGCAAGTATTGGCAGGGATTTATAACAGGTGTTGGTTTAATGTCAGTTCTTGCTGTGATTAAGTATCTAGTGAAGACTGGGGTTAGCGCTTCAGAAAATATGCAGACATTAAATTATGGAGTCTGTTCTTCTATTCTGTGTGTCCTCAAAATCCAAGGTGGGCACTGGGACTTCAAGGGCTAAAGGCTGGTGTTCAGTATTGGTCAAAAGCCATAACCAGGGAAGGGTAGAGCTGAATTTGGGAAAAGGTGTGTTCATGCATTGCATTTGTGTTTCGTTCAGTGACACCCAGAAGTCAGGAATGAGCAGAGTTACTAGCAGGGAGAAGATACAGACATCTCATGTTTCAGCTGTGTCCTGATGGCCCAGTGCAGGCCACACCTATGCTTGGGGCTGCTGGAGCTGAGGCCAAAGGTAGAGGAAGAGCTGGATTTGAAGTTGCATTCTAGAAGGTGAAGAACGTAGGAATGCCTGTAATGCTGCTCGAGAAGACTTTTTGTGCAAGTATCAATATCATAGGTACCACAAAGGCTAGAATAACAGTTCAGTTTGCAACAAAAGGTTATTAGTGTTTGGAAAGGAGCTCTACATGAATTTATTTTAATTCCACATTCTGCATAGAAATATCAGAGAAAGTCTTAGTAGTGAGGAAAGACTGATGGTTGTTTTTCCTCTAGACACAGAAGTAGATATCATTTTCAGCAGGTTTATAGGTCTTTTGTCAAACAAAATGAATGACTAGGAAGTTTTCTTCTCTGCCTTGGTCACACAGATAAGTTTGACAAGTTGAATTAAGGTTGGGTTTAGGGTTCAGGTTTAGGATTATGGAAAGCACATATTGACCTAGGATTTCTGTTGGGACAGAAAAAAAATATTAATTACTTCATTGCTACTGGTCACCTAGAATTGAAAAACAATGGACTATGGAGAAACACATCCTTATCATTCGAGTTTATTGCTACATTTTTGGAGGCTCAGAAATGTAGGGTACTGCAAGCCTTATCAGGAATGTGTGCCTGATGTTCAGTATTTGGCTAAGGAATGGTCCCTTGGTTACAGTGAAAGCTGAGTATGAGGGAACTTTGGGGAATCAAACATTTCTGAGTCAAATTTATTTCTGTATTCTCTAGGGCAGGGAAATGCACAATGAGATTGCACTCATCTTAAATGCATGATGTTTGAGGGACTGATATCAGCTTCCCTCTAGGTATTGACTGCCTGATATGGTGAAGGTTAGCACTAGGGTGGTGGTTGGGGGATTATGATTAGAGTTAAGAATTTGTGCACAGGGACATTTCTGAGTTAGGCTGAGTGGTTTTTTCTATGCAGAGTGGAACAGTAGGATAAGTGAAGTTGTCAGCAGTGATGAATGACGACTGTTTGTTTTCCTTCTGGATTCTGCTCTCCTGGGTATCGTTAAGGCTACTTGATAGGATTAGGGAAGGAGAAAAGATGTATTTATGAATCAGGTTTATTGTTGCAGTACTGCTGGTTTTCCAGGATAAATGTGAGTATAAGTATGGAAGAATAGACAATGCTTGGTTTTCATGAGGGACAAATCATCTGGATTCAGATGAGGGAAGTAGTTAGGTTAACTTAGATTTGTAAAAGAAGAATTTCTCAAGTTTATTGCAGTATTCTCACAGCCCATGAAATCTGGGATGAGGACCGAGATCAGTGATGAGGAATTTGTGTTTAGATTCCCTGGTAGAGTGACGTCTGTGGTGAAAGTTGAATTATAGGGTAATGTTGGCTAAAGAAGTATTTATGAATTTGCATTGGGTAAGTATGGAATGTTTTGTGTAAGTGATAATGTCAGCGAAGATGAATGTTAAAGCTCTTTTTTTCCTAGCATCCCTCTTGAGCAAAGTTCAACTAATTAAATGATTAGTATTAAGATTTAGGAGGAAGTAATATTTTTACTGAGGTTTGTTGTGACAGCCTTCTAGATCCAGGTGTTAACGTTTAATAGCAGTGTCAAGGTAGTACTTGATGCTTTGGTGCAATGCAACGTTCCAGTTACTGCAAAGAACAGGCTTAGAATTAGGGCAGGATTTGGGGAAGGAAATATGGCAGAGTTAAGTTTAATGTAGAATCCTGGAACTGTTGTACTCTGTGTAAACCAAAAGTAGACAAGGGAGAGAGGTTAACATGCAGTTCTTGTTTATACTCCCATCACTTGAAGATGGTTACATGTGTTGAAATGGGATTGGAAAGAGCTCAAGTTATGGCAGGATCTTCTAGCCATTGGACAGTTAGTTTAAGGACTGATGTGGGTAGGGCTGATGGTCTCTATTTTATGCTGATGAAAGCAACTACTTTTTTTCCTTTAAGAGTCTAATTAGAATTAGTGAAACAGGGAATTTACAGTCACAACGTGCTGCTGAATGCTGCATGTCAAGAAACCTGGGATGGACCCTCACATCAGTAGTGGTGACCGTGTAAGTCTGCCTTTAGTCTGAATACTGCATTGAATATACTTGGGAACAAGGTCAGGGTTCCATAGCTTTGAGGCTTTAAGGAAATAAAAATAAGGGATCCACATCTACTTCTCTATTTTCCATTTCCAGAAAGGGTGGAGAGCAGTCTTTATAATGATGACAAACATCATGGTCAATTTTGATGCAGAAATCTACCCTGTATTTTTGAAATTTTTTTTCAGAGCAAGTAGTGGCAACACTCTGCAACTCCTATTTGTCAAGTAAACTGGTTTTGGTTTGGTATCTGCAGATAAAAAGCTCTGAAAAAGAGCTGGCTATTATCACTGCTTGTTTTTCTTCATCATTGCTTTCCTTTATTGCTGGAAACAATTGCCCTTCTACCTGAAAACATGTAAATTTGAAGGATGAATAGGAGTGATTTCAGTTCATGTCCAATTGTTGAAACTTCTAAGAAATCGCTTCAGAAATTTCAGTATTTTCCTCTTGCCCTGTGTCTATATATTAGAAGATAAATAAATAGCTAAATGGAGTTTATACAATTTTGACACATAGTGATTAATGTCTGAAGCAGAAAAGGCCTTGTTTTTTTAAAGAAAATTAGTATTTTCTCCTCCTTTATTTCACTCAGTAGAACAAAATTTCTAGAGGACACTTGTGCAACTGTTCTGCAGTGGGTATCATTTTAAAATTACTTTGGTGAAGAGCAAGACACGACAGAAATATCCTTGTGAAATCATCACACTAAGAGTGACTAGCAAGTTGACTAAACACATATATAAGACGATGCAATTTGTCAATAGTTTTCAATGCAGAAGCTCAACTCCTACAACTCTCATTTGTGTACCTCTGTGCAGTATTCAAAGCAGTGCAATAATTAGGAAGCAAGGGTTTTTTTCTCAGAGTAAGCCATAGTTAATCTTCTTGGAGTGCCTATTAAGTGGATATTGCTTCAGCTGTTGGCTGTTTGAAACCTGGCACTGATCCTAACAAAGCAGCAAAGGCATGCACCAGTGGCCAGGTAATGCAGACCCTGTAGTGCCTTATTTCTTCTTTGAATTGAAATTCCTTTCGTGGACAGGTGCTCAGTCTTTGAGCTTTGCTCTCTTTTGCCTTAGAGGACTTTCATTTGGGGACTTGAATGACTTACAGTTTCAATATCCATGGACAGAATTCTTTTGAGGGAGGTATCTCTTAAATCTATTTTTAGATTTAAAAAAAATGATAGCATTAGTTTGCTTTCAGGTGTGAAAAGGATAGAATACATTTTCTCACTTCACTTTCCTGTATTCACAATTATGTCTTGTAGAACAAAATCAGACACCTATGCAGTACCCCTTAGGAAAAAGCAAAGAAAGGACTAGCTCAAGCATTAATAAAAGCCATTTAAAATGCCAGATACAAAACACATTTTGGAATGCAGTTCTTAATTTATCATTTTTTAAGAAAGAAACAAGACAGTTTCTTTCATTTCTGTGAAATAAACTTACTATGTTTGAGGAGGTCAGCACTTCCTTTGGCTAGTTTAGGTAAGAGGTAGCAGGACAGGAGGATATTTTTTTTTTTACTTCCAGGTATTATCTCCAAAACAGAAAAGTTATTTTTGGATAGCTGAATGTCAGCCATGTGATCAAACAAGTGATCACAATCCATGTCCCAGCAAACAATCATATCTTCACAAAACCCTGTCTGAGGAACTTAACAGGCAGTGGCCAGTTTTATCAGAATCAGGGGATTGTGGCTTTAATCCAGCAAAACACTTAAATCCATGAGGAACTTTGAGCATATAATAGTTCCACTGAAATCAATCAGAGTCTGGAGTACTCAAGTGCTCTGTTGGATCAGTGCCTGCAGGAATGGTCACAGAACTCTACCTCTTATATTTTAAATATGGTTTCTCCACGGACTGTCCCTGGAGCATAATGCCCGAATGGTGGTGGGAAGGGAAAGTTGCTTTTGCTGTACCTTGTCTATGGATAAATTGACTTAATTCCTCTATTCTGCCTGTCTAACAATGTTCTTGGATCTAAACTAACTGGGAAAAAGAAAGTTGTTGAGTAATGTACCTGATTAAAAGTTCTTACTTTTAAAATATTTTCTGAGTGAGTCATAAATTGGGGGGGGGTGTCATAAGGAAGGGAGGTTGATTTGCTCCATAATTTTCAGATATCAGAATTTTCCAGATGGAAAAGGCAACTGATGGAGTAGGGTTGCACTTCTCAGGATTGTTCAAGGTTCATTGCCTGGTCTGCAATGGAAGGAGACTCAAAAAGCCACAGGAGCAAGGAGAGCAACAGGAATCGGATCTTTGAGACAGTATGTCTAATTATCAGAGTACAGAGTGAAATAAAGAAGAAGAAAAAATAATTCACAATGCAGAGACAGCAGATAACAGCAGTAGCCAGGAGCTGAGCAGAGGCTAATGGGGGGATAGTGGTAAAATCTCAAGCTATCAAGATATGTCTGAAAGGATAGAGCAGTGGCAGGGGTGAGAATTGAATTGTGTTACTGTCTACCAGGGATAAAGGACTGTGCAGACAAATACTCACCTCAATGCTGTGAAAGGAAAATAAAGAAAAGGGGTAAAAAGGACAGGGAGTTTCTACTCTAATTTTTTGCTAAGGCAAGCCAAAAAAAGATCATTTTCAGTGGAATGACTCTGGAATAAGAGGTGAGAATCCAGCTTTGAGTGGTCTGTAATAAAATCAAATTGATCCAATTGGCAGAGAAGAACTACATTTGAGCAGAAAAATGTGAAGAACTTGTGCTTTTGAAGCACAACAAAGAACCACAATGGCCAAGCAGGACAATGAACAGGAGGAGAAAAATCACCACAAGTGGTAGCAGCTAAAGGATGGCTTTAAATTTGACACCTGCAAAATGGTAGCAGTAGTTATGTTTTGTTCTTACTCTTAGAACGGGGAGAAACCATTGAAGTAGGGTGACATAAAATCTAAGAATCAGGGTTGGGGCAGACCATGTAATTTAGAGCTGTTTCAAGAGAATGCTAAATGGAAAGATGGAAAATAATAGTAGGAGCTAAATTTTCTTTCTGCAAATTACAGCAGTTTCTATAAGAGTCCTTTAAGTGCTTCTGGCAGGGAAAAAAAAAGAAAAGAAATTTTCTTTCTAAAAAGTGATTTCAACCAACAATTGCATGTGTTGATAATGTAGAGATTTCTTGGCAAATTATTCTGCATGGCCACTTCTCTACAGATCACAATGCTGGTGGTGTTCCTACCTGTATTAAAAAAAAAAAAAATCAAAATAATCCCAGCAAACACATATCACTGCTATATTTGGCATTCTTAAAACAAGGTGCAGCTCATATGCAATTAATATGACACCCCCAAAAAAGTTTATCATAAGTTCATTCACTGAATCTTTTTCAGATAAAGTGTTGTGAACTTGAACAAATTAAGGACAAATTAAACAAACAAAAGATTGAGATTGTAAAAAGGCAAAAGATTCAATGTTAGATTTAGAAAGAAAACAACAAAGTGATTGGATGTTCTAGAATGAAATTCATTTTCAGCTTGGATAGCATCCATCTAAAGATTTTTTCCCTACAAATTAATAGCATAAAAGTCCCAGACTGTGATAAGTCTTATTCAGAGCTATTGTGTTTGCTAAATGGAATGTGACAGGGATCTGAAATAGGGCTATACTACAGAAAATAATTAGTTGAGAAGTAACTTGATAATTTTACCACTGTGAAGAATGAATGGAAATCAACCTTCACTTTAATTATGTGCAAAGGAGAAGTATAATTACCTGCATAAGATACTAATCAGAGAAAATGATAATACATTCCTCTCTTATCTAGTAGATAGCAAACTAGCTTGCTTAATCTGTTCACCTCTAGTGTACCAAAGATAGCAAATTAGTTACTGCCGAGCTATCTCTATTCTAAGGTTACCAGAATCATTTTATTCAGTCCTTGAGATAAATGCTTATGTAGAAATTTTGAAAAATAAAATTACCAGCCACTATTTGAATATTTCAAAGTTAAAGGAGAAAGTCAAAATCGCTTTCTGCAGCTCTGGAATACCAACGAACTGTGAAAATGTAAATGCCCCAGAGGTAAAAGGTGGCCAAGAAATGAAGACATTACCCTTGACTAATTTGTCACAACCTTCGTGTTTCCCAAACATAGTTCTTGAGAGTCCTTGGCAAGCTTATTGATGTTTTCCTACCTTCTGTAGGAGCAAACTCGTGATACTGCTCTTGAAAGTGAAACTCTGTGCTTTGACAGCAATGTTGATGGTGGCAGACACCAAACAGCCCCTTCCCAGATCAGATGCCCGTATTTAAATTGAGCAGAGAAAAGTCAGTTCTCCTTTGTCTTCCCCAGCTCATGCACAAGAGGACAAACAGCTCTGATTCTGCCACACTGAGGGAAACAGGAAGAACCTAATGGGTTTTTTCCCCCAAGTTTCATCTCAAATATGCATCATGTAAATGAGCAAAAGCCTCTGAGATTTTAATATGAAGCCTGGTAATTACATGTCTGCAACGTTCCAGCATGACCAAGGAATTGTGATGACCAGGCATGTTCTTCTAACCTGTGAGAAGGCTCTGCATTAAGCTTCCTTCTAAGTGCAGTAATGTTTGGCTAATGAAGCTCTATAGCAGCTGAAGGCACCTCATGCCTGTCTCCATTAAAACACTAAAGAGCAAATCAATAAAGTGAATCAAGAGATCATATAGTTATATTATGGCAGTAGTCAGAGAACATCACAAGGTCAGGAAATATTAGAAACTAGTATGGGGGCATTCCCTGTGTAATGAATTCTCTGAAATCAGGTCTATAGAAATCTGCTAAATACAACAGAGCTTTGAATGTGAAGAAAATACTTGCAAGGTAATAATTTAAATTGGATCTGTTTGTAACTTACTGAAAATATGGTGCTCAATTTATATGAAAGTCTATGCAATCCTTGGAGAGGAGTCTCCACAATCTCCATTTGTATTTGGCTTGGTTGTTGAGAGGTCTTGTCTATGCACTAATGACACTTTGTGGGCCACCAGAAATGTAGTGGTAGTGCCAAAGGTTCATTTTGGGGGTTTGGAAAGGAAATAATGAAAAAAAATGCTTAATTATTCCTATGTCTTCCTTTTAGTCATGTTGGTTTGTTGGTGGCAGTAAAACTGCATCCAGTCTCAATTCTGTCTCCTCATAGTGCCAGTTTGAAAATGAGAAAAACCTTGAGTGCATCCTTTGCATCACCTTCAGCTTGGTAGAGTTGTACTGGGGGTATCTTTGGCGCAGCGTGTGTTTATCCAACAGAGCACACTGTATTGCAGCTTGAGTTTGTCAGTGCTATTTTAAAATAAAGGGAAGTTCCTAAAGCCAAGTTGCATTTTAAACTCAGTCCATTCTGAAATTCAAAGTGTGCTGAGTTGGTTGTGAATGTACTGTAAGGTGAGCTGAGACTGACATGATAGATTTGAGGCTAGCCTAGATGTGCAGATAGGAGATAGCTAATAATAATTTTGGAATGTGGTCTAGACAACCAGGGTAACATTTTCAAGTTATCTAATAATGATACATCTACGTGCTTTTGGTAAAAACTAAATACACCTTAAAATTAGTCCTATCTCACAGTACAGCATTGTACCATTGACCATGGCCATGTGTGGAATGAATGCAAAATAAGGGTGAACTGTTGGAGCCCAGGAAAGACAGTTACTAGTCCTCTCTTTCCCCTCCTTCTCTGCTTGAAAACTGTAATCATTGTCTTGCCAAGAATGTGTGTTGCTTTCTGAGCTGAGAAAAAGCTTTTTTTTCCTCTTGGACTTTGACATACATGACAAGCTACTGATGCACAGCAGTGGCTGACATGGAAAGCATCCACTTTGATGCAATACCTTTCCTTCTCCCTCCTTCCCTCCACCTCACCTGTGTTTAATGTACCTGTAGCTTATTTTAGCCATTTCCAGTATGGATTTTCAAAGGAGGGATTATTATGTGTACAATGATTAGTACCATAGGGCCCACATACCTGCTCACTATTTCTAGCCACTGCCATATAATAAAGACATGTCTGAAGAATTGGCACCAAATCATCAAGATCTCTGCCTTTTCCACTGCAGTAGTGGATGCCTGATGCTTCTTTGGGAGGCACTGTTCCGTATTTTTATTATTATTTATATTTTACCTCTCTATCAAATTCAGAAGGAATAAAAGGAGATATTTTATGCAGTCAGCCTTGACCAGAACTGACAAGAATGAGCCTTTGTTTACTTTCCCCAATAATTACTCAGAGCATACTAATTGTTTATGTTCTTTCAATATTCTAAAGAACCTTACTATTGCAGATCTACTCTTTTAGTTCATAGATGCAGGATTTTCCTTTTTAGAGAGCACACCAGCTTTTATACTGTTCTGACACTGCCTTTCCACATCTTCAAATTCAGTTTAGGTGTTTTTCCATGAAAAAGTCATTCTTGATCTCTGAAAATAGAACCAAATATTGTGCATTATATGTTAATCCTAGAACCAAAGAGTCAAAGAAAATAATAAATTTAATTACTTTTTATTGCCTGTGTAATTAGTTATATGTCATAAAAGATCAGATTGCATCTGGAGTTAATTCCCTGAGCCTGGTTTTAAGTTTCTTCATCAACATTAAATTAATCCTATATATCCTTTACATTCCCCCATCTGCAGCTTTCACTAACAATCCATTGCACATGAACTTCTCTTCTGAATCCTCTTAGACTGACCTCAGTGGCAATTAGGAATTGCTGTACTCAGTCCGTGTTGAGGGCATCAGATTGGCAGCCTGTGCATCTTCTGCTTTGACAGTTTTGTGCTTAATATTTGTAGAGCCAGGGATTATAAATTGGTGTGGGATATATGAATGTTAGATTGATTTTTTTTTTTATTTAAATACTTGGCAGATTTTCTTCTTATAACTGTCCGTAGACCACCAGTCTGTTGGATCTCAGGGGTTTGGGAAATGTAGTGATTTTTTGTCCTGAGTCTCTGATAACTTCCTGCATTCTGTAGTGTGTGATCTCCTGCACAGTCTGAAAATTAAGAAGAAGAGAAAAAAAGAGAAAAAATGGGCAAGGAATCAGGAAACAAGACCACTATCCAAAGCACAATGAAGATGGGTGTGTCTCTTTCTGAGCTCTGTCTGTCATTGAAAATAAAACCTCGGATTTATTTTATGAGGAATAAATGGGGTTGATAACAAGAAAGATGAAATAGGAAGGGAGAAAGAACCTGAAAGGCTTAGAGAAAAATAGAAGTGGATAATGTGGGAAGTATGAGACTTAAATTTTAGCAAGGAGAATTTAAAACAAACATTAAAACATTCCTTCTGGTGACAGCAGTTCTGAAGTTTATAGATTTACATTCACTGCAAATTTTTAAAAGCAACGCAGATAAACATCTGTCAGGAATGTCTTGGGTGTGTTTATTCCTGCTTTAGGCAGTGATATGGACCATGTGATTTCTCTGGATCTGCTTTGTGTGATTTATTAAGCTGGGAAGTAAATGAGAGGGGAGACCACGGGTGAAGAACAAACAGAATTTGGAAGGCACAGAGAGAACAATTTGTTGAGTGGCTGCTGCAGCATGGGACTGATCAAAGCCAGATTCAGCAACAACCATCACAGGAGAAGAATACACTATCAGTTTAGAGTCCCTGCTTTAGAACTTTGTAGGAATATCATGGAGATGTGGTGCTTCTCTAAGTTGCTTTTTCTCAAGTTTTTCTTATGGTTACCAACAAGCAACTTTGTCCTACTTTCTGCAGCTTCCTTGTCTCTTATATGGTAAAATCTGTCTCACCCTCTGTGTCCTTATCAGCACTGAAGTGAGCATATATAGCTGCTTTCAACTTTGCATTCATAGGAACAAGTTTTAGAACATCCTTTCATTATCCAGTTGACTGGAATGCATCACAACTTTAGTTCTTCCTTTCTTTGTTTTGCTCCTGTGCCAAACAAAGTCTTTTTCCTCAGACCCATTTCTTATCATCATCCCCTATAAAAGCAGAGTCAGTGTATTTCTGTCTTTACAAAGAGTCATCCTGTGGATGAGGCAAAAGATACCAATGTGTGCATGTTCCTGTATCCATTGAATAGCTGCTTGTTACATGGAGAGGCAAACAGGCAATTAACCGATTTACATGCACAACTGGAGGTACTGACTGAACTAAGCAGCGTATGTTCTGATTTTTGAATGTGTACAAATTTAACACAGACTGGAAATTTTACTTCTGATGCCATTTTATATCCTTGGCTATGGGGAAAAAATAAAAGCAAAATTCAAGCTGTTTTCCAGATTAGATAAACAAACCCTTGGGCTCTTGCAGTAAGCCTTTAAGACAGGGTGGAAAGCTCTAGAAATTGCAGTATATAATGGGTTTGTATGCAATTTCTCATTTCAGTGAATCACAGATGATAGTGGGACTTCTTATCACCAAACCTATCTGCTGCGAATACAAATGTATTAAGATGAGTTACTGTGTAATTACGATTGCTCCAGACAGATTTATTATGAAGTTACCAGATTGTTACCCCTAAAAAAGCCTGTCTTATTTCATGATAATTATGCAAACTGGTGTCATTTTTGTGCACAAGTTCTTAACTGATAATAAAGCAGGCGCACTGCCAGTTTAAATAAGCAGTAGAAATTAGTTACTTTCTAAGAAAGAGGAGATGGGAAACACATGATTGATGCTCTACAAAATGTTCACCTGCAGAACATGCAGGGGAACATTTT
>JAOXXN010000025.1:1281624-1297770 GCA_026770055.1 Myrmophylax atrothorax | reverse complement strand
TTTTGAGGTTTTTTAACAGGAAAAGCCATTCTGGGGTGTGCTTGCCTAACTTTCTGAAGTATGGCTTTGACCTTATTAGCAGATGAACACAGTGATCTTGTGAGGCACAGAAATGACATTTTGTTTATTAAGTACCCAAGTTGCTCTAGAAAACTAAGGCAATTAAAAAAAAACTGGAAGTGGGCCAAATAACTTAAGTGGCAATATAAAACTTACAGGAAGATGTATTTTCAGAATTAAATATTCTCCAGTCCGATGGTCTGCGCCCTCAGAAAATCCAGGGTAAATTGATGCCCGATAGATGCTCAGGAAAAGCTGCTCTTGTTTCCTGCAGACCACATCTTGTTCTACTTCATGGTTTGTTGACAGAATACAGATTGAATTGCAAAATATAAAATTCATACTCTGAAAATACTTTGTAATTATTTCAGTAGGCATTACCTTGTTAAAGGTCTTGCAGTATGCAAGGGAAAGGGATGGAGGAAGCGCTTATTTAGAAAGGAGAGAGGAGGACATGATCATCATCTCCCACAAATACTGAGGGTGTTCAACCTGTGAAATTGGATTAGAAGCCTTCAAATTGTATGTTTCCTTTGAAAGTCCCAGTGTGAGTTTTGCTTGTTTGTTTGCAGCTTACTGTGTCCTCTCAAATAGACAGCAGGGATGGGGACTTGTTCCTTGTTCTGCTGCAGGCTGGTCAGGCGAGCTCCGTGAGCACAGGCAGGCCTGAGGGAGGCTCCTGGAGCACAGAAAGGGCACAAAGATGGTGGGAGATTCTAGTGGCAACTGATGAGAAGAGCAGAGAGAAGGCATGGCTCAGACATGATCAAGAGTGTGGGAATCCTTTACCTGACCACTGGTGCACAGTGTGGCTTTAGATACCTAAAGGCACTTAGACAAGACTTGTGGGCAACCTACACCCTCTGAAGAGTTCTCTCTGATACCCTGTGACTTTTCAAAAGACACAGCATGCCAGTGCATAGGTCTAGTTGTCCATTCCCAGAGGCTGTCTGTCACCTGTCACTTGTTGAGCCAAAGGAAGCCACTGGATACCCGTTGTGATGAGAACACAGGAAGGACAGAGGGAGATCTGCTGTCAAACCCTTTGATTCTGTTTTGTGCAGCAGATCTGTAGTTAAAAAGCAGGTTGTTCTAGTTCATGGTTAGGCATTCAGAATCCTTCTGGGGTCTTTGTTTTAAGGAATAGGACTCAGCAATTCTGCCCCAGGCTCTGCCTCACCACATTCAGGTCCCAAGAGGGATGTTTCCAGAGCAAGTGCCAAGTTCTCTCACTGGAGATATGAGCAGGTTGGGCATCCCTGGGCTGCCTGTGAGTAACTGTTAGGGAAGCAAACACCAACTGTGAGTAGGAGTGCAGTTTTTACAGACTGCTACTTCTACCTTCTGAAGTAATGAAGCCTGTTGAATAATGTGAATGTTGGAAGTGGGTGGACAGCAGTAAGACACAGGATTTGGTCCAGATCTCAACTCTGGACAGTTGTGAGGGAAAGCAGACAACACTGTAACTTTCCTCTAGTGAGAAACTTTCATTGTTGGCCACTAAAATGTGAATGATTTAGTTATTTTACAGTAAGTTGTACCACTTGAGTTAATTTAGGGGGGCATTCACATTCAACTCGTGTCTTTCCTGGTGCCACACTTGCAAACTTTTTCCCAAATAAACCTTGGTTTAGAGTTCACCTGGGAGGTGTTGTGGTGGCTCTAAATTTGATTGGTCAAAATGATGAAAGCATCAAACATATATCATTATGGAATATGATCTAGAGTCTACCAGCACATAAGTTCAAGAAACCAGCTCTAACATCCAGTCAGGTGTTGACAATCAGTCAGAATTCTCTAGCACAGAGCCTGGGGAAAGGAACACAATGGTCGTCCTTGGGAAAGTTCATTCCTGTGTGAAAGATTATGGTTATCAGTTCCAAAAATGTTTTTGAAAAGCAATTTGCACCCTAGTGATTTGGGAAGAGGTTCAGTGTTTGGTACCTAATAAAGATAGCTGGCATTGGAGGGGATGTTATTTTAATTATAACAACATGGTGATGACATTTTCAGGAAGGGATCCCACAGAGTTCTGACTGCAGACGTTTCTATACTCACAGCATTTAAACAGCTGCCAAAGAGTTTTCATTAATAGGTTATTTGGATACAGTATATGCAGGCTTATGCTGTGCTATCACTGCTTCACAGCCCTTCTTCCACTTTCCTGGCTTTCTTGGAAAGATGAGCCAAATAGATTTGGCCAGAGCCAGTGTCTCAGATTAGAAGGCCAGAAAGCATGGGGTGAGAGGCAGCAGTACTGCAGCTCTGTACCAGAGAGTGGGGTGAGAGACACAGCCCTCCAGATCCCCAGCCACTGTAATCCGCTCCATATGCAGAGCATTTTGGGGACAGCTTTTGGTCTCTGCACATTCAAGCTGGCTGATGCAGTAAAAGCCCTCCTGAAGTCTGGGCTGTAACTGAGGGACTGCAAACCTCCAGCCTCCATCTTTACATGAAAGCTCTCTGACTGCCTGTTATTTTTGGAATACACACCATTTGTGGTTTGCTGTCATTTATTGTGCTGGTGTAACTAATTGCCAGTGACCTTGCTGGCATTTAGAACAGCTGAAGATCTTGCTCAAGGGCAGGAGCTGGGACCCAGCATTCCCCTGCACTGAGTGATGCATGCTATGGACAGGTCTCATCTGACATGTGTTGCCATAACTGGGTAGGAATCCTGCAGGCAAACCAGTGCAAGGTGAGAATCAGGCCCAGCTACTCAAGCTTGCAAAGTCACTTCTCCTGGGAACGTGTGTTTCTTATCGTGCTTCCTCAGCACAGCTTGAGTAAGGGAAGAATTCAGGGAGTACCTGGGGCCTGTCAGAGCTTGCAGCTATTCCCAGCTCAATTCAGCTACGTGTTCACATTGCTTAGAAGCTTTTGCAAAAGTATTACCATCCCAATCAGATTGTAGTGCTCTGTTTTATATATACACTATAGTCTCTAACCAACAAATCTTCATGTGAAAAAAAATGAAAATAACTCTGTATAAATCATCATCAATTTTTTTTTATTATTCATTAAAATAACATTAATCATAAACCTCTTTGGTATTCATGTGGATGTAATATGTAGTTCCAAAGGAATTATGGATTAAAGGGGACTTAAGCTCAGAACACTCAGTTTTCTATGAACATGCTGTGTTCATTATGTTAGATTTAGTGTGAACTATTTTCTCCAGTATTATTAGAAGGGAGTAATGGTTGAGTTTCGCATTTATTTGAAAGTGATTAAAGCAAAATTTTCACCTTGAGTAAAACAGCAGCAACATATTAACAATTTTTATCATGCCCACAAAAGAAATCTCTTCTCAAAAGATTGGAAATAATCCTCTGAAATCTACCTGCAGCTGATTATATTAACCCATGTGAAACACACATTTCCACCTCCATGGATTTTTTTTTTTCCAACTTTACACTGTTGAGGTTGTTAATATCTCTGCTACTCACATGCACCTAGGGGTAATGTTAGGATCACTGCACATTCCCTCTTCTGTTTCTGACTTCTGAAGGCCCTACATTAATATTCTAAGACTCATTACTGATGTAAAAACTACATTACTGATGTAAAAACTAACTGGTTTATTGAACATTGCATGTCTGGCCCCATGTCTGCATAGTACTAATTAAAAATCATGAACTTCTTTACCAGCAGGAAGCTTTGCAAAATGCGGTGTGGATTTTTGGAGGATTTAATCCTGTTTCTGTGTATATAAACCAGAGGGCATTTTCCAGACATTCTTGCAAGTTTAAAGGTATTATTTACAGAAATAATTCTGTGACGAGTATGCTAGGTTGGATTCCGCCCAACCTACCAATTTTCACCACAGAACTAGACAAACTGGCTCTAGGCATGAGAGGTCTGATGATGAGAAATTAGTTTATCATAGGAACTGTGAAGGTATGGATCACAGTGGACCTTATTCCTGCCCCTAAACCTGCCATGCAGTTGGTATCATTTACTTTGCAAAACACTTCCCTTATCTGAAGGGCAGAAAGTCCTCCAGATGCTTGGAGGTCACCTCGTATTTCACCGCTGAGCTTTGCCTGTTTGAATGGAGATTGACATTAAGACCTTTATAGACAACATATAGGGCCATATTTTATCAGGCACTGGATTTCTTTTCATTTTGCATTAGCAAAGTGTGTAATCCTAATTAAGAAATAAGTTAATCCTAATGTCAACTGGCATAAATCCTGTAAGGAGTGTTTGCTTTTACGAAGTACTGGAATGTATTTGCTTGACTTTGGTCTCTGTGTCATCCTTGTTCCTGTGCAGTCTAATCTAAGGTCAGGAGAGTCATCAAATCATAGAATGGTATGGGTTGGAAGGCAATCTTTAAAAGTCATCTAGTCCAACCCCTCTGCCATGGGCAGGGACATCTTTCACTAGACCAGGTTTCTCAGAGCTCCAACCAACCTCCTGACCTTGAACACTTTGAAGGCTTGGTCCCATTGTCTTTGTGAATGCTTCGCTTGTTTGGTGAAGTGTCACAAGATGTCCTGTAATTGTCTGGATGCTGCTTAGACCCCTCATCTGTCCCTGTCATCCACAGTGCAAGTTTTTTAAGTTCTTCAGGTAAGTCATGAGGATTTTTTTATACTTCTCTGAATTCTGAAGTGCCAAAACTTCCAGGCACTGCTCCTACCATCAGATGTTTGAATTGCCTACTACAGCTGTGCTACACATTCCAACTTAACTTCACATCACTAAAACTAGTTTTAGGGATTTTGTTGTTAAATTTAAAAAAAAAAATCTAATAATAAAAAAGGGCTGGACAACTACATCATTCAGAAATTACAAGTAATTACAGAAAGGCAGAATTAACTACAGCTGGGTTCCAAATGGTCCCTTCACCCTTCTCTGAACCTGGGCCTGGGCTGACAGTATCCCATTTCAGCCTGGGATTCTCCACAACCAGCACCTTCCCCACTGCCAGACCCACTCTGTGCTGTTCCAAATATGATTGCAGCCCAAATTCCCAGAGTTTCCCACAGAGAGTTTCTTCTAAACACTAAAGTTATGCATCTGAGGCTGGCAATTGTTGATGCAGTGGTGCCAGTTAGAAATGTGATGTGTGACTGTATCCATCCTCTGCCTTCCTTTGCACAGGTGCTTAGAAGATAATTGTATGTTTTCTCAGAGAGATTTTGGGTTTGCTTTTTGATACATGGTTTTCTTGAGGGCAAATCCAGGTTTCAAGTCATGATCCACTCAGAGTGTTATTAGGTAAACTAAACTGGCTTCAGAGGCAGGGAGAAGCATGATCCTGTGGTCTGAAGGATGGGTTTTCCATGACTGTTTGAGGATACATGTGAGAAGAGAGGTGCCAAGGAATGACTTGGGGCAGGGGGCAGAGTCAGATCACACTTAAGGGGAAAACTGGGGGGAAAAATGTCTGGGTAAAAATCCCTTAAAAAATCCCTTTCCCTGCCCCTCCATAGCACATTGAAGTCTGGATTCTGTAAATATGTTTTTATGTAGAATAAAGATGGCTGTGTCTTGAAAGCTACAGGATTAAATACCTTCAAATAGTGTCTTCTTTAGTCTGTAGGGAACCTTTATCTGCAGCAGTCACAGCTCTCCTGCTAGAAATCAACCCCTTTATCTCCTTTTGTATGAAGCATGGTGCAGGGGGGAGAGCAGAGTTTTTGCCAGCTCATGTGGCACACGTCATTGTGCTTCTGAACCTCTCTGCTATTAATAATGAATTAGTCTTCACAACACAAATATAAAGCAAGGTGATTAGTAGTGTCATTTTTGGTTAAAAAAAAAAAATCGAAGAAGTGAGATGAAGGGAGCTGGTCAAGAGCTGCACCAGAAACTGGAAACTGAACACAGGTTTCTCATGGGTGTTATGTTGATCCCCTAGTCAGTTTAAAAACTTCACATTTCTTTTATTACTAGTTTGCCTTAAAGAATTTTTCTTGTCGGTCCTATTTCTTTCCTCTCTCTTTTCCTCCCGTCAGTGTAGTAGAGAGTTCCATGTAAGCACAATTTTGTATTCCACCAAAAACATAGAAGGGCCTCAGGACACACTATATTTGCAACATACGATGCCATTTTGCAAGACAAAAGTCATATTGCTGTTACTGAAAATAGTAAGAAAAAACATAATGCCTCATATTGCATCAGTTCACATTGGAAAAACGTGCATGTCTGTCCTTTCATGACTACTCACTGTTCTGTGGCTCCTGGTGTTTCCTTCTCTGCTTCGGATCACATGCTGGTCAAAAGCTACTTGCTGTTTGTGCACCAGAGGAAAAAAAATAAATAAAGGGATGAGGTTTTTCATTGCAGGTCTTTCAGTAGTGTGGAAAGCTGCCAAAGGGAGCATCCACATGCCCAGGGACCGGTGTTGCTGGTGCTAGTGCTGTGTAAGCTACCTGGTAAGCTGAAGGCTGACAACTTTTTTTTTTTTTCCAAGGGGATAAGAAGATGGGCAACATTAATTTTCAGCTGAATTAGCTCTTTTGACAACAGTCCAAGAGAGAGTCTTGAAGCAATCATGAAAGCAGAGCAGCTAATGCTGCTTTGCTGTTCTGTAGTCTGTTCACAGACCCAGGAGCCCTGTTGCCCTCCTCTGAGGAGGTTCGTCAGGCACTGTCTTCTGTTACGGGTTTTTAATCATGTGTTTCCATCACCTGCTCTCATATCTCATAGGTGGGGAGGGAAAAGTGCCTGCATACCTTTGATATTCAGACAGGATAAGCTGGAGTCACATTCAGGTTGCCCTACAGTGTCCTAACCAGAGCAGCAGCAGAGCCAAAGCAGGGAGATGTAAGCTGTCTGTACCTACACTGAAGTGTACCCCAATTTATGCCCCGAGGAGCTTTGCTGTTTCTGGAAGGTTTGGGATGGGGTTTCTCTTGAAGTAACAAAAGAGGATGACATGCCCAACAGTTCCTCTGCACAGCCCTCTGCTTCCCTCTGAACACTGCCACCTTTTAAGTGCTCCTCACTATCGCTGGGAGCAGATGTGTTCAACACCAAAGGGAGAAACTCTCCTTTCAGGCTCTAACCAGGGTGCAGTATCAGTGCTCTGATTATCAGGAGACTAGAAAATACACCAAGAGAGTGAGAAAGCTGTCAGAGCCAGAGCATCCCAAAACGTTAAGAAAAAAAGCATCCTTGATGAAGGATTTTTACTGGACATGGTGGGAATTTGCTGTAGGAAAAAGTAAATCTTGGCAGTAATTGGGCTGTGAGTGGGAGGAGGGGAAGGGCTGGATTCCAGCCCCTGGCTCCCACCAGGGGCTGGGGCTCTGTAACCCCTTTGCTGCTACTGAGTTCCATGGCACAAGAGGGTGGCCAGTGCCTTGCAGGGAAAGGTCCATGATGAATAAACATCTTCATTTTAAATCACTGTAGGCTTCTGGTTTTGCATTTCATTTCCAAATGCAGTTATCCAATTTTCAGTTTAGGCCCTCTGAAGTGTAGAAAAATAGAAGTATACTGCAGAAAAGGGGAGAAAAAAAACTTTAAAAATTGCTAAAATGATGCACAAAGAGAGAGAGAAAATGACCTTTGGTTGGGCCTCCAACAGCGCAAAGAAATTCTAAAGTAGTTTACTTTGAAGTACATTTCAGTCAGAGGGATTTTCTAGCAGTAAAATCAGGCACTTAGCAGGGATTGCATATAATTTCCACTCTATGCCAGTATAAAGCTTCAGACATAATGATTTTTTTTTCCATTCAGCACCAATAACTAAAGCTCTTGGTCATTAATAATGACTCATTCTTCACCTGTGTTATTTGAACTACATTTGTCATCTATTACTAGCCTTTAAAAGAACTTAACCTGACTTCTTTTTGCCTTGTCTTTCAGTTTCTGAGTCATTTTCTCTGCAAATGACACATTTTAGAATTTGACATTTATGTAGGACACTGATGTTAGAAGCGGTTTTAGATTTCATTTGTCTTAATTTTGGTCTTACTATTATGTACTACTATGTTTTACCACATTGTTTAATCTAATCCTCTCATAAGAATATAAGGTCAGGAATGGCAGAGGTTTGGGAGTGGGGAATAGTTGGTATAGTATCTCCTGCACCAGAAATGACTGCCATCTATGAGGTGCAATAATTCATCTAGAAGGCAACCAACCTGTCAGAAAGTCACAGTGGACACTAACAGCTTTTACCAGAAAATCTGTAGCTGGCTCTGTAAAATGACCTAGTTTAACATCCAGTCGAGGCAGCTGAGCAGAAGCCGGTAGCGTCCAGCCATCAGTGAGGAGTCAGAGCGTCTGTCTCGGTGCGTGGGATCCAGCAATCTGGACACTCAGCAGCAGTGCCTGCTGTGGTTTCCTTGCTTAGTTAACAACCTGGGGATAAGGGGAGGTAAAAGCTGCTTTGCCTCATATCCTCCCGAATGTTTATGGCTGAACACCAGGTGAAGAGTGACAGATCGGCCCTTGCACCTGTTTTCCACACATCTGTATGAATTGTCACATCAGAAAGGTCCACTTGTGTAATTTAATTTGTAGTTTTGTCCTCAAAACCAGCAAAGTCCTCTGGACCAAGCATTTGCAAACCTATCTGTGCAAGGAGAAATATTTCTAGCTAGAAAGTTTGTCTATGATTAGCATAAATTCTGTTGGTATTCACGTTATTGTATGATTTAGCCTGAGAAATGCCTTCTGTTTTGCCAATTACAAAATCCTGTGTTGCAGTCGTGCAGCAGCCCCAGCAACCGTAAGCAATGCTAATGAGGGAAGCGAGCCTTGCTCCCACCAAAATCACTGGAAGTTTGTCAGTGACCTTCGTGTCAGAAAGAGCTGGCCCTTTTACAGAATTCAAAAATAAACCAAAGCTGTAAAAACCAATATTTTCTTAAGGGAGTCATTCTTTTGTGTTTTCTTTCAGTGCCTCAAGTGCCTTTTGTAGAAAGGTTACTAACCTGCAACAGATGAAAGTTAAAAGAACACAGTTAGAAGGCAAACTAAAAGGTGGTTATGAACATATGGTTGGTAGAATTATTTTTAGAAATGAAATACGAAAATGTTGAAAAAATAGGCAACCAGTGCAAACCAATGTACCATAAATTGGAAGAACTTCATAATCAAATATT
Organism: Myrmophylax atrothorax; assembly: GCA_026770055.1. Taxonomy (NCBI): domain Eukaryota; kingdom Metazoa; phylum Chordata; class Aves; order Passeriformes; family Thamnophilidae; genus Myrmophylax; species Myrmophylax atrothorax. The sequence continues at coordinate 1,288,639 of JAOXXN010000025.1, read as the reverse complement.
TATGGCTCCCTTTGCAGTGTTTGAAAAATTAAATTATTAAAAGCAAATATTGTGGCAAATAGGTTCCCATCAATCTCAATAAAAGTTACATTTCACTATCACTGTCACATTATTACTTTTTTGCTTTCAGTCTTTTAAGATTGAAGAGAACAGTAACAAACTCCAGTAGCAAATCAAAGCTTTTCAATGTAATTTACTTGGTGAGTAATTTCTAATTGATTCAGACTGATGGGGCTGCATAGTTTGATGTATTGCCGAAGTGAGAGATACTTTGGATGAAGTGAATTTATAAGCACCTCTTCTCCAAAGAAAAATGGCTGCTATATTTCATTTTGTCATTTTTAGCTGTAGCAATGTTCTTGTACACCTATCTATGTGGAATTTCCAGGGGAAAAAAAAAAAACAACAAACAAAAAAACAACAAACCAACTTGTACACCTGTGGGGAACCCCAACGCTTTCCCAGAGCAGAGCTGGATCTGGTGTGCAGGGAGTCAGACACGAGACATGTTTATCCCACAGCAGCAGCCTGGTGTGCGTGTTCCACTCACTCCTTTTCTCTCTCTTTTTTGGAAGTGTAGTTGCTTGGCAACATAATTTAGTCACCTGCAGGTCAGGGTTCAGATCTTGTTAATGTCATTGTGAATTAGAAGGAGGAAATGACTTTGGGGGTTTTACAGCTTCTTTGTGACATTGCTGTTAACCAAGAGGTTTGTATCCTGTTTGGTGGAAAACCTTCAGTGACTGCTTGTTTTCTCCGTGATTATTTCCATACCTACTCTGCAGTATTTTTCAAAGGGAGAGGTGAAAAGGGAGTATGACAGAAGATATGTTATTTGATATATACATTGTAGATGTTAAAGGTCAGAAGCAGTGCTTTGCACACAATGACAAATTGCTTCATTTTAGGGCAAATTAAACTCCAGACTTTGGAAAGAATTTCTTCAATGTCAGTCCTGCCCCACAGTGCATTCAGGGAGGCTTTCAGGAGAGCAGAGGCAAGTTTCCCTGCCACTTGCTTTCCCATGGCAGAAATCCCTGAAGGTTGGTGCCCCAGGGGAACAATCTAAAATTAGCAACTACAAAATTCATCTTGAATTTTTGCTTAATATACTTGCAACCTCTCAGAAACCATCTGATTCTTCCTGCTGCAACCTGGTGTAGTAAAAGCTTTAGTTCTCCCCTGGCACTCTGCTCCGGTCAGGTGGAGAGGTTTGCTTAGTTTGCCATGGAGGATCCAAGGCATCTGAGCTGCTGCAGTCCCAAATGCTGGAAGCCTTTCAGGGCCACTCAGTCTTGGAGAACTGTGTGCTTTGAACCTGCCTCGGTGCCTCCAGGGATGCTGCACACCCATCAGATCTGCTCAGCTCATCCTGCAGAGCCAGGATGATGGGGCCACAGTGCAAAGCTGGGGATCTGAAAAAGCTTGGAAAAACAAATTGGGTTTTTGCGTGTTCTGGGTGTGAAGGAAAAGCCTTGCCATTTTGATAGAAATATTTTTGTAGAGCTGTCAGAAGGGTTTTTCCACTTCATTGGCCTAACCAGTTAAAAGGAAAGCATGCATACAACCATGTATACATATACTTATATCCAGCTATGTTTTCTTATTATTGTGGGTGAAGACCCAAGTTTGATCCAAAGTTGCCAAATTAATTATTTAATTTCATTTTCAGGATGACAATGAAACACTTTCTATTAGCTTTTCAAAATAAGATGTTTAAGGCGCAAGTAGAAGTCTCACTGAAAATTAAAGCACCATAACACTTTCCTTGAAAAACAACAGAATTAAATATTTTTGCATGTATTGGAAAAATATCTTCATTGTTCAAAGCCAAAACAGTTTGATAAAATTCAATCTGAACTCATGGGTGGCTAAAATCTTATTAAAACAAGATTTCTTTGCAGGCTTATTATTCACCAATTTTGATTTTCTTTTTTTTTTAGCCAAAATTTGCATTTAATTTCCTCATCAAATCTGTATGCATTGCTCTTGTCTGCGTGGTTTGAAATCCTGTGGCAATAATGGCTGTGCCCCGCTGAGGCTTTCACACACGCGTTGTTCCTCATGGCCTTTGTGGCTCCATTGTCTCTGTGCGAGAGGCTGCAGTTGTGTCCGCTGCTCACAAACACCGGTAATCCCAGAATCATTTGCATGGGTGATTTGTGGGCTGGAGTTCATTAATCTTTCGCTGTGACTGTTCATTGTTTGTGCTGTGTGACTGGTCAGCTAAGACATATGGGGCCAGATTGCCAGCTGCTGGGAATCAGCGTGGCTCCGCTGATGGATGGAGGCAGGCCGGTTTCCGTGTGTGACGGATTGGATCCTGGAACAGAGGGGCTTCCTGCTTCTCTGCTGGGCTTTCAGGCAGGCTGTGCTAGGATTTTGTAATGTATGAGCATCTACACAGGTGAAACCCACCTGTGAAACAAGCTGCCTTGTGATACCTTACTTATGTAAACATTTGGGATTGTGTAAAAAACCCCCCGGTGTGAGCAGGTGTTTGCAAACAGGAGTTAAAAGGGGGCCAGTAACAACTTAACTGAAAAACTTACTTAGAAAATTGTATATTTTTGTTCATGTGACTCTTCAGATTATTTCTTAGGTGCTTTTTTTACTGCCCCAGCTGAGATGCAGAACTTATTCTTGACTCCTACTCCTGCAAAAGCTTCAGTAGAGACAACAATATTATGCAGTGGTTGTTCTAACATGTAAAACTTGAGTAATACTATAAACCATTATTTACTAGGATTGATACAACAAGCATCAGTGACTCAGGTAAAGCTTTTAAAAAACTGATGCTGGCAAAGGCCCAGTGCTTTACTGCCAGCTCATAATGAGCTCTGCAGAGAGGAGAGCAAATCACTGGCAAAAGGGAACTTTACCAACTTTTCTGTGTTTTTGTTCAGAGCTGTGTGGGCAGGAGCAGCTATGTAAAGCAAAAATGTCTTGTGGGTTTGCTTTCATGTGAATTAGCTCTAGAAAGATTTCAGACTCATTGCCTAACTCGGGCCCTTACAGACATTGACCTGTCAGACCTGAATCACTTGTGCAACAGAGCATCTACCATTGGAGGTGCTAATTGGGACTAATGTTGCACTGGGGAGCTGATGAGATAGCAGGATGGCAGAGAAAACTGAGAGGAGGGGGAATATTGCATCCCTTTCTTCTGGGTAGCACTGGCATTACAATTTTAGGCTGATCCCTGGATTTCTCAACCTCTGCCTGTGTTGTGCCAATCTCCTGCAGCACCTTCAATGTATGACAGACACCAATTAACCTGAGACCACGTTAGCCCATAACAGAGGTCATAAATATAGAAGACCTGAAGATGGAAGATTTGTGTTTTTATTGTTTGTTCCCCATTCCTCTCTACCTCTTTTCCTAGCATTTGACAGAGAGATTATAGCTGATAATAATATGGGACGTGAAATTTTGAAAACTTTGGAAACTTTTAATCCATGGATCTGAAAACTCTCTCTAGATGCAGATTGTCACAACTGGTTTGCTTATTAAGCATTACACTAGGGAAAAGGGAAGTTACAAGCATGACCAGGAGGTCGAGGGAGATGATTCTGTGTGAGACCCCACCTGGACTGCTGCCTCCAGCTCTGAGGTCCTCAACATGGGAAGAACATGGAGTGAGTCCAGAGGAGACTATGAAGGTGATTAGAAAGGTGGAGTATCTCTTGTATGTGGAAAGGTGCAAGAACTGAGGTTCAGTCTGGAGAAGAATAGGCTCTGGAGAGACCACCGTCCTGTCCTGTACCTAAAGGGGCTACAGGAGATCTGGAAGGGAACTTTGGCAAGGGCATGGAGTGATAAGACAAAGGAAAATGGCTTCACACTGACAGAGGGTGGGTTTAGATTAGATATTGGGAAGAAATTCTTTTATTGTGAGGGTGGTGAGACCCAGACACAGGTTGCCCAGAGAGGCTGTGGCTGCCCTATCCCTGGAAGTGTTCAAGGACAGGATGGATAGGGCTGTGAGCAACTTGGTCTAGTGGAAGGTGTCCCTGCCCATGGCAGGGGAGTTGGAATGAGATGGTCTTTAAGGTCTCTTCCAAAACAATCCATTCTATGATTCTGTGAGTACATTAAAAAAAAAGTACACAGAACAGTTAGATATTTGGGATTTAAGCACCGAGTTTTATGTTTCCAGCCACTAAAGATCTGTGCATTCAAATTAAAGGCATAGAGCAAAGATTTTAAAAAGTCTTTATGTATTAATGCATTGTGTATTGTCTTAAAAACATCCAAACCTACTGGCAACACAGCTCTGTGAGACTGCCACGCTTAATGTTGGTGGCAAGGAACAGGTTTTGAGTGACGACAAAAGCCCCTGGTTTTTGTTTTCTACGTGTACTTAGTGCTTCAGGGCACCCAGAGTTAATGGAACCACATAAAAGTGAAGTGGTTAAAAACAAACTTCTCTGTAAAGAAAAGTTTCTTTTATTTTGATTTGTAAAGTTTGGATAGGTAGCTGTTCTGCTTTGTTTTGTGTTTTCCTTAGAAAGAGAACCAACGGAGCTTGAAAAGAACTGGATCTGTAGAGCTGTCAGCAGAATCTATAAAAGAGACTCTCTGGGAATCCCATCCACCTTTCCACTTGCAGGCAAAAAGACATGGAAAATAACACATCAAAACTGCATTTCTTAAATATTTTATACATATCGTCCAATGTTCCAGCTTTCTCAAGACTGCCAGATAGTGGTACTTCCTTTAGTGTTTTATATATGATACTTTAAAAACATCTGAAAGTTGTTTATACTTTGCATGAGCTACCTATAGCAAACTATCTTACAATCAGTGAGTGCAATGTGTAGTTTTGTTGTATATGTTTTCTTAAAGGTATAGGCAAAGTAAAGCTGGAGCCTCTCACTCCTGGAACCGGCTCAGTTGGTTAAAACTTGGTTGTAATAATGTCAAGGTCATGGGTTCAATCCCCTGTGTGGGCCATTGACTTAAGAGTTGGACTCGATGAACCTTGGGGGTCCCTTCCAACTCAGAATAGTCTGTGATTCTGTGAATAGCTGATCTTTAGCTTCTACAGGGCAATGCTGTTCTTGAGCTTGTGTTTAGGGCTGTGATATATTTCCATGGCAAAACCACGATCAGGTTTCAAATGAATCAGTGATTTACAAGAACTGATTGACCAAACAAATATCCCAAGCCTTCAGGAGGTACAGTAGATTGAAAATGAATTGGATGTAAGGTTAATGACTTGGCAAAAAATCTAAATGTCACCTAGGAAGTCTGGCATCATTCCTCTAGTGTAATTATAAGCCCATAGTGATTGTGTATGTGAATGGGTGAAGTTAAATACAAGTTTGAAATATGAGATTCCTTACTCAAGGACTGGTATGGAATACAAAAACATAACTCTGTGTTTTAGCTAATTTGGCAGCATAAATCCAGATTAAATCTTTCTATAATTCTTAATTAACTGCAAAGTTGCTTTATGCAAATATAGTTTGATGTGCATATTTGTGTGTGATTGGCATGGAGATCAACTGTGTCAACTTTAAGTAAACACAAGCATGCAAAGTCAAACAGAGAGATGTTTGTCCAGCAAGGCAGCATCACTCTTACAAACAGAAAGTCACTTCTTCATCTTCACTTAGAAAATCTTGTTTTCTTAGAGTCTTCCTTCACTAGGAGCCCTGCAGAGTCAGGTCTTAGCACACTAAACAATTCTGTATGGATGCAATCAAGTGTATTGTGAAGTACCTCAGTTTTACTTACTAGTATGAAGACACCTGCAAGGTGAAGCCTTTGAGATCTGACAGCTTCAGCCAAAAACCAAACTATTGAAATTGTTACTCGGTTAGTAAGAAAATCTGCTCCAGAACAGACCCTGACCTTCTTTTTTCCACTATTAGAACTACTATGTTTCTGAGAGCTGCCGGAGAGATAGCAATGTAGCTCCATGTCCATTATCCATCCCATGGCCAGTATAATTGAATCAAAGTTGTCTTTTGCTTTTTTCATTATAAAATCTCAGTGTGTGTTGGTCAGTGTATTCTCAAATGAGACTGAAATATTATTCTTTCCTGAGGAAGGCACAACATGTAAGATCTGATTTCTAAGATGCGCCACTCATGTGAGTGTGGGAGAGCTGCCTGCAAGCTGCCTTCACTCTGCCTGAACTTCAGACCTGTACAGGAGGACGTGTGTGGCCTCTGGGTGACTTGTAGCAACCTCATAGGCCACATGAGATAAAGGAAACACTTAGGAGCAGCAGCAGTGGAGCTAATTAAGGTGTTAATTTTCCTTGTACGTGTGCCTAGAACACAGTAGCTACTTGGAGCAAGCAAGAATTGGCAACAGTTTTCAGACACTCAAGGCTTTGATAGGATTCAAACTCAAACTACAGAAGAACTGAATGATGCAGAGAGTGTTAAAAAAGGTGCAAAGAGTTCCTGCCAAACACCTTTAATCATTCCATACTCTCTTTTATCACTAAAACTGTTTTCATACAGTCACTGACACGGTGGGTCATGAGCCCGACTGGGTATTTCTGAGGACAGACATCACAGCTCCACACAGCGCAGAAGACAGAGCGTGACTCACCTTGAAATAGAATCTTAAAAACAGGATTTCTGTGAAATTGTTTTGTCCTGCGCAGGTTGTGGCAGACTGTAACAGAAGACGATCACTGCTGTGTGGAGCTGGTCTGCTGTGGAAGAACCAAGGAGACAAGAGTTGCAGGATTTTATGCTGTCTTTGGGTGGATTTTCTTCTTTCTGTCTGACTTCCAAGTCTGCCTATACATCCCTTTGGAGAACAGCTTGAAGGAGTAGAGCAGCCAGGAAGGAGGTGAAGGATCACTGTCTGCTGAAGCTCTTTCAGCTTTCTTTCTAAAACCCTGATGGAGGCAGGGGTGAAGGTGATGTGGGATCAAAAGCAATAATGTAGGAGCATTTGCAGTGATGGTATTTTAAAAGATGAATTGTTTAGTTAGAGGTATTTCTTTTTTATTTTCCTTCCCCCCTCCAACCCCCCAACCCCCCCCCTC
>JAOXXN010000025.1:1248617-1281524 GCA_026770055.1 Myrmophylax atrothorax | reverse complement strand
ACCAGGTCAGTGCAAAACATTGCAAACCTACCGTCCAGACATCCCAGGCATTTCTTCCCTTGTCTTTTATTACCCTATCCAGAGCAGGAATACTTCCCATAAACAAGTACACCCTTGCCAGCCTCTCGCACACAGCCACTTTCAAACCTCTTTATAGATTTAATACAGCATCCAAGAGCTTTAAGACAGTATTACTTCAGAAAGAAGGGAAAGCTGCCATCTGTCTCTTCCTTGCTTCTCACTCCAAACAGCATGAGAATACTTTTTTCTGACCCAGCTCTTCCCATCTTTTACCCCCTGAAGCATTAGTTAGAATTAAATATCAATGTGCTATTCCCATGGGAAAAATAAGGTAATTTATTTACATGCCTGTGTAGTGGAACAGCATGTTAGGGAAGGCAGCTAAGGGAAGGAGGGCAATTCATGTCTCTGAAAGAATAGGCTGCTTATTTGAGCACTGAAAGGAAATAAAATAAAAATCTGCATTCCCCTTTACATGCAGCTTGGAGAAGGTGAAGTATTTCATGCTTAAGAGTCATTTTGTCAGCTGGCTGGCAATGTGTTAAAGACACTTAAATGCAGAGAGCAGAGCTGTGGTGACTTTTCCCCTAATCAAACAGTTTGGCAAGGAGAAAAGATGTGATTCTGAGGTTACGAAATCAACAGAGCTGTGACAACAGAGGCTGTGATTTCACCTGTAGCTGACACCAAGACAAACTGTTTGCTGTATTCTGTGTATCTCCTTTTTAAAAAATCCCTGTTGTGGCAGTCTAACCCAGTCAAAGGGAGTAACTGCATCTTAAGGTGTTCCTAAAGAGTAGGGGATCATAGCAATTTCTGGGGGGGGTCGGTAAGAGAGCCTTGTAGTTATGCAATGAAGTCTTTAGTTACTGTGAAAGTGAATTTTAGAGGGGGAAACTGCTGAGTTTGTCTCATGATCTCTGTCATGGGGTCTGGGTTTTACAACTGCCCCAATGTCTTTTCTGGTTGTAGTATCAGTCTTTAGAGGAATTCTTGCCTTAATGTCAGAGAGAACCACAAGCCTTTGGAAAAGTCCACCTCAAGCTTTATCCTGTAAACTTCAAAACCTATCCTTTAAAAACTAAATCTTTATAAGGTGAAGGTGGAGTAGGGGGATATCAAGAAGCAAAGACCCTCCTGAAATGTGTCTTCTTTGGCATGGCAATAGAAGTAATTGGGTGGATGAGAATTATCTTTAAATTCAGGATCTTGAAGGGTTCAAATTTAATGTAAACAAGCAGCAAACTTGGGCTTGCTGAGAGCTGCCAGTATTCTCTTGGTGCATGGAAAGGACAGGAATTTTTCTTTTCATACATCATTTACAAGTAACAGCAATGACTTCACAAAGTCGGTACAACTCCCTAACACAAAGCAGAAAAAAGTACAAAGGAAAGAACAGGCTATTTTGTTGCTGGTTTTTAAATAGAAGTTCTCTGTAGGCAGAGTTCAGCTGCATCAGGGTGGAATCAAAGGGCCGGTACAGAGGAATTTTTTCACCTTCTGGAATTTGAATGTCTGGCTTTAGTGTCAATTGTCAGTACTCTTTATTTACTGAACAATGCCTCATATGAAGACAGCAAGGTAATTTGATATTTGCTTATGAATAGCCCATTTCTAAAGCAGTGGTACAGGAATTTTCAGCAGTTTTCACAGGGACCTTTTGCCAGAACTTCAAAGAACTCTAGTCTTGTACAAACAGCCACTTGGAAAAAAAACATGTTTTCTATAAACCAGGGAGAGGAAATTTTCACTGAGAGGTGAAAATTAGTGAAGCAAAGCTTCAGACTTTTTGTGCATTGTCCAAGCACCATAGCTTTGTCCTTATACCCCCTTCTCACATGTCAGAGCCACATTTTCTCTAGCAGCCAGCCTCAAAGCATTGTCATTCCTGTAGCTCAGAAATTATTTTCAGATTAGACTGAAAGCCAGTTTTCACACCTATCCTCACTATTTCTTTGGTGAAGTGATGACAGGTCCAGCCAGTTATGGAGCAAAAATTCAGTTACTCCTTTCATGCAAGACAGCATTCATAACAGCCATGTTCTGCTGCATGGGAGGGCTCCTATTCTTCTCCCAAATATCTCCATTACCCCTTTTGAATATGACATTCCAGGTGGACAAGAAGGCAGATGAGAGAGCCTCTCATCTTCCCCAAAAGTGCCCTAGGCTTGATACTTCATTACTGAGAGAGAGAGAGCTCTGTTCCTACAGCTGAGGCAACAAGCCAAGCAGATGCACAGGGTGTTGAGAGGGACTGGTCACACAGACTGAGCAAGGGGGAGATAAAGCCTATCATGGACAAGAGAGAATGAAAGGAGAATGAGGTATGCAAAACTCTACATGCAACAGCAGAGAAGGGTTTAGAAAAAATCTTTTGTGCTTGTTAAGATTTCTGTAAATCCCAGTCCGCTTGAACACGGGATCGTTCCTCAGAGACCAAAATGGCTGGTGGTGCAGGAGGTGATCAGGAAACTATCTTCTTATGTTGCTTCCTTGGAGAGAAGGAAATTTGCTTGTAAAGGCATATTTTTAAAGATCTTCCTATAGGTCTTATCAACAACAGCTCTATCTACAAGATGTGGAAACTGCAGTTTTTCATACTTTTTCCCCCGAGATTCATTGTCAAGTGCCAAAAAGTTTAAAAAGCATTTATCCATATTTCATCATTGTGACAGACCCTGTTGCTCTTCTGCTGTCCTCCATAAAGTCCTGTCTTAGTAAAATTGGATCTCTTTTAGTAAATTGTTGTTTTCCTGTTCTCTATGCAGCTGAGTGAGATGGAGCAATCCCATCCTGCCTGACACAGGCCACAGAGTGAGTGAGTCCTTCCTTTCCTACCTCTGACCCTGGATGCCTCTCCTATTTCACTACCACTTTGTCACATAAGTACTAATCAAGGTTGCCCATGATGTTCACATATGAGCTTATTATGCAGCCAATATTAGCAATCATAAAAATCAGTCTGGCTCTGGCAGTCAAGTGGTGCTAAACTGCCTGTGATGGGCTGGATTCAAGGCCACATAATTTCTGTTCTGAATATCTGAAAAACTTAAGGCTGGCTGTATTAAAACCTCAACTTTGCACACCACTAATCTTGGAACAAGCTGCTCAGGCAACCTTGACCCTGTAGTTTTCCAGATTTTCTGATTTCATCTTAGTTAAAGCTTTATTGCTGCAGCCCATCACTTTTAGCCATCAGTATGAGGTATATCTAAGCTTCCTGCATATCAAAAAGGATCTGCACAAATTGCCAAGGAAAGAAATGTTCAAGGGGCAGACTTTAAAAGGCATTTAGATGGTAGAGGGGCACACAGAGGGAAGAAATGATCAGAGGAATTACAAACTGACACATGTTTTGGAATTCTTGGTCTTTAAATTCTGCCCCAAGCTCCTTAATTACGGAACAGGTCCACAAGGAAAACTGTAACCTATTTCCCTTTGTTCAACTCTTTCTGGTTGGAAGGATTTATTAAGCCAATGTCAATATTCTTCCCATCAATTTTGGAATGTCTGACTCTTTGTTGAAACAAGCTATTAGCAGCAATAAAAAGACACAGGACTAGAATAATTTGTCTGGAGTTCTCTTGTGTGAAATAGTCGCAAGAGTGAGAAGAAGCCAGCAAGTAATATTATATTCACGGCTTACTTTGGCTCACAGATGGCAGCAAAATCAATTAACTACTTCTATCCATAGGAATTTATTGACTTCCACCCATTTTAGAGCAAAATTTGACTCTTTCATTGGGTAAAGTTACCAAATGCTTGTCTAACCCTGTGCAGTTTTCTGATGTGCTGCCATCGTGGTTCTGGGGCAATGGATTTCACCTGGTTATTCTTTCCCAGGATGCAGAGCCTCCACCAGTGCTGTAAATCTTTCTTACTCGAGCAAGCTGCTAATCTGTTCTCATTTGAATTTTCTCAAACTACTGGTTGGAACTGCTACTTACCTCTGATTACGTTTTCACAAAACCCAAGTCAGCAAAATTTGCAATGACTAGTATGAAACCCATAATGCCACGGGCAGTGGCAAACTGTGTTTTTGCAGATAAGGCACCACACATTCCTCATTTAACTCCGTACAATCCCTACACTGAGCCTGGCACTGTACCAGAGAAGAATGTGGGAGAAAGAGGCCGAGCTATTATAGCAGGTAGATCAGTACACATAAATTTAGGCAATCATTTAATGGGAACTCAGCTAAACTAACTGTCCCTTACCTTTGGTTCCATTATAGATGTTTATGTTACTAATTAATCTGTAGGTTTAATTCTGCAAAATAATGAAGGTGTTCCACCTGCTGATGTCAAAATATCTGAGTGTTTGCTGATACTTTAAATAAAAGCAGGTAAGAGAGATGTTGTGGTAATTGACTGTTGCCTGCAAGAGTTATTTCAGGGTGAGTGCTGGAGAGGCTGTACTGGTTTAGAAAATTAGAAAGAAATTATTTTTGCAGAGGTTGGTGATTGGAATGCTTTCCTGAGAAGTCTTAGAGTCTCGTAGTGTTCTTCACTCTAGGTGTGATATGTACTAAGCCTACATCTGGGTGTTCATAAGGGAGCAGATTGTGTGTGTCTCTCTTGCATAGTCTAATTAAAATAACTTGCATACATATGTCAGTGTTCCCACTGAGTCTTATGGTATTTAGTTAACTGGTTTTCATTTTGTTGGATGTAGACTGGGACAGGTTTGTGTTTTTAAGCTTTTGTGGCTTACAAAGTTTTAATTGAATATACAATGAGTGTTGTACTTAAGTAATTATTTGAACCCTATAGCAGTAATAAACGAAAATCAAGAATGTTCTGGTGTTTTGTTTTATATTTAAATATTGCTGTTTGAGTTTTTTGAAGATTTTGGTTCTGGACTACACTTGAGTGGAAATCTCTGAGGATCAGTCCAGGTTTACAGAGCAAAGCTGGCACTGCTATTCATTGCTCTTGCCCTTTTCTCCTCCTGCAGTCTTTGACCCTGGAACAAAGCCACCTTTACAGTGCAGTTGATCACCTCATCATCCAAGATGAGTTGTAAAACCCAAGTGCTGAGCACTTGCTATGAAGTTTTTCAAGGGTAAGGTCATTAACCTAGATCTGCTGGCCAAACTCCAGTCTTTGCATTTAACTTCTTATTTGAGTTCCTCTGATGGTTTCAGTTGTCATGATCTTCACCCTCCCTCATCTCTGCTGCTGATGTGACATTTCCTTGCTTACTTCAGCAGAAGTTGCAGATTCTCCAGGTCTAGTTTTAATTCAGCGTTGAAAGATGCATTTTGGAAGAAAAAAAAACATTGCTGCTAAAAGGTGTTCAGGTTACTTTAGTCATAGGTTAGGTTAGAATCTGGATCAACATATAGAAATGAAATAATATATTTGAATTTCTTGAAGCATAATATAGTTTTTTTCTAACTACTAAATCCAGTTGGGAATTGCCATATCAAACTATCTGAAATGAATGGGCTGATTACAAAGTAAGTTATTAAAGTGCTGTGCAATAAAAAGCATTACATGTCCTTTTATAAGAAGGATTCCAGCAATGGGCCTGTAACTACTGTTTAAAAGTAGGTAACATATCATAGCTAAAATAGGGGTGATATGATGCAAAGGTGACTACTCAGTGACTCTGTGGGTGAAAGGAGATAATGAGAATGGAGAAATCAGTACCATAATACCAATAGGTTATCAGGGGTTCAAGCAATGGGTGATTCAGCTATTCCTGAATAGATATCTGGTTCAAATCCAGATCACAAGGCAAATTCTGCCCTGACATAAATCACTTATTCAACCTGATTGACCTTGGACAGTAGATTTTGGCCCTGCCTCAGTGATGACTTGAATTCATTACTACACACAAGCAGAAAAACTGCAAGTGGATACATGATCTACCCAAATTTTACTTATTTTTGTAGTCACAAACTGATTAAAAACTGGTTATTTTACACAGTCCCCCATCCAAAGAGCTTTTTTCTGGGATAAAGGGAACTATTTTTTCAGCTGTTAGCTTTTACAGTCTAATACCTGCTTCATTGCTTATGAAAAGCCAGTATGAACTTACCAGATTACTGGATAGACTGAAGTCTGGCCTGGACTTTTTGAAAGCCATTGCTACTGCAAGCTGCTTTAAGGAAGAGATTGACTGAATCAGGAAGCTCTACAGCACTTTTGCCAACTTATTCTGGCTTTCATCACTCATATTTTGGGACATGCCCAGAAACAGACGTTTGAAATTTTTTTAAAGGTATTAAAAAGGAATATCAAAAAGTTTGGTTTACTACTGAGCTCCTTATTCAGACTAAAAGGGAGTGGTCAAAAGGAATTTTTTCATTTATGATCTGTTCTGAATAGGAACGTATTTGAACACACAAGTGAATTTGAGGATTTGAGAGGGAAGAACAAGAAACAGGAAGGAATGAAGAGTGAAATGTGTCATATCCAGGATGGTGGCCAAGTTCTACACCACCAGTATAAATAGCTTAGGCTGTACTGTAGCATTAGTGTCTGGGCCAGCTATTTAGCACATTGAGACTGAAGCATCTTAGAATCATAGAATATCCTGAGCTGGAAGGAACCCGAAAGGATCATTGAGTCCAACTCCTGGCCCTGCACAGGAGCAGCCCAAGAATCCCACCATGTGCCTCAGAACATTGTTCAAATGCCTCTCATCCTTTATCCAAATCTTTTCATCCTTCATAAACAAAAACTCTCCGCCCCAAGATTAAGACCTGTGAAGGCAAGGTTTGCATTGCTTATGTCTGCTAGAGAGTTAGAAAAGACAAGTTGAATTTAGTTTAGCCTTAAAATTACTTCAAAACCTGATCTTGTCACTGCATTTTTTCCCCAAACAATGCATTCCTTTAGCATGTAAAAAGGAGCTGCAGCAAAGCTGCCACAGGAGCATAATGCAGGAAATAGACCTTCAGCAGTATTTCAATCAGCCACCTTTGGGTGACTGAGAATTGCTAGTTAGAGGTTCTCCCAGGTAAATAAAAACCTACTTGTTTTCTTTCTTTGAAGGAACAGCTGTCAGGAAGTTTACTTCTTTTGGAATTTCTTTACTTATATAATCAATTGTGTTCTTCAAAAAATTGAAGTATCCAGTGAATTCAGTCCTAGCTTTCAAAAAATGCAAAACCCTCTTTAATTTTGACTGCTGAAGGGAGTGTTAGATGTTTATGTGCCAGATCTAGGCTGGTATTAAATGAGTACAGCCCCATTAATTATCATCAGACTGAGCTGAGTGATCCACACCATGTGATAATTACACCCACACTTTTGCAGGGAAGAATGGTGTGAGTATTTTTATTCTTTTGCTGTTCAGAAAATCTTAAGAAAACAAGGAGCTGTAGTTTCTTGACACTGACACAGCTATAACCTCATTGATCGAATGCAGGTTGCTGTGGTATAACTGCAGAACCTGTTCAGTGATGGATACGGAACCGCCAAGCCCATCATCTGCCAGGTACCACTCAGTGATAATTGGGAGCCTGCATCTTCCCTCACACCTCCAAGCTTCCCATACTGCCATATGGTAACTGCTGTGATTGCTGACCTTTACTGCCTATGAGAGTACCTTCAAACTACCCTCTTGTATCTATCAAATCATTCTTGTTCTCAGCTTCAGGATGGTAATTGTGCACCGAATTTAATAGGATCATTTACTGCTGTGGGTTTCCTCCTAGAGGAATTGACCGGCTTGTCCTTTGAAAGCTGCTAAGAAGTAATTCCAGACAGGCTTTAGGTTCTTCTCCAAGGGAAGCAAGGCCACCCCCAGGCACCTTTGTGCCCAAACAGTGGGGTCAGAACTGCCCACAGGCAGAGCAGACAGCATGGCTGGAATCCTGCTGGACACAGACTGATGGCTGTGCTCGTACTGGAGAGGTGTCTCAGCACTGGAAACTGGTCTTATTTGCTTCCAGAAAGGTCATTTCAGTCTTTTTGCAGACAGTTGTGAGTAACTGAGGGGCGCGGATGGCTTGGGAAAGAGTGAGGGCTGTGGGCAGGATTACACTTATGGTGCCTGTCCATCAGGGATGGGCAAAATTAGTGTTAATCTCACTCTTAACAACAAAGCTGTGAGCACCCCATGAAGCATGAAGTGATTCAGCTAACCACCACAAAACAGCTTTACGTAGAGTGTGTCAGTCCCGAGTAGTGGAGGAAATGCGTCACAGCAGTATAAAGCCACATCTCCTGTGAGACTTCGCTGGGGAAGCCAAAAGTGGCACGTGAGGAGAAGGCTGGCACAGTGAGGGGCTGGCACAGGGTAGGTCTGTTTGTCACTGCTGTCCCAGGGCAGCAGGAGACCTTCAGCTGAGTCTGTTATGGATCCTGGGTGGAGGAAGAGCCAGCGTGTGCAAGGCAAGGAAGGGTGGTCAGAAGGGGCGTGGAAGAGAGGCATAAATTTGTTTGCTTCACTTGTCAAGAAAACAAATGTCTGTATGGAGGATAAATAAAAATCTGTTTGCTCTAATGAAGCTCTTAGGCACCAGGGATTTTCCAGCTACCCTTTACTGCAGGCTATTTGAGTTTTGCCATTCTCAGTTTATTTAAATACCTAAAACATAAAAGCAAAGCTTTAATTTCTTCTGGCCACGTAGTATACAAAGCTTTCCTTGAAGGTTTCTCTGTCCACTCTGTAACTGGTAGAGATGCCATTCTTCATATCCTGGATTTGTGCTGTTAAGATCAACCTGAACTGACACAAGAGAGTGTATCAGCAATGAAAAAGTCCTGAATCCCTGGGTTTAAGGTTGTCAAATCTCTGAAACTCCTTTAGGGATCTAACCAGCGTAGTATTGCTCACACGTACTATATGTATGTTAGAGTGTTTCTCCCAAATTTCATGTGGGGTTTCCACTTTTATCCAGTGATGTGTGTATAGTATATATAATTTTTTTTTAATTCATTCACATTAAATGCACAGAACAGGTAGAGCAACATGGAAAAATGCAACTGTCTAGTCATTTTACTGCATCATATGCAAAAGTCAGCTGATACATGCTAAGATGAAAAACAAGGATAAAGGAGGATGAGAAAGAGACTGTTCCTGAAACTATTTCTCTAATGATTTGTCAAAATTCTATTTTAGTTTTCTTTAAAGGAAATGTGATACTAGTGCCTGTTATGTCCACTACATTTTCCCAGTGAAAGGGCTGTACTGATACTTTGATTTGAAATTAAATAGATCTATAAGGATTTAGTTATAAAATAACAAGGTTTTTCACTGGTAAAAAAATCTTGTTTTCTCTGTTCTTGCTCTCTGACAGTTGGTTGGCAGAGAAAGGAGGAATAATAAGTTTTAATTATATCTCCCCAAACAAGCAGATTTGAAAGCAATGCAGGGATTACATGAGAATAAAATCCCTTCAAGCATTAACTGTCGCTGGTAAAAGGATGTTAGATATAATCCTATAAGGTTAGATGTCCAGACATCCTGGTTTAACCAGGACAGTCTAATTTTTAATTTAACGTTCTGTCATCCTGATTATTTTCTTCGGGAGGCTCATGTGTCATGTTTGCCTTTGTGCCATACTCAAGAGTGGCACAATCATGAAAATAACACTTTAAATCATCATGCAGCTTTTCTCCTCCAATTTCATCAACCAGCATCACATGTCAAAATGCATTGAACATCACAAGCCAGGAGAATAGGAATTGTATTATCTTCTGCATTAAAAAGGAATAGATAAGCAAGAGAACAAAGGAAAAGTAATAAAAAGGAGTGGGAAAAAATAATTCCAGATCTATACATGTTTGTTTAGTTTTTTTTTCCTTATGAGAAAAGATGCCCATGAAAATACACAATACACTTGTCACTTGCTTGTTATGTAGAGCTTGAACTAAGCTAGTTCCAAAAAGCTTCAGGTGCTGTCCCCTTCAGACACTTCTTGGTTGGCAGTAAACTACTAAGCAAATGCCAGTGGAATAGTTAAGAAGATGGAAAGTTTTTTTTTTTCCACCCATGAGCTTTCAAACTCCCTCAGACAACAGATGGGTGATCCAAATTGGGTCTAATAAAGCAAGGATAACTATTTCTTCTGAGACTAGAAGTTTGGTCAGACTTAACAGAATGTTTATTGTGCTCTTGCAATTTTTGCTTTTAGGCTGAAAGCAGAAAAATATGCTGAAATATGGTGTAGTTTCTAGCTGAAATCAGAACAGTATTGTGATTCACATGAGAGAAGCAGATCCTTTGTGATTTCTAGGCAGAGCAGGTTCAGAAAAGCATCTGAACTCCTTCAGGATTTTCTGATCATCCAAGCCTGAGGCTTTGCTTTTCTCATTCCTCCATCCTCTCTGTGCGTCTCATTGTGAGAGTCACTGAGTGCTCCCTTTGTCCAGCTTTGCTGTCAGGTATGAACATTCATTACCTTTGAGAAGGTGCCAGTGCTTTCCAGGGTGAGATGTTAAAAATACCGTGGTCAAGAGGTAATGCACAAGGTTTTAATAAGCATCAGACTAAACGGACTGCTTGTTTTCTTTTCAAGCCAGATTTTCTTTTATAAATACTTTAAGTCTCAGGAATGCATTGCCCTTACGCCCACATGTTCACCTGAGCTGCACTTAAGTCAGGACTTAAGTCAGGCTGTGATCCATATGGAATTTCCCAGGTGCTCATTGACTGTCTGCACAGAGCCAGCATCTCAGCCAGCCTCGAGGATTTCTTGAAGGTCTAACTGCTGTACAACGTGCTCTCCCCTTAGGGTAGACTATAGTAAGTTTAATAGGTGTCTCGTTGGATGAATAGGACATGTCATGCTCAGGCTTGGGCCAGGCACTGCTCTCAGGCTCTGTCATTGTTACATCCCTGCTGCTTTGCAAATATGCAAGCACAGGATAATGTGCTGAGGTACAATGAAGCATGTTAGTCATACTGAGGGAGGGTCCTCTGGGAGCTCTCTCCTTGAGAGGAAATACTGCTGCAAGAATTAAAGGTGAGGTGAGAACAAGCATTACCACTCTGAGAACTAAAACAGCCTTTTGTTAAGTAAATCATAGAATGGTTTGGGTTGGAAGGGGCCTTAAAGATCACCTAGTTCCCATTCCCCTGCTCAGGGCAGGGACCCCTTTCACTAAATCAGGTTGCTCAGAGCCCCATCCAATCTGGCCTGGAACACTTCCAGGGATGGGGCACCTACAACTTCTCTGGGCAATCTGTTCCAATGTCTCACCTCCCTCATAAGAAGAATTTCTTTCCAATGTGTTACCTAACCTACTCTCTTCCAGTCTGAAGCCATTTCCCCTTGTCCTAATGCTATGCCACGATGCTCTCTTCTCTCTCCACCCACTTGTGAAATTCCAGCTGGTCCTACCTGCAGTTTGTCCTTACTGCCTCATGCTCTGCTGCATCTACAGCAAGCTGGTGCAGTGGAAAGTGAAAGGGGCTCTCTCCACCTCAGAACTGCCCCCTGGAATCAGTTCAGCCCTGCAGGAGAGAGGTAGAAGCCACTTCATTGTAGCAGAAAGGTAAGAGTAGGAACCCTGGTGTAAGGTGGGACAGGATGGAGGGATGACCAGGCCTCTTCCATCAGGTCATGTGTTCCAGCCAATGCAATGGTAAAATAGCCATGGTATCTCTATTGTCCGTCTCCAAGCAGGATATAAAGTGGATACAGGGTGCTGGGATCCATTAATCTCTGTTTCTCTCCTTTTTGGATGTTCTGGCAGACTCTTGACAGTTGGATTTTGCTGTCAATTTTTATCGTTTTTGTTCTACATCAAACAATGGAAGAATGAAGCTTTCTGTTCTGTCTGAGTAGATGAGCTCATAGGTAAATTAGTAAAACCAGACCACTGAAATCTCAGTGCTCTGAGGTTTGATGGTAGCCAAAATTACACGGGACAATCTTCCAATTGGGCAGAACATCCCCTACCACCCACCACTAATCATGTCGTTCAGGATTATAACTCAAGATGCTTTGGGCCAGATTGTGATTCGAAATACACCTATTTAAATCTGGCATCAATCTTTCCTTCTGCTTCTGTATTAATTAATGTCTTGTGGGCTGTATTTCTGCAGCTAGATAGTAGGCTGCTTTGGATCTGATTCACTGGATGAGGCAATTTAGCTCTCTTTGAAGTTTCCATTGTGATTTATATTTGGATGTGCCTTTATATAACTGAGAATTAAAAATGAGTATTTATGCCTTTTTGTTATTATTATGTCTTTGTGATTAAATGCCTGTCTGCAATAGCAGGTTGTAACCCAGGAAGTCCTTTCCAGTCCTGCATTTCTCCACTGAAAGCAGCAGGATCCATGCAATGTGACATGGAGGCAGGGCTCACGATGTGGTGGCACAAAGAGGAAGAAGGGAGTTTTGAGGATAGGTTGAGCTGAGATCCCCTGTCAGCCACTGAGGGTGTGCAGGGCAGTAAGTGCAGTGCTGTCAACCCTGCTGCTGACCCAGCTATTGCCTTGTTGTCTGCACTTTTGCTTCAAAAGAAATTCCTCTTTGCATTCCCCAACTCCGTGCCAGCACTGAGGCACAGTCCTGGGGCATGGGCAATGAGGATAGTTTTGTGAACCTTTAAATGCAAAAGATGCTGTGCAGAAAACCAAACACATATCTCCCAGCTACAGGCTGAACTTGGGCATTATATTTTGTATAACCACCAGCAGCTATTTCTTTGCTGGCTGGGGCTCAATCTTCGTGGAAGGAAATGGAAGGAGAAAGATTAAGTAATGCTGCAGGCACAGCTGCATCTATTTTTTCCCCCTGTGGCACCACCACTTTGCCACTTGTTAAATGAATAGCTTCTGCTCATTCCCTCCCCTTCTGCACAGTACAAAAGCAGGACAGAGTTGGACTCTGCTCTTCACCCCAGAGCAAAACAAAACTTTTAACAGCCAACAAATTAAGAGAGGCAGCTAAATAAGGCCACAAGTTGTTTTGCCAGCTTACTGCATTTTGGGTTGTTAGAGTGTTCCCCATTTTACATCTGCAAAGAAAAGGCAGGATTTCCTACCTCAGTTCAGCAAGTCCATCTCAAAGCACTCCATTTTTATATATCACATTGCAGCCTGGAGAGTGTCTCCAGCATGGTGAGGAGAGTTTGGGGTACGAGACAGTGAACTTGGCTATAACCACAACCAGATGCCACTCAGGCATGACTCTAAGTGTGCTGGATTTGACAGTGCTAAAAAAGAATCTATGTGGGATGCATGGTACATTTGGGAATTCACCTAAAGAGTCACATTCCCAGTTTCTTCCTGCCTACCTTCTCATCACTGTTAGCCCAGAATTGTGCCCAAGGGCATGGCAAACCCTGGCAGCAGCAAGATGCTCTTGAGCAGCAGAGCTGAGCATCCTAACCCCTCTGTGCTGGTTGGGAGGTGCAAGGTCATCACTTCAACAGACATCAGCAGCATTCATTAGGAGAAGTCCACAGAACATTTTGTTACGTACACAGAGAAGTTGGTACAACCTTTCTCATGACAAACCTTTGGCTGGAGGAATGAAAATGTTTTGGCAGTAGCTGGAAGGAGCAGAGCATTTTGGGTAGGATGATTTCTGGCTACTTGGTCAAGGTCAAACTGTCTCTTAGGTGCTGGCCAGTGCACATCTTACTTTCTTACAACCTTTCTTTCCCCCCAAGGAATCCTTTGAGATTCCTGTCCTGATACTCACACCCTAGTTCATCCTTCAGCAACCTAACAGCCCAGTGACACTACTGAAACCAGCTGTCTTGCCTTTCCTGACCCAGCATTTTCCCTCCTTGCATTCCCAGACCTCCCAAAACATTTGTTTTATAGATAAGAGTAACCACTTCCCTCCCTACCCATCCAGAATGTTGTACCTTCTGCCACCAGACTGCCACATAAGCTCATGCGGTACTTCGTTCTTTGCCAATTTGTTTTACCCAGGGGTAAACTCTTTGACTGTGGGGAACTGTTGCTATTTTCCCCTGGAGAAGAGTAAATCAGAATCACAGGTCATGAGTAATGTAGCATAAATACCTTCCCTTCTATTTACCTAGAGAATGTAGTGCTGTTTAGGTGCTAAATAATGAATATAATAAAAAAGATGCACTGCTTCAGCTGGTGAGGTGTCCCCAGGAAGAGAATTCCACCAGAGAGGCACAGAGGATTGAAAAACACAGCACTTGGAGCATAGCAATATTTGGGATGATTAACTGGTACTGTAGAAGGTCGTGGCAGAAGCATAAAGAACATGCTGTGGAAAACAGTGATTCTCTTCCATAAATAAAATAGCAATGTGATCTTAAAGGAGCAGGACTTGGAAACAAGCAGAGGATGTAAATAAGTAAGTAGCAGGGGGAATGTGAGAATATCAATCAAGAAATTAAGCCGACAGCATAAATAAGCAGGCAGCCATAGCCTGGGGGGTGGATAGAAGAACATGAAGTCAAGCAAAGATGTCAGTGGAATAGTCGAGAGAAAAGAGAATCTGTGCTGTGAAGACAAATGGTGCAGTGCAAAGAGTCTGAAAAAGAACTTCACCTCAAATATCAAACTCCTGGTAAGCAGGGCTGGCCAACACACAGATTAATATAAGTGAAGCATAGGTCACAGTCGAAGAGGCAGTGCAGGATCCCTGCCACTGATAAAACTACATTAGCCTCAAAAAGTGATTTTGTATTTAAGTCACTGGTTTTATGTCTCAGGATATTTTTCTAAATACCACAGACTATATAGGCTGTAAATGTGCCTAGGGAGGAATGCATTATGGATATAAAAGTGTCAGTTATTCTTTACATTTCTAAAATCCCTTACTTTGAAAACCCATAAATGAACTGTAGGAGGGCGTTTTTGAGGCAGACAGCTGTACGTTTTGATTTTGCTTTTAAGCTGTATCATTAGCAAATAGTTTTATTTTGCAACTAAAAGTCCTTGTGGGATATTTTTGAATATTAAATAAAGGGGAGAGAAGGTCAAAAAAAAATGTGTGTAGTAAACTTGGTTTTGTCATTTGGTGTATTTTCTTCCAGAAACCATCTGACTATCTACCTAGTCTTGCTTGGCACTGTAAGCCCATCTTAATTCTTTGTCATTAACAAAAGCTGTAGATAATATCACCAGTGACAATTTGAGAATTGTCTGAAAAGGTGTTCTCTGATCATGAGAAAGGGTATGTGTGAGAGGACAGTTTGAGTGTGAGAGCAAATCTGCAGTCAAAGAAAAAGCAAAGAAACCTTCTTTGTTTTTAACAAAGAAAATGTTACTTCTTCAAGATTAATGTAGGAATTTGCTGAGAATAACAAAATCTAGGGTACAGCAGGTCTGACTGGCAGAGAACCCATATGGCCATTAGAAGTAGCAAATATGATTCAGAATTTTTCAAACCCTGTTACATCACTTAAATACAACCTGATGAGTGTTGGCTCCATCATTGTCCCCCTGTTGCAGAAACAAGATCCTCGGTCTTTTTCCAGACCAAATTTCAATTTTTTCCCCCTGCAGAGTCCCATATAATTTGCAACTGCACTCATATACTCTAAAGAAGGGAAGAATTATGTTCTTTTTTTAAAGTTTTCCTCTTACAAATCATTATTTTCCTGCATTTGCTTTTGGGAAAACCTTGATTAGGTCTAGTTTGAGCTGAAAAAATTTCCTGACCTTTCAGGGCTGGGCCCCAGGGTTCTCTTGTTCAGAATACAAAGCCTGCTAATAGGTTGTGAGGGCATTCATTATATCTTTAGTTCTTGGAGGAGTTGTGTGTGTTGGAGGGTGGATGCCTTTAATCAGTGCTCTGGAGGCTCAGTGCTCCAAGGCCAGCAATCTGCTCCGTTTAGTATGCTGGGTTTCAGTTTGGGTTTTCTTCCTAAAGAAAACAAATTGAAACGATCAAATTATGTGACAGTGTATTTGAGTTTTTCAAATCAATGTCAATGTACTGGTTAAGGGTCTTGTCTTTTGTTTTTTTCCCTAGTGTCTTTTCCTCATGAACTTACTTGGCATGGTTAAAAAATCCTCTATTCTTCTACTTTGAATTTGTTTTCATTCTCCAGTAGAATCTCAGTATTTGGTGGAGTATGTCAGGTGGCCTGTGCAATACAGCTTTATGTCTTCAGCTGCTCTGTGCAAACTGCATCCCCAAATACAGACAAAAACCAAGGCAGAAGATAGAATATGACATAAATTACAGAAAACACTCACTCAGAGATATCATTTGGAAGGAATACTAATAAGCAATCAATCACAAAGCTCAGGGGTAAGCTCTCTGGGACAGAGCTGTTTCTGTGCTGAGTTATATTCACATAGCAGCAAAGCCCTTGTCCACAGCAGGATTTCTAGGCATTACTAAAATACAAATAATAATAATTAAAAAATAAGGTGTTTAATTCATTGCAATTCCAAACAAACTCTGCAGAGAATTCTTGTAACAGCAGAAGATAAACAACTTAAAAGAGAAGGCACTGGATGTTTTATTCTAGTTATTCACAGCTGTGATAAAAGCTATTACCAATTTAGACTGACTTATCGAGGAGGAGTATCAAGAGTATCAATAAGTAATTGGCAAAATAAAACCAGAACTATTTATTAATTAGCACCTATCACTTCTGCACAGATGACTTTGTTTGTGGAAGAGACAGCATTAGGGCCTGGCCAAGTCCTGTCATTCACCATTTCCAGTTTTATGATTTTTTTTTTTTGCATTACCTGAGTGAAGTTTTTAAGTTTGAGAAGGATTTTTTCACTACCAGTCTCTGCATTTTCCTGCTCTTTTTACCATCATGTTAGAACTGAACATGTAGGTTCTCCATGTGGTTTTGAACTGAAGTGTTTTGAACTAAGGAGCTTGAACAGAGATGGGGACAAGGGGTAATGGTTTTAAACTGAAGGAGAGTTGATATAAATGAGAAACAAGAAAGAAGTTTTTTACAATGCGGATGGGGAAACACTGGCACAGGTTTTCCAGAGAGCTGGTGGATGCCACAACCCTGGGAATGTTCAAGGTCAGGTTGGACGGGACTCTGAGAACCGGGTCTCATGGAAGGTGTCCCTGCTCATGGCAGGAAGGCTGGACTGGATGACCTTTAGAGGTCCATTCCAACCCAAACTACTCAATGAATCTCTGATCTCTTCAGGAACCAGGACAGAGCATATTGTCCTGCTTGCTTCTGGAACAGCTGTAGACAACAGGGGTTGAGTCAGTGTAGAACAGAGTTGCAGGTCCTCGTTTTCTTCAGTGCTTTTTATCAAGGCACCAGTTTTGAGAAGATATTAAAGAGCATCTTTATACTTTTGTTGAGCAAAATGATGCTTCTATACATTTAGTCAAATAGAAGATTTATTTTTTTATCTTTAATGAGCACTTTAATATCCCTTCTCATTGTAGTCCAGCCACTGTAAGATATGAACATTTTAAATAAAATCACATTCAATTCTTCCTCAATGTTGCCAGCAAACAAAGATTGACTGTTTTTAATGTAAATTTCAATTTACAGTGCTTTTGGAGGCCATGAGGGAAATATATAGTCCTAACCACTTAGCTCAAAGTCGTTGCTCTGTCAATACAAAATCATTATAATAAAAAACTCCTGTCGGCTCTGAACTTAAAAAATCTAGAAATAATTTCATACGTATTTTATACAAATCCATATCTTACCTCAGTTGGAAATGGTACTGTGGTTAGCTCCATTATCATTATTGCAAACTTATGATCATAATCATGGCACCCCTGTGCAGAAAGAGTTTTGAAAGGCTCCATAGCCTCTCGCTGCTGACAGGGCCATTTCTGTGGGAGACTTTACATCAAGGTAATGGATCTAGTTAATGTGTTGTTGAACTGGCTGGGACTGAGATGGCACACTTGGTTCATATGCCTGGCCTTGCCACCACGACCTGAGCATATTGACTCTTCTGACAAAGCAGCAGACTCTAAGAGAATGTGTGCTAGAGGTGGGCCAGCTAAATCAGGTTGCTCAGGGTCCTGCCTAGTCCAGATCTGAATAACTCTTCAGATGGAGACTTTAAAGCCTCACTGGGCACCTGTTCTAATGTTGGTAATTTTGTTTTTCCTAACATCTACTAAGAGTTTTTCCTATCATAGCTCTTGTCCTCTACATCTCATCCTGTCATTTCTGCACATCCAAGGGTTCAGCTCTGAGTTCTCTGCACCCTGCCATGAGACAGTTGAAGACAGCAGTCAGATCCTTTCACCTTCTCTTTTTCAGGCTGGCTGCGCTCAGTTTTCTCAGCCTTTCCTCATGCACCATGTACCCTAGCCCCTAACTGATGTCATGCTTCTCTGTTCCCTCTGACACATTCCAGGGACCATGATTTGGAGTAGAAATAGGATGACTTTACATAACCCAGTACCTGGAAAAGGATATAAGGACTGGTACAGTTCCTCATATAGAAACTTGTCCTTGTACAAGGGATGCTGTCAAGGCCAAAGGCCTGATGCTTCTGGAGGTGGAGACCTCATGTCTGCTACTCTTGAAGGTCTCTGGCAGGTGCTTAACCCATCAAAAAGAGTTCAGAGGAGTTTGGGAGATGATGCACAAAAGGATAGCAATGAGTTTTCAGGCTGACTGGATAAGGTGATATGAGAGTGATGGTGAGCTGCCAGTTAAAGAATGTAAGAGGTGATTACTAATGTTTTTGAAAGATGTGCAGTGAGGAGAATCTGAAGCAGAAAGCAAAGAGATCAAAAATCCCCTGTATTGTTGAGCTCCTGGTAAAGCAGGACACTGGTCCATTTAATAATAAACTCCTCAAAGAAATTAAGGAATTTTGAAGGCAGCATCTTTCTGTCTCCAGATTCAGCTTCACATGTGACAAGTGCTTTTGCTATGAGCTTGAGCATCTGACCTTTTCCTTCCCATCTCTCCTGCATGGGGAAGTGCTCCGGCTGCTCATTAGCAGTGCCTAGGTATTAACCTCGACGTAATACAAGAGAAAACCTCAGAGAAAGCTGCAGCCTCCATGGTTAAATACACCATTGCAGGCAAAATGAATGGAGTACCTACAGTGTTGCTCCACTCAGGAAAGTTCCCATGCAGGTGATCCATGTTTTGGAAACTACCAGTATAACCTTTTTGAAAGCACTGATGTGAATGTAGCAGAAATATTTTAGTTGACCCAGTAAAGTCTGTAAGATTGTGGATACACAGCTTTGCATGTGGTATAAAAGGAAAAGAAAGCATATCTTCCCACCTCTTTATTCTTTGCAATGTACAGGCATATGCTTAAAACACAGGGAGCACAAGGCAAGGGTTTGAAGGGAAAGGTGCTGGCAGGAGCCTGCTGACATCTCTGATGCTCTCTGACATCCTTGGACACTGGTTCCTCGCTGTGGCTGTTGCAAGCACAGCTGCTGCTTGTTCCACTGCTGTCAACACCCCTGTGCTGCTGCTGGAGAGCCTGTAGCAAGCACAGAGCTCTGCTTTCCTGGGAGTCATGTTGGGAATCTTCCCTAGCTGTGCTTACATACAGATTGGAGGCAGGGCTGACTCCCAGAATATGCCTGCAGATTGAATGACAGTGGGAACAGAGGCTGGCCATGCTCCCAGATGGAGAGCTGGATGTTGACAGTGGCTGCTTTCATAGCCTCACAGGTAGTTATATGCAATTTTGGAAACACTACTGTACCTAAGAAATTGCTCAGTTGTAGCCAGCCAGAATACAGACTCGTGATCGTACCTGTTGTTTGTCCTCAGCTTCTACAGAAGACCTGCTTTGTTTTCTTCCCTTCCCTTAATAGTCGGGGTTGGGACAAGAATAAAATCTTCTTCTAAAATTTTAGAATCATCATGCAATGGTTTGGGTTGGAAAGGACCTTAAAGACCATCTAGTTCCAGCTCCCTTGCCTTGGGAAGGGGCACCTTCCACTGGACCAGGTTGCTCTGGGCCCCATCCAACCTGGCCTTGGACACTTCCAGGAACGGGACATCCACAACTTCTCTGGGAAACCTGTACCAGTGCCTCATCATCTCCACTGTAAAGAATTTACTCTCAATATCCAATCTAAACCTGCCCTCTTTGAGTTTAAAGAGAGTTGCCTCTTGTCCTATAAATTAAGACTTAATAAAATATTCTTAATGTTCTTAATAAGAAAAATAAATAAATACTGCTAAGGCCATTCCCCTACTATTTCTAATATTCAGTAATTACATTTTAATTCATGCCTCCAGATTTAATTGGCAAGTTAGGAATTCTAGTTACAGACCTGGAACCCAGCTGCCTTCTCTGGAGACTGTGTCAAGGTGTGCCAGCATGAGCCAGTAGCTGGCACAGCACTGCACAGCCTTCAGACATGCTGATATGACTTGCAAAAGTCTCTGAATTTGAGTTTCTTTTCATTTTACGAGCCTCTTCAATAAATGATCAAGTACTGTTCTGTACTCTCCAGTAATCTGATATTCGTCTTAGCGCAGGGATATTTGTCATGAGCTACCAACTTCACTTTTTGCAGGAACAGAGGCCACAAAGACCAGAGAGCTGCAAGGCCATTTCACCTCCTTCCTGATAAAGAAATGGTTTCTTCCATAGCTTTTCCATACCCTGTAGCTACCTTCCACTATGATATTGGCAGTTTACATAAGCTGAGGAGGATTAGTCCAAGTGACTCGAATGGGTGGCTTCTAAGAAATAGCTGGGTTGCTGAAGAATAATCTCCATGGGATTTAGTAGGTGAATAATGACCCATCTGTGCTACTAAACATGCAGTCTTTCCAAGGACATGTAAAGGAAGCTTCTGAGCACATACTGTCATTGGTTATCTGCACTTTTGAAAGAGGTTGTTCTGATCAATTCCAATTTAAATAACCTCCTGTGAAGCGTGATTCCAGAAAAGAAATATGCAAAAACAAACACTAGGCTTTTCATGTGATCATGTTTCCAGAGTGTTTCTCACTTGTCTGTATTTACTATTTTTGCTCAGACTTTTTTTAGGAAGTGGAATGGAAACAAAAGTAGCTTATTTGATCAAATTGACTAAGCAGTAATCATTCATTTGCCAACCTAAAGAGTAAAAAGATAAGATTAATAAATAACCACATGCTAGTAAGATGAGGTCAATCTGAATTGCCAAGTCCCACAGATAATTGATTTTGTACTTTTTACATTATTTGCTGTGCTTTCTGCTTTCCCTCTTTAAATTCCTTTATGGTTTCAGATGAGAAAGACGTTTTCTAGTTCCTGTCAGATGAGCTTGGATAGCAATAACATGTGCCACATCACAACGCCATCACACGTGCTGGATGAGTGTTAACTCTTAGGGAAATTGTTTTTTATTTCTCAGTGATTCGTGAGGTTGGTCAGAAGAACAAAAACCACTTTAAATTTCTGCAGTCAACCTGAAGCAGACACAGGGTGGCCTTGTGCCTGTTGGAATTTGCATTTCAAGTAATTCTGTTAAATCACCCAAGCAAGGGATGCCCAACTACAAGGCTCAGGAAAAGGCTTCAGCAGTGCTATCAGTGTGTTCCAGCTATACCTAATCCTTCTCATCATTTCTCACATGAACAGTCTCACTGACTTCAGTTGGACTTCTCCCAGGCTGTAGTTCAGGAATGTCATCTAAGTGTGCCTATCAAAGCACAGCCTCTGGCACCTTCATTTGCCACTCAGCACTTCTCCTGTACAGCTGTTTGAAACAGGTCAGCCCCTCTTCTCCCTGCTCCCCCTCTCCCCACAAGAACTGTAGCCCAGACTGAGAAGGGAAAAGGAAAGAACATCTTGTGGTTTGGAATTAAAAGGTGCTGTTGAAATGCATGGTGGAGATCATTATCACTTATCTCTTACTGCCAAACATTCTCAGTTGTCGATCTGGTTGAGCCTCAGTTGAATGTATCATTATGACTTGCTGTCCATTTGAGATCAAACAACTCCATCCCTCTAACTTCCCTGTGTACTTTTTTAGCCTATGAGAGGTAAGCAAAATCATCCCTCTGCAATGTATCTGTCAATAAATTGCCTGCATTTTGCTTTAACAAAAACAATCCTTTGACAGTTAGGGAAGATGATTTTTACTTAGTGCCTCTTTACTCCCTACTCTACTGCTCCAAACTCAGCTGTACATGTTAATTTAAGAGAGGAAAAAATAACAACAGTAGGAAGAAAGAAGACCTCACGTCATAAGAAGCTCAATTTGAGAAGTTTAACTTCCTACAGGAAATTATGCAGCACAAACACGTCTATATACTCACCTACACCATTAAAATTGTCACATCGTTCAAGTGCCTGGTTTTACATTAGGTGGTCAGTCCAGCCAGGTCTTGCTAGAAGCACAACACTGCAGCTGGCAAAAGAGATATTAGCACTTGGAGACAATAGACCAGACTTTCTGAAAGATTCTTTCCCATAGGGCCCACCAATGCAACTTTCAGAAATTTATTTTAGGATTTAAAAATAACAGCCAAGTATGCTTCTTTCTGCATGGGGTATTAGAACACAGGACTCTCAGACTTCTCTTTGAAAAAGCAGCTCTTCAGCTGTGCTACCTCTGTGGTGTTTGGATCTCTTAGTTGTTCCTTCTTTTACTGAAGACTTCAGAAAATCCCTCACACTCAGGTATTAATACACAGCACCCTGGCAGCCCCTGGGCACCTGCTGGTATATATTTCCACTGGATATGCAGTTGAGCTTCAAACCTCAATGCATCTGTGCAAGGCAAACAGGGAGCTACAACCTTGGGTCACCCTGTAAACCCCATCAGCAGAATCAAGAACAAGCCTGAAGGGGTTGTTAAAAAATGGTGGGTCCTATAAAGGGGCTACTAGTGATTAAAGCAGAGTACAGAATGGATAAAAAAGGTTATTATAAGCTATTTTCTCTCTTGTGAATGGTAAGGAAAGGACATATCTCGGCTCTGACATCAGAAAGCTCCTTGATCCTTCCATCACACATCAGTAAGCTTCTTGATCAGCCCTGTGACTGGTACATCAGAGTGCAATTGTCATCTCTGAGAATGTTTTCTTGATAATTTTCAGTTTACAATACAGAAGAATCAGAAAGAAAACACTTCCTGCAAGGGTCACCTGAGATCAGGTGTGTTAGTGTGAAGGAGTGGCAAAGCCCTCAGTGGTTTTGCTCTAGACAAAGCTGGAGTGTTCTGCAAGACCTTCATTGCTTGCCTTTCCAGCAGCCTTGCCAGGCTTCTCCGTTCCCCCAGCTGTCTATGCTGGCAGCAGCTCAGCGCAACACGAGGTGGAACTTGGCCTTGTACCTACCCCTGTAAGGCTCTAATTTTTTGTTGTTGTTGTCCTTTTGTACCTGATGTATTTGGGAAAAATGCTGTTATCTTGGCAAATATCTGGACATCTTTGCTGTTAAGAGAGCAGTGATTAATGTGCTTTTTTGTTCTCTCTGATTAAATTAAAACATGTATTCTAACATGTCTTGGAGACATTTATAATTGTCCTTGTGTAGCCCAGCTTATCAGGACGCAGTAGCAGGTGTTGTCAGCTCAGCCAGCCAGGATTTTTAATCCTGTGTGCCAGCCTCTCTGCTGAAGGCCAAGGCCCAGATGCTGCAGCCCTTTGCTCACACCGAGCAGGGTTTCCATGAGCATCCCTGTTGCCTGGGATGGAGGCTGGATGGCACTGAGGACCACAACAAGCCCTCCCACAGCTGGCACACGGAGTGGCAACACAGTACATGCCACCTTGCAGAGGTCTCTCCACATTAACCCGTCTGGGTGCACTGGAGATTGGGGAAGGTGGCTTTTTAGATTTCATAAGATCTGTGAGTACTTGAAACAAACTTTGCTGGCTTTATCTTAAATAGAGTATTTTTGTTAGTTTATCTCAAAGTGTGTTTCAGTGGAAAGAAGTAGCAGCTTTTATGTGAAAAGAAAACACAGTTTCTGTGAAAAGCCCTCTAGTCCTTTCCTGTTGATGTAATCCCAAGCAATGTGTCCCCACCACTGCTCCTCCCATCACAGTGTGTTTGAATGTGGGAGTTTGGGCAGGTCATGTTTGCTGAGGTGCCCACCTTCCCCTGCCACAGTGTTCATGTCTCATCCTATGGAGGATGCTCAGTTCTCAAGGCAGCAAGTTTTGTGCTCATTAAGCTTCATCCCTTTTTCAGGTGAATCTTAGTCAAGTGGAACAATCTTCTCAATTTTCAGCCCCTTTTGAAGGGTCTTACACCACAGGCTGGTGCTATAGAGAATTTATTCACTCAAAAAATGCACAGTTTACAGACTTGGAGGTTATCCTTTTTGCTCTAGAGCAAAGATAAAATAAGTTTCATTTGTACTTGATGAAATAAGTTTCATTTGTACTTTTTCCACCTTTATCTGAGGAATAAAGACTTAACTGATGGTTGCAGGAGTTGTATAAGAAGGGTCAGGTTTTCTGTCTCTGCCATTTCATTATTATTTTACTTTAAGGAAGGTTAGGTCCACAGAGGTGTTGGCATGTACTGGTTGAAAGTCTGAAAAAAAATGAGTTTCAGAGAGTTTAAAAGGCAGGAGAGTGTTTGCCATGATGTATTCAACAGCTGGAAATGCATATTAGTGATATTGTTCTGCAACAACTCCTTAGCAAATTTTTCATGTATAGGGAAAAGAACTAACAGTCCGTAAATATGATACTTGATTTGGGGGGATTTTTTCCACTTGATTTTTTATGTCTCTCAAATTTCTTTTGCCCATCAACTCTGGAACCACATTAATTCATCAAGCGTGTTTGGTGGATGTACATCTATTTGCCATTCTGAAATGCTCATAGACGTGATCTGGTTGGAGCTCTGGTAGGACATTCTTCAAAAAGCATCATGTAAATGGTGTCTCTGATCACAGCAGAGGATGTTCGGGGTTACCATTGCTTTGGAGACAGATGTGCAACAGACAACTGAGGTTTTTATCAAAGGTTTTCTGGGCAGTGAGTTACCATGGCAGTTGTAGTAAGATGAAGCACTGTAGGATCTTTGACAAGGACTCTGTTACAATTCTGTAATTCTATAGGGCATATTGTCCAAGAATTCAAAGCATCCCATTAAGTTTCACTACTCTATTGTAAGATGGGTAAATATGATTAGATCCATTATTAGACTGGCAAAATGAAAGGCAGAAGTGATGTGATTCCCCCACTGTGGCATATGTATCACTGGTGTCGACTGTTCTATGGTGTCAGCCTGCCACAGCCCAGCAAGGCAGCTGTGGGATGTCTGATGGCTCCTTTGAGCAGTTTTGCAGTCTCAGGTGCAGCTGTGTTTTCCCAGTGGTGTCTATTCCTGGTCTCTCAGAGATTCACCCCTGTAGTGAATATTTTACATATTTTACTTCATGTATCTAAAAGTGGAGTTCATTAAGCAGTCCTTATAAAAAGCCCTGCCACACAGTTCATGCCTTCATTAGTGTCTGTGTGCTGTCAGTGCTTTCATCAGCCCCCTCACGCGCTTGAAGTCCTACCCCATTGAATCCGTAGTCTGTGCCTGCACTCCCACGCAGTGCATTTGTGGCTGAGACCATACCTTCCCCTGCCCACGTGTCCTACAGTCTTACAGACCTGGCACTGCACCCTCCCGTGTCCCTTCCACAGCTCCTTTTGATTACAGAGCAGCAGCAGCCGTCCTCCTGGGAGCCCCTGCACAGACAGGAACGGGCCAGAACTTCCTCCTGAGCACAGTATTTTTATTAAAAATTACCCCCATAGGCTGATTGCTATTATTATTCTTTTTAATTCTGCTACTGTCTCCCTTAGGCCAGTCAAACAGGGAAGAGACAAACTTTAATCTGTGATTACTTTTACACTTGTTTGTGTTTCACACATGCTGGGAGGTGTGATGCTCCAGCCTGCAGTCCCAGTGTGCTGCTTCATTACATTGCTGAGATTCCTTTTGTAGTCGATTTTCTCCTTTTATAGGTGATCTGTACTCTAAAGGAGACAACAGCTCTTTCTTAATCATGTCTTCCATGCTAGTTTTACTCTGCTTTTGTCAAAGCATAGGATTATCCAGATCTGAATATAATCTGGGCTTTTGCATCAGTAAGCATTTGGGAGTGTGGTGGGACAGGGGAGGCAGGACAGCCATCCTTAGTTGTAAAGCCAGACTTGAAGAGATTCAGCTTTCTCTGGGAAGGGGCCAACTGGAGTATTTTACATTTGAGCTCTCTCCATCTCTAAGATCTTGTCTAATCTGTGGACACAGGGAGTTCAGCGTAATTGGGAAGGCCAACAGCGGTCCTTCAAAGGGAGCCTCAGTGATCCCCATTCAGTGCCAGCCCACCTCCTGGTTGTTGCCTGGACCTGAAGACCAGCTACAGGTCTAGACTATGGTCCAGCAACTGCTAAAGTCTAAATGCCAACTGAACCTACAGTCACACATAATGCAAATTCTCAGCTTAACCCCAAGGTCTTCCCCCCTTGGAGCATGAGCACATTCCCATCTGGCAATGGGAATACATGTGTGTATGTATTGTGGGCTCAGACCTGTGAGACTACAGACCAAGCTCTTTTCTTCATATTCTTTTTCATAAGTGCGTGAAGAAGGAACACAAACAATGGATCGGGTTTTTTTATCTCTTTAAAAAAATCCCAGTGCTGTTGCTGACTTCATGCTTCAGAATCTAGACTTCCCAAGTCCTCGTTCTTTCCTTGTTTACTGGTCCCATGACAAGAAGGGTTGAAAACCCTCCTGTCCTTCCAGCCCTGCTGCCATGTTTGTAGTGCTTCCATCAAGCAGGGATGGTCTCTGGAAGCCAAGGCATCCAGCACAACAGCCCCTCCTCCTTGTTTCCTCCTGCTGTGGTATTCAGCTAATGGAGATGTCTTGTCTTGTCCAGTCTGGGCCCATTTAACTACTGTCTTTTATCTCCCTTCTCTTCACTGTTTTATGATCTCCTCAAGACTGAAATTTTGGTCATGTTTTTGCCTGCTAAAAGGTTCTTGCTCAAACCTTTCCAACGTTTTCTTTCTCAGTCCTTCTTCTTGCAAAGGGCTCATGTGGGAACCCTGCTCTTCCCTGAGCTTCATTTCATAATCCTCCAGCCTTGTCTCAAATATTATATGGTAAATCTTGCTGATTCAGCAAGTAAATTGAGTTGAATAATTTGGATTATTTTAAAAATAATTTTTAACACACTTTATATCAGGCCTATTGACTGCTCTCTCATGTAGACCCTATTAGTTGTTTTCTGAGGGTTTGAAAGAAAAAACATCACTTTTATTATTTTTTCTGACTTTTGGCTTTTATGACAGCACAGTAGTTGACTCTTTGCTCCTTATCTTGCTCTGAAACAGTTTATCAAATCTCCTTCAACAATTACTGTCTGCTCCTCTATTATTCACTTTCACTAGCTTGATTTTTTCCTATCAATCAGCCTTCTTCTCCCTCTCCAGCCTGCATTCTGTCAGCATAAAAGTCTCCTGCTTGAACTGCAACATGGGGAAAACGCAGACTTAACCTTCCCATGAGTGCCCAGCCCTTCACACCCAAATGCCAAGGCAGCAACTCTTTTTCTCTCTTCCTAGTTCAGCCCAAGCTATTCAAGTTCTCCATCATCCTCTCATTCTTTCTCTCCATTTACTAGTGCAGAATTTCTGAATCAATAAAATAGTCTTCTGCAGTTCTTGCTCACCATCCCAATAAAGCTCCAAGATTCATTGAAACTTTGGGGGTTGGTGTAAGTTTTTAGGGCCAAAACAAAACCTACTGCAGTGCTACAGCTTTTCACTGATTTCTGTGTGCTTCAAATGAATCTCTGTCAAAGAACTCGCCACACAATAGATATCTCCTCCATCTATGTATTTGGTTTGAAGTAAGACTGTGGAGAGGTTCTTTTGTTCCTGAAAACAAAATTTGTCCATTTATTATGACCACAAAAGTGGAATCTGCTCCACATTCTGCTGTCTTCTTCCCTTCTTTACCTTTTGGCCTCTCTGCACCCTCCCTTTCCCAGGTTTCACCACCCATCATGCTGGTATAGATGAATGCATTTACCCTCCTGTGTTTACATTCTAAAGGCTTTCAGAGTAATAGGTTTTCATAAGTAGGAAGTAAAACTCTGGTTTTATCATAATCATTAATAAAGCAATTAATTTGGTCCATGCACTATAAAATTCAGAGACCTTTGGTAGGTCATGCTTAGAAGTACATGTCTTGTATTAGTGAAGTGATAAAATTCAAATGGCAATGAGAAATGTTTTGTGCTCTTTGCACAGAATGTGAAAGCAAATATGCTAGAATTTTACTGGATTATTAAAGGAAATATGTCAGAGGGGTTGTTCTTACTCAATGTTTTTTGGTGTCAAAAAAAAAAGTGAAGTACTACATTTTTTCCATGAAGAAAAA
This sequence comes from Myrmophylax atrothorax, assembly GCA_026770055.1. Lineage (NCBI taxonomy): Eukaryota > Metazoa > Chordata > Aves > Passeriformes > Thamnophilidae > Myrmophylax > Myrmophylax atrothorax. Next base: position 1,253,306 of record JAOXXN010000025.1, on the reverse strand, counting down.
AAAAGTAGGTTTAAGATACCAAAATACTGTTTATTTATGAGAAGTGTATAATTTTGTACAACAACAAAGCCTCAGTCATGGAAAGTATCGTGTCCCAGTGGCAGCAGGCTGGGTGTAGCAGACAAATCCAGGGGCAGTGAGCAGAAGGATGGACTCCTACTCTCTGCAGGCTTTGGTGTCTTGTATGGAAAGGACTGGAAGGACAGTAATTGTATCTGTGCTTCCTATCAATTAGGATCAAAGCTACTTAGTTGGCTGAGATGTGCTTCCTCTGAATCCTCATTTGGGGTTTCTGTCATGCTTCTCTAATCTCCTACAAAGTTACATTTCCATAAAAAACATTTCCATTTTTCCTGCTTACTTTTGTTAAGTGGAAATTCTTCTTAATGATGTTTTTTTTGATTCAAAACCTCCTCATCTAGGTCAGCATTTTCAGAATGCCAGTTTCCCAGTTGTTATATTGCTACGCCTCAAATCCTTAATTCTAAACAATAAAAGTCTTGGAACGGTTCTTGCTTTCCTTTCATTTTCTTCCTTCTGAGAGCTGAATTTTTCCTCTCGTCACAGTCTCCATCCCAGCCTCAACCCATTTATCAATTTATAAGTCTTGCTTCTTCCAGAATAGTTTTTCAGATATGTATTTTTAGATGAGAGCTGTTCCATCTTTCCAAAATGATCACTTCAAGCTCAGCCACTGGAGCTCAGACATACAATATTTAAATTATTATTTATAGTACAGGAACATGCAGAGATTTTCATTAAAGATAAGGCATTAGGCATGTGCCTTGATGAGTAAAGGCACAGTGAATGATGGTCCCTACTCTGAGCAGTTCACACTCTTCAGCCTGAATGGACTTGCTGGGAGAATTTAAGGAGAAATTTAACCCAAACACATGTTGGCATAACCCAGGGTTGAACACAGACTTCAGACCTTGTCAGAGTTTCCCAGCCCTGCCCTCCTCATCTCAGTATGATGTTGCTTTTGTCTCAGTGCCTGACAGGCAAGAGAGGCAGCAGGATGAGACCAATTTAAGGAATAGGGGAACTGAGTGCCATGAGAGCCTGACCACCTATGGGAGATGCCAGGTGAGCACAGCTGGGCACATCTGCAGAGAAGTGCAGTAAAGCAATCCCCAGAGCTGCGGCCAGGGATGTTTAGCCCCAGGACACGATAAGGAAATACCACCTTGAGATAACAGGCTACATATAGAAACATGGCCAGACAACTCCAGATTCCAGCATTTTTCCAGTCATTGCAAGAGGTTCCTTTCCTCCAGTGTGCCCCTAATTCTTTTGATTCCTCAGCTAGTACCAACTCACGATCTGTCAGGGTTTTACAGAGCCTCGTGCATTTCTGAATTAAAAGAAACCTTTCTACTTGGATTACCATTTATAGCTCCAATTTTTTTCACTAAGTGGTGTAAATTAGTTCTGTGTGACTTGATGGATTCTCTCCCTCCCCACTGACAACAGTGATAAAAGATCTGACCCCTTTCTGGACATCTGTAAAACCAAACATACAAAATCTAATTTGTTTAGAGCTGAGCTTTTAATTGCTTTACCATCACAACGTGAAACCAAATGCTTTAGCAATCTTGGGGATTGATCAACTGATTTATAATACGGGACTTGACCTGAGAGGGGTTATTGCCTTTGGATGCAGTAAAATAAACCTTTTTGGATTGCCAGGATGTTGATGCAGACTTCTGTGGGGCAAGGATTTGGTATACAGCTTCTGAACCCTGCTGTGGTTGTTGATGAAATGTCCCAGTGAAATGGTCTTCCAAGCTGCACTTCTTATCAGGACTGAGCAGTATAACAGAGAAATAAAGCTTAACAGCACAGGCCAGGGTTTTTCTTTGCTCCCAGGTGTCCAAAAATCGGGCCGTGTTCCCTGACCTAACAGGAGGATTGAAACCCCTGCAGGTTTGAAGGACTTTTCAGTTTGATTGCTTAGAATTAGGATTACAAAACAAACCCAAAACATACATGCAGAGTATTCCTGGTCTTAAACTACCTCTAATTAATTTAGGGCTTTTTGCCCTGGACCACAGATCATAAAGCCTTCTTTAGCCTTTCAGAAGCAGCACTGTTTTAGCCTTCTGCTTGTGCTGATTAGTATCAAGTCAGAGTAATTCTTTTTTCCCTAGAGAAATCCCCTGTGTTTTACTCATAAATAAAAAAGGAAAGGAAGAAACATTCTTGATGGTATTTTTCTGATTTGACTTTGCCATCAGAATAGAACTGCACACATACAGCACTTGTCGTCCCTAAAACTTACATTTTGAAAGTTCTTTGAAGATCTAAATTACAGATCTTTCATATGAAAAGTTAATGAAGGACTCTAAACAAAATAAAATAGAAATGATGACATGAAAGAGCCTTCTTATGGCTTCAATAACAAGATAAACAGTTTAATATTCCACATACTGCATTAAAAATAACAGCTGGGCTCTAAGGAGACGAATCCCCTAACTCAGCTACATTGCTTTTCACATTAACTGAGGACAGGTTGGGAGACTGATGACTCTCCCTTACTTGTCACCTCCTTTTGGCCCCCAGAAACACTGAAGGCAGCCAACACCTGATGAGTTTTAGCAGGCACAACAAGTACTTTAACAAATACAGTAGTAAAGTGCCATTACCACAAACACTTCAGTAGCCTCCGAAGTGATAGACATATACGGTATTGACAGCCTAGAATTTTAATGAGCTATCACTGTTTCAGACCATATTGATTGTCCTTTTTTTCTCTTCCTCCAATTCAGAAAAGAGGAAACAAGAATCAGCATTTCATTAAATGGAGACTTTATCCAGTGTTTCATATTTCATGAACACTGGTGGGTGAACACATCCTATAAAAAAACCAATTAATTCAGTCATGTTAAGACTTGGGCTGAAAACTGAAAACTACACAACTACATTTACGGAAGCCCAGGGAGGCACAAGGTTGAACATTTCCTACCATATAAAAAGCTCCCAAACACAATTTTGATCCATATCCCACATGAGTTCACTTTTTACCTCTCGGATTTCCTGGCAGCTTCTCCTTTGTATATTGTTCTGCATGGCTGTTTGTCCCATGGTGTTCACAGCTCAGGATGTTTCAGTTACAATTCCCATTTTTCTGTGAATGTTATGTGTTATCTTGCTTTTTGACAACATCACAGATTCGAGTTAAAAGTGACCAAAAGAGCAAAGGAAGGAGTAACCTGCAGTAATGATTTGCAAATTGTGTTAATTTCATAGTGGGATTCTGCTTTTTGATAGGATTTAATGCGTAATGAGCTCCTGAGACGTTATTTTTGCTTCAAAGCTTTGCTGAGTACTAGATCCTATTAAATTCTTGCAGTGAACACACCAAAAAATACTTTGAGCTAATTTTAATAATTTTTAATTGAAGGAATATTTTTATTCCAATTTGAATATTCAAGCTGTTCAAAAGTTAACGCATTCTCAAACGCATTCATCAGTCTTTTCCTTCCATAATATCTTTTTTTAGGTAGCCTGTGGCTTCTGAGGAGGGGGCAGGGGGGCTTTTTGTCTCAGATTTGTTTTTCAGACCCAATTGAAACAAATTTAGATGTTTTTTGCTATTTATTTCAGGAGTCTGCATGCTGCAGTCAGATCTCCATTCTTTTTATTGCTATTTTATAGTCTACCGTTATTGTTTGCTTCCTTTGCTTTTACCTAAAAGCAGAAACAAAATACAAATTTCTCTGCTAGTCCTTTCTCGTGTCATAGCAGGAGCTGGATTTGTATGTATGTGTCATGCTCAGTAACATATGTATTTCGTTGTTAGTAGTGTTGTTATATTAGGTTAAATCTTATGGATTCCAACAGTGCCTGGCATCCCAGGTTGCAAAACATCCAGCAGGAGCCCAAACAGCATCATAATCTACATACATAAGCAAGGAATGTGTTTACTGCCATGGTTCAGGAAGGGAAAGTAGACACAGATTCAGTGATCTGGCTCAAGCCTTCCTAAAGATCTGGGGTCAGTTCCTGTATCCACAAGACTGTTTCTCTGATCTAGCCTCTCAACCTTACTCCTGCTCTCTGAAATCACACAGAAAGCTGGAGAGCAGTGGGCAGTTGTACGACAAATGAAACACAGCTGTGTAGTTTGTCTCTTGCACAACTCTGCTCATTTTAAGCATGGTATAGACCAAAAACTGGATGTGAAAGAGGCAGCTGTGATGCAGGGAAACCCTGGCTGAACAAATGCTGTGTCTGAGGCCCTTTACACAGTGACCGCTCAAACCGTGGCAGGTGTGAAGAGGTTCTGAGTCCCTCATCTCTTTCTTCAATAGGATTTGGGGCTGGCAGAGGTGAGTGCTGGTGGAGCTGGTGTGTCAAGTCCCAGCATGCCTGTGATTTCCTTACAAGAGCATGGAGCCAGACACTTCAGGGACAGAGATGTGGTGTGGTCTTGGCCTTACCTATAAAGACCAAAGGGTTTTGGTTTGCTGCCATGGCTGCCCAGGGCTCTGCTCCTAGTGCAGCTGGCACAGAGGCTTTTCTTTGTGGCAAATGAGTGACCCTAATGAGTCAGTAAGTCTTTCCACCTCTATGTTAATTGTTAGGAATCGGGGACAGATGGTTAAGAGCTTTGAGATGTTTGGGGTGACCTTGGGGAGGTTCTAACTACAATGCAAAATTGCAAATGGTAAATGCAGTAAGCAGATT
>JAOXXN010000025.1:1233330-1247218 GCA_026770055.1 Myrmophylax atrothorax | reverse complement strand
CCAAGTCTTATGTTGCTATTTTTCCCCTATGGCAAACTTACAGATTTCAGAATGACTTTGCTGTAGCAGTGACTTGAAAATTATAGTGAGTGAGTGTTCCCTTTTAACTAATGGATTATGAGGCAAAGATTAATTTTTGCTCAATTTTCACACTAATTCAGTGCCTTGCTGCCAGCAGAAGCACAAAGAAGGACATGAATTCACAGTGGCTTTCTCCTCTTTCAAAGTCTTAACGTGCTTTTATTGGATGGGACTGTTTGCAATAAACTCCCGTCATTCACATCTGGTGCCTACCAAACCACAGCACTTTGACATCTTCTGGAACATCCTTTGGTTCATATCATCAAGAGTGAAGAATCAAACCCCTTTCCAGCCTGCTCAGTGCCTGTCTAAAAGAAACCAGTCCTTCTCTGCCATGGACAGAAGGTCACATAACAACAACCCCTATGACAGCCACCACTCTGCAGCTGCCAGGTGCCACTTATTTTCAGGCCAGTTGAAAAAGCAGGGAGAGGGAGAAAGAAAAAGAGAAAGACAGACAGCTGAGAAGAGGTGAAAACAGAAATGCTGTGTCCCAGAGGCATTTATCAGCCCAAATGAAATGGAAACAGTGAAAGGGAAACACTGTTTTGCTTTTCTCAAAATTGTATTTCCAGCTGAATGAGTTGAAAAGAAAATATCCTTTCCTTTTCCTGCGATTTTGAGAGATCTGTTTGCTAAGTCTGCAGGCTTAGTAGGAGAGACAAGGAGTATTTATTTTCTGTATATGTTGGTAATTTATGAGGTTGCTATAAATGCAGAGACTATGGAAGTAAAATCAGGCCATGAAATAAAAAGGATTTTATTCAAATATCCCAGCTTATTAATTCTTTCTAATTCTTCAGAGGAGGAGATGAGTGAGGATGCACACAAGGTTTACTGAATATTAAGAGGGAAAAGATCCAGTAAAAGTAGAAAATGCAAGTATAATTTAAAAATAGAAAAAGATGAAAGATAAGTGAATTTTATTAGGGATTGAAATGTAATTGAATTTTCCTATTTCACCATCAAAGATGGCAGAAAGAAGTTTACTGTTGTGGGAAAGAGTCTTGCATTACTAACAAACCTGTGTAAAGAGGCTTTACATTCCTGTTCAGTGGGGTGTGACTGGCAGGATGTAAATGCAGCTCTTAGCTATGCCACATGAATGGGTGGAGAGAAGATTTAAAGCCTTGAGCAAGAAATAAGATGGCACAATGGCTTTCACTCAGATTTAGTCCACTAAGACCAGAAATAGGGCAAATGTGTCCTTTTTTATGAGTAGTATTATCTACCAGTTTAACTGAGAGTCCATCAGTATGTGTGGATGTTATAGTCCTGCCTTGATCTTCAGAAACCTCCAAGATGATGAAGAGATGGGGAAAGATCCAATTACATGACATGCTGTAAGAAACACAGAGAGATAGAGGTACCTCTGGGGTGTCACACAGTCTAAGGCTAAGTGAAGGTGTATTGAATGCTAGAGTACTGTGTTAGCTGATATTGATCTCACAGGGCAATCATTTGTAGGCCTTCACGAAATCAAGTCCTTTCTGTTAGGTAACTTTGGAAAAATGCAAATGTCTCAAGAAATACCTCCTGTCTTGGCAGACCCGGAGGCTCTGCGTTGCCTTCTCTCACCCTTTAATCTCAAGGTTTGTAACATATGAGTATACTCAATATTTACCAGCTGTCCTTATGGTGTCTGCTACCCCCTGCAAACTGACACTCTGTATTTGGGGGATCAGCATGCAAACAAAGTCCACGTCCTTCACGGGCTGTTTTCCTGGCTAAGGGGAGCAGCTGGCAACAGCAGTCAGCACCCAGCTCACTGGGCTAAATGAGATGGGGAGGACTGAACCTAAGATCTATTTCCTTGAATTAAACTGATTAGGGAGAGCTCTGTAGTTGAGGCAAATGGCATACAATGAGGAAAAAGGTCACTATGATGGCTCTGAGTGGAGGTATCAGCCTCTTCCCCATCTTGGCATCTCCTGACCTTGTGTGTCCATCTGAGCTACTCATCTCTGCAGGGTTTAGCTGTGATCATCAGTGCCCCCGCACGTGCAGCTCTGGCAGAACGCACATTAAAGCTCCAGTGTGGTAGAGGAGCAGCTCTGCTCCTGGAGTGTCAGCTGGCTGGATGACACAGAGCAGTTTCACAAGGCAGGAATAGACTGGAAGTCTGTGATGAAACCGTGGGACAGAAGGGTTTAAAGAAAGACTGGCTCTGGAGTTCCTAGTCCAGTGGTACTCCATGGGGGGCTGTGACTGGGGCTGTGATGGCAAGATAAGATGAGCTGCAGTTCAGTGCACTCATAGTATTGCAGTTCTTGGTACTTTGGTGTCTTTTTTTGGAATGCTTTTGATAGTAGAGGTGGCATATGACCTTCTGCATTTGAGATCTGATGGCTCAGGAATCTCTATTGGCCATCAGTCCCTACTCTCGTATACAGAACTATTGCCAAGCTAAGAAAAGCCTTAGAGAGAGCTTGTTTTTCTAAGAAGCAATTCCCATTGTTGCATTCGCTAAGACTTCTGGACCCCTGAGGTATACAGGGGAGTGTCTGAGTTGTAAGTATCAAAAGAAATTAATTATTCTATATTATAATTAAGTCTTTTTTAATTAGCTGAATAATTTGAATTTTTCTTGTTACAATGCAGGTTTTCACGTAGCCAGATAATCTGAAACTTGAGAGGCAATTACCTGAGAAAAGAATTTTCTAGCAACAACAATTCTCTTTCTCTAATAAAAAGTAGTAAATAACAGTTCTAAGGTGGCTACCAGAAAGGCAGCTCTCTTTAAAAGAATTCTGTCAAGCCAAACTTGTCCCTCAAAATGTATGTTTTGTAAAAGCCTTCAGAAAATGTTGGGTCGAACTGTTTTAGTGTTATTGTGAGGAAATCAATATTTCCCTGCAGCCTTTGCAACCCCAAATTGTAGCATGTTGTTTGTGCAGAAGAAGCTGAAAGTGAAACTGTCTAAAAATGAGAGTGAAGTAAACTGGCCTTTTTTATAATTTGCCCTAAAAGTCCCCAAGGTAAACAAAACAACATACTTGAGCAGTCAAAAAATGAAATATTCTCCTCATGTAAATAGCTGAAGTGGAGGATGTTGGTGGTCTTTTAGGAGGGGTTTTTGCTTTGCTTTCAGCCTTTGTCCCCCTTCCCTTTTCCTTCAGTGCCCTGTCCTCCTGTGCTGTGCTAGATGTTGCCATACGGCAGGTCTTCTAGGCTTTGTCCTCCAGTGGAAGCACCAAGGAAGTCATGCAAGATCCCTGCATGTTTCGACACCAAAATTAGTGAGTTGCCTGCAGTGGCTTCTCCACCACTGGAGAAGAGGAAACCTTTTCACACTGCTCTGGAGTGGCAGCATGCAGAGCATCAGAGGTGGACACACCGGCTCCATCCGATGCATTTGTGATGCATTTGGCATCTTGAAGCTGCCAAAGATCCCTGCAATGAACTCTGTCAAATGGCATGGTCATGGGTCAAAGGCTCTGTAGGATTAGGATTTGCATGGGTGATACCAGTAGGAACTGAGTTTATCATCTTGGAAACTGTGGTTTGTATACTCAGCTGCTGAAACTGAGTTAAGAAAAAGAACCACATTGGTTTGCTGAGCTTGGCTAAGACCTCTGTGAAGACAATCAAAAGAGAAAGTCTGGGGGACACATAACTTGCTCACAGACACACTGGTGTGGATGTATCAGCTTTACAAAGTTGTGTGTTCACCTGCCTTAGACTGAAAAAAGGTTAAGGCAGTTTGTGGCAACAGGAGGACAGAGAGCAAAGGACCAGAGAAAAGCAAATGCTGAGCTGACTGGCAGAGAGACTGCTCTCTTTGTGTTCTTTGTGCTTGACTGAAACATCTTCACAGGATTTTTTTTCCCTCTAATCTGGAAATAATTCTGATTTATTTTAAGCGTTCTATTAAGACAAGTCACGCAGCACTGCCTGGCTGGCAGCGGGTGGCTGTGTGTGCACGTGTGCATGCGAACAAGTGTGTGTGTTTCCAAGGGTACTGCTGCCTTCTTTAGTTGACACTGCAGTCAATTATTGTGGTTTCAATTATATATAAAAGGCAATGATGGAGTTTTTCAGCTTTTATAGCACCACAAATCACAGAGTCCTTCACTGTACATGCAGCACCACTGCCACAGTGTAGCATGGGAGATCACAACTTCACAGTTCAGATTTGCAGAGGAAGCAGTGCCATCATGGAACCCCCATGAAGCAGACAAACCATCACAGGCTCCTCTGTGTGGTCCTTCAGCCTCCAGACCCTGGCTGACAGACAAAGACAGGCAGCGTGATTCTTGGGCTATGCCATGGAAGGGCAGGGAGATCTATTTATCATGTGCTTCACCTGTTCAACAGCACGTTTTTGAAGGAGCTGTGCAGCTTGGATGTGCAAGGAAAGTTTAAGGTGAGGACATCATTCCTGAGAAGGGTCATGATACAGAGAGTGACACTGGCTACAACACAACTTCCAAGAGCACCTTAGTCATACACTGTGTTTCTTGCCGGCTCAAAGTAACTTGGTAGATCTGAAGTGACTAGGCTGGAAAACTGTTGGAAACTGGGATCTGTTTCTCAGAATGATCATTTAGTTGTACATAATATAGTCACATACCCACTGCTATATTTGCAAAGTTAACCCTGGAAAGAGGTGGCTTAAACTGGCAGATTGGGAGTGGTTTTCTTTGAAACTAGGCTATATAAGGGAAAGCAAGGAAGCTGTTATGGAGAATACACTATAGTTCTCACCAGTAGGTAGAAGATGCCACCTACCATCCAGGGATCTGAAAAAGGACTTGCCACTGCCAGGCTTGGTTTTCCTTTTCCTTGGCATTTGGGCATCCCAATGCACATGTAAGTGCCCCAAAATTATCTGATACAAGGGCAGCACTAGCACTTGTCAGCCTCTCCAGTTTTGTTTAGTAAAAGATGTATTAGCCAAGGCATTTTTATTCTGCTCTGCACTGGTGGGTAAGGGGGTGTCTGAATGCATCACCAGGCTGCATTTCACATGTGGCAGATTGGTGGTAACCCAGCAGTCAGGTCCATGAGAGCGAGGCTGTGAGAGTCTGAGCAGAGCAGGAACAGAAATCAAATCATTGCCACACAGAGTGAACAAGAACACTTGAATTCTGAGACTCCAGTGGGAAAGTGAGTGAGAAAAATAAACAGAAGTTGTCAGCTAAACTGGATATATTGACTGCAGTACAAACTGGAGGAAGAGTAGTGACTGGAATGGAAACATTCAGAATGCTTCTGGTTCACCCAGAACATACCCTAGAAATTTATGCTTCTTTGCATAATGAGCAACAAGCATAGAAGGATCCCATCATGGCAAAGAAATGCTGTTAGTTTAGGGAGATGGGGACCAGTGGGGAAGAGAGACTACTGAAAGACTCAGTTAAATAGAGTTGGTTACCACTTAAGGTTGAGATTTCACTACGGAATTGACACTTTAAATAGGGATATTTGTGTCAAGTAGATTGTGGCTTTAGGCGAACATCCCAGTTAAACCAATTCCAGTAAATCCTGGAGATAAAGCTGGAAGACTGCCCATTAACTGGACTCTGCCTGACATTGAGCTCCAGAAAAGGGGAGAGAGACTAAGTTACAGTGGTTGTGATGACTGTTGAGGTTTCAAATTGGTTTTTCACCTAAACTGAAAAAAAAAGGAAAAAAAAAAGGAAAAATAAAAAATCAAATGAGGTACTGGAGTCATGTATTGCTAAAAAATAGCTCCTCAGATATCTGCTGCTCCATTGAGGAGACTGAGGTCCTATGGGTGGTAACCAACTGGGATTCAGAATCACAGTGCTGGATGTTAGGCATGACTAAGGCACCTGTGAACACTGCGAATGTCAGTGAGGGGCAGGGGTGGAAGGACGTGCTGAGAGGGCAGGAAGGATCCTCTAGAAAGAAAATGAACTAGCAATAAATCTAGCCAAAGCAACTGATGCCAGCAATATTCACCTTAATCAGGGTTCCTGAGGACAAACAAACAAACCTGAAGGTATGGAGGATGAGAGGAACCTTCACAGTCCTGCAGTATGTGGCTCTCTGCCCACAGGAAGGCAGAGGATATTTTGTCCGGACTGGATAAATCTTGGAAATGGCATTTGAAGCAGACATGAAATAGGGTTTGGAGGGAAGTAGAGTCTGGGAGAAGATCTGGCTAGATGGAATGTAAAACCCATTAGTGTCTTAATGCATAAATTGGCAGAACTGTACAACAGCAATGAAAAACAAGCTACTGGGAGCCCAAACTGTTATTAGATTCTGGTGCCTCAGTGACTACTGAAATTACTATTTTGCAAGAGCGTGGCTGCCCATAAGGTACACCATACAGACACAAGTCTACAACGGTCTCCTCTGGTACAGGGAATGTTTCATCTCTGGTCCTACACACTCCCAGTGCAAACTGCTTACTGGAGAGTGTGCTTGAGGTTTTTTTGTATTCAGCATCATGTGCAGGATAAAAAATGGGCTTTTCAGCAGACTATTCCTTAAACAAAATAGGTGACTTTAGATCTGACTAACTGTGGAAGCATAATACAGAAATAGAAAGACTCATAATTACCTGACCTCCAAAATGATGTTCTCCGGTAAAGGCTCCTGAAATAGTCACAACACCTCAGGATGAGGGTCAGTTACCTTTCTGCAAGTATAAGCTTGAGATAAGTTGGAGTATGGAAAGATTAATGCCTTTGCTTTAATAGCAGGGCTTGATCCAAGACTGCAGAAATGATGTAAGTACCGAAGCGAGCCCAGAAAGCCTGGTGGATCAAGGAGTGCCAGTGCAATGACCCAGTGTGTGTAATTCCCCTGTGTGGCTGGTATTAAAGGGAAATAGAAAGATGCATCTGACTGTGGATTTCAGAGCATTAAATGCTGTAACTCTGCAAACATCACCTCTTCTTGTTAAAATGCCAGAAATTACGGCTGCAGCAGTACAAGGAGCTAAGTGGTTTTCGGTCATAGATCTAGCAAACACATTTTTCTTCATCCCTTTAGCAGAGAAATGTTGGTAAAAGTTTATTTCTTATAGCTCAGGAGAAAATAAAAAGTTCCTCATGAGTTCTTCAAGGATTTTAAAAGTGCCTGTGATCTGCCACATACACATCACCCAAATGTGGGAGAAATTAGCTTGCAGGTCCAGGAAGTGTGTGACATCATATGTGGCTCACACCTGAATTGGGGAATTCTGCAGAAGAAGCATGTCAGCAGACTGGAAGTTTTGGCTGCAATCCAGGAGCAAGGATTGAAAGTCAACAGACAAAAGGTTCAATTAGTGCAACAAGAGGTAAAATATTTAGGAGCAGTACTAGGTATTGAGGGCCACACTCCTGATAAACAGAGTGTGGAATTAATTCTAAACCTACCCAGCCCTACTGCTCTGCCTAGCTAAGAGCACTGTATGGCACATTTAATTGTATGCAGGATTTTATTCTGATGTTCACTGAAGTGAGTCATCCTCCAGCTAAGCTTTTAGAGAAAACTAGGCAGTGGGAGCAGGGTGCAGGGAAGCAGAGGCAGCTCAGTCAAGCCCAAAACTGCAGTGCTGGGCTATCTGGACCCAGGAAATCTCATGCATGGTTTGTCTCTGTCAGCCAGGAAAAAAGTGCTAATTTGGCACAAAAAGAAAGATACTGTGTTACAGGCTACTGTTTATGAATCTCAAATCTTATTGACACCACAACTCATTGTCAAAAGGAATGAGTATCTTTAGTCTGGAAATCAGAAAAATTGGATTATCTCTCTGGAGGAAGGCCAATGGCACAACACACTAGTAATGCTTCCTTGAAATACAATGTGTTCAATAAAGCACAGGATGGTGCATATTGAGCTCTGGGTTGGCAAAATGGACCCTGATGTGAATGACTTGGAGAATTACAGCTGGAACAGGACACGTGGCACAAGCACCTCTGTACCTTAGTGGTGGAGGGTGCTGAACATGAGTCAGATATTGCAGCCTCCTGATGTGCAGTGGCCTGTTCAGGTTTAATTGCCTCTGTCAAAATACATCCCCATAAACCAGAAATCTGCTTTACAGGTGGTTCAGGTTCCCCTGGAGTAAGGCTTGCATAAGATGTGCTCCAGTTCATGCAGAGAAGAGCAGGAGGCAGTGGGGCAGGACTCACCTCAGTACAAGTGGCAGAAATCCCGTAGGCATTGTAAGGTGTGCTTCCCCATGGACTGAACAAACAAGGATGAAGGATTTCATTTTGCTGAACAAGTTTTTTGCCCATCTAGTTATAAAGCAGGAACTGCGCAGAGCAGAATGCCCACAAACCTCAGGATATGAAGAATTTAGCTTCTAAAGGAAGATTTAAGGAAGCTAGTACAGGTGAATGGCAAACATTAGGATGTGGTGTTCCCATTTAAATGACCTCACAAAAAACTGCAGTCAGCCATGATTTTATTCCTTGACATGACATGAAGTGAGATATGACTCTGACAGAATCAGTGGTTAAAAACTTCCTTATCAGATGAATAGCAGCTGAAGGGTCTCACAGATTAATGGCTAAAAGGATCTGACAAACTGCAGCAGGATAATCAACAAACAGATGAGCAATTAGGGCAGAACGTTCACAGAATGGATAAAAGGTAGAAAATGTTAAATAATCAACATGAAGAATGGCAAGTAGTACATCATGGGCACCTGGGAAAGAGTGCAGCTTGGGCTGTGAGTGGGATGGACCTAGCACTAGCACCTATAAAGGCATTTCTATTGTTTATTAGTTCAAGTGAGTTCTGACAATGTGAGGCAGTTTCATCAATCACAGCCAAAACTTTGGAAAGGAGAACACTAAGCTATATGAAAAGTTGTCTTTATTTTTCAGATGACAGAAAGGAGTATTATCCAGTCACCAGACCTGGGTCAGCAGAGAAACATGGAACTGCTGTGGTGTGTAAGAATAGCTCTTCCAGCTGTTGTATTGGTCATCAATATTACTGAAGTTGGGGACATTATGGAATGGTGTTGGGTTCTTTCTGGTCTGCCTGTTGTGTCAGTGCACGGTCTGTGTGCAGAGTGGTGTTGCCTGTGTTTTGAATTGGGCAGACAGGACTGGAATGAGCAGAGATTCTCCTCACTGGTTTGCCCCCTCTCTGTCTGAGCAAAACACCTTCTGTGGGCAGTGTGGGGGATCAGTGGGAAAAAAACAGTGTGCAGATCTTGATGCCTTGGTACTGGGCAGCAGCATGGAGCTCCCTGGTCATCCACAACTGGATATATGCAAAGATGGCTTAGAACTACCTCAGTCCCACTTTCATGCTTCGCCACGGCTGTAAGAAAAACACAGGCTCACCCAACAGTTAGAAAGTCCTTATGTTTTGTTTCCTTTGCTCTTCCCTCCATTCTGCAGTCCCATCCACTTTAATTTAAAAGTACTGTCTTTAACAGGGGACATTCCTGAGAGGCCGATGTGCTGCTAACAAGTAGTGTAGACACAGCCATGCACTATTGTTCCTGTCATCTCTAATCACACAGTGATCACCATCACGATAAATCCCTTCCTCCCATCTGCATTCCTCTGGATTACACTTCCTCCCTTAGTCCTCACTGCAGCCTGGGCTTCTCTTTTTTTTTTTCCTCCATCCTTTCCTCTCCCCAGTCTATGTGAGCAATCCAGTGGCTCCAAAAGGGAAAACTGCCTTGTTATGGTGGCAAGTCTTTTTCCTGTCAGAGGGACTTGTTTCTTCTGCCATAAACTAAAAACTCTTGAGAGAAAGCAAGCTAAAAACGTCTTTGAGCAGCCTTTTCTGTTCTGCCCTCCTGGTGCACGTTGAAAATGAGAAGAAAAGCAGGTGCATGTGTGTGTGAAGATTAAAAAAAATTAAAGAAAAAGATCTTCAAAAAAGAAGACTTTTCCAAAGCCCAAACAATCAATCAGACAATAGGAGATAATGGTTCCACCTCTGCACCCTCCTCCCACCGGACTGGAATTGTGAACCCTGCATCTGCCAGGGTGGTAAAAGACCTTCGTGATCCGCCTTGGCTCTGAACGTGGCACCTGGGTGATGAGCTGAAAGGCTCACCGCTCACGCTGCAAACAAAGCCTTGGCAGAGGGCAGAGGTAAAACCACCTGGGACCTGGCCTTCTAATCAGGCCCATGCTGTGAGCTCATAGTATTAATCCGAAAGCCGGTGACATCAAGGCGGGAGGCCTGCGTGACCCTGAGCCCATCCAACAGTGGCTTACACTACCCAGTACTGCATGTTCCATTTAATAAACTCCATTGATATATTTAATAAAGATACCTCACACTTCCACAGTTTCATGTGTGACCTCTCTGTGGTTGCTACCAAAAACACAAAGTAAAGGAGTCAAGGATCATTAGCTGACGAGGCAAAACTGCCCCTTCCCTTGCTCTTCTATTTTTCTTGTGAATATCAACTGCTTGGGAGGCAGCGGTTGCTTGTAATCCTTTCTGTCTCCATTACTGAAGGGACAGGCTTCTGTGAGAGCTTGGGAACAAATTACAACTTAATTGCCTGCAGTTTGGGCAGCTACAGTCCCACTCACTGCGTTTGGACTCCTCCTGCCAGAAGTCAGCTTCTGCCCAGAGGCTGTGTTGGTGGGCTCACAAGGGCCTGTAAGGTCTGGGTAATGCTGGCACCCCTTCAATTTTGTGGTGTGGAAGGAGGACTTGCAAACACCAGGAGCCAGAAGAAATCCATTAGCACCCCCGCAGTGAACTTCCTGAGGGTCCCTGACTGTGCTGCACAAGCCAGGGGACTCTGGCTCCTGGAAAAGGTCATCTGCCTCAGCAGGGGAGAAAAAAGATGGATCTGTACCTCTGTAATTTTTTTTCTAGGCAGGCCAATGAAAACTATGTACAAAAAATGTATAGTTTAAAACCTAAAGAGATGAGGGTTGGTTTGGTAGATTTTATTTTGAATTTTGAGCTTTCTGGGAGTTTTTATTATTGTTTTATTTTGAGGTTGTGGGTTTTTTTGCATTAGTAATAGTGTCAGTTGTCAAACAAGACTCATGATTGATTTGGGTTTTTTATGTCTTGCTTTCAACATCCTCAAAGGCATCTAATTGTTTAGGTCATCCTGAGTATCTGCACTTACAGAAATCAAGCCTCAAGTGGAACTCCCCTGAAAGCCAGGCACCGGGAAGCCAAGATTAGTTTTCAGAAAGTAAGTGGTTTTCATTTTTCAGTTTCTCAAGGACTCTTTCAAGGGCCAAGCAGATGGATGGGAGACCCACAAAATGGAAACCTGTGGTTCTAGCAGGGACAGAAAAGTGTGTGTGAAGGGGATTGTTTGTTTGGGGTTTATTTTAGTTAAATCGTCTTTTTGTTTGACAGCAATTTACACTGTTTATGCAGCTGGAATAGCAGTGCATTTTTTGTGTGGACTCTTCCTTTTTAACAGAGGACTGAGAAAATTGCCACACTAATTCTCAAAACTTCCCAGCAGGTCTGAGGCATAACCCAAGGAGCAATTTCCAACTTAAAAACACAAAGGCAAACAACAGAATAAAAGCATGGTTAAGTTCAGAAAGCCTCTTAGGCAGCTACGGCTTCATTCTCATGGAATTTTGAGTAGAGGCTTGGGTATGTGTTGAAGACCAAGCCGGCCTTTGCTGCCTCATGGGTTTTTCAGGAGCAGTTAGGGTTGTGTTAGCCTTTTAGGCAGCTTGGAGTAGCTGTGAGCCTGCTGAGCAGCAGCCCTGGCAGCAGTGACCTGCCTCACCGAGGCTCAGCCCTTGTCCCTGCGAGCTGTGAGGGCTGTGGCAGCAGAGTGGGGGGACTGGCAGTGCACACCACGGGCATCCCCATGTCCCCCAGCCCTGAGCCTGGACGGCCGAGATACGGCACTGCTGCACCCCGAGGTCCTGGCAAATCCCAGCCTTTGTACCCTGCTAAGTGGAAACAAAACTCACAGCTGGCATATTGACTCTTATCTAGTGCTCACCATCTGGATTGACCAAAATGCCTTGTTGTGTTAGAAAAATAGCCCTACTCTTGCATCTGTAAGGGGGAAAACTGAGTTGTAGGATAGGGGTGGTCCCTTTCCTTGGGGAGCACCATGTATTCCCGGGAATCCTGCACCCACTGAGGATGAGTTTCACTGGAAAAGTGCACAGACACCCTCTCTCCATTTGCATGTGCACAATCACCCCCTCACGTTTGCATGTATTTGCTATATAGCTGTCCCACACGGTTTCCTTGCTAGCCTGTCATAACCATTACTAAAATATGCTTATCTCATATATGCAAATAGCAGGATATTTATAAGATTCTTTGAAATTTCCATAATTGTGCTGTAAAAAAAAATCTCTTTGCTTATCTCACAAAGTGTTGTAACCACAGTGTTACTTTTATTGAAATCCAAAAATCACTCAGCAAAATAAGAATAGTTAGAAAACTGTCAGTTTTTTATATTTTTGAAATAGAAGGGAAAGAAAGTGAGCAAACCAGGCTTTATTATTTTAAATTAGAAAGTTTAATGCTCACCAAAAAGGATATAAACTGTAAATGTATTTTAGCAGTTCCTAGAGAAAAAGAGAGAGGTTTTAATAATAACACTGTGTGCTCCTATATCATTTTCATTAGAAAAATCTCAGAGTACTTTCAGCTTATTAAAGAATGGAATGCCTCAGAAGGCTCTTGGGAGGTACTATAGAAAAGTAAAGTAACAAATATAAATCCACATTATGCTCCATACCATGATTACCTGGAACTTTCAAGCCATCTTGGGGATGTACAGCTCCCTGTTACGGCTCAGGATTGCCACGCTGCCCTCCCTGGCACAGCCTCACCTGGCTGGGACAAGAGCTGGCTGTGTCAAAGTGAGGGTCTCCACTGCACCAGTCTGCTCATTTTGTGGGTGACAGTGCCAACGCATGGAAGTTTTTTTTCCCAGATCTTGTGTCTTGCCACGTAGGGACACATGAGGAGCTCTGCAGAGATTCCTCTGCCTCCTTCAGAGAATTCTGGATGACCTCTGGCCTCACATGAGTAGGCTGCTCATCAAGTTCCTCACACAGGAACAAGGCCAGGCAGGCTCCTACCAATCATCTTGGGAATGATGTAGAGAGGACAGAAAAATAAGATATTAGCCTAAATTTAGCAAGAGTCATAAAACGTTCACTGAAACAACAAAAGGAGGAAGAGGGGCTGTAAAGGTAGAGGATATTCCCTGGGCTGATGAAGAAAATAATATTAGAAACTCCCTGGTGTTTAATTTCAGAAAATACAATAGACTGAGCGAGAGCCCAGAAGAGGAACAGCATGTTAACATATCTTGGATAAACAGGAGCCAAGTTGTAAGCCTGACAGAAAAACGAGAGAACCCATTAATGCAAGGGGGGGAAATGATAAATTAAAAACCAGATGGTTCAAAGATGTGATTGCATCTTCAGCTTCAGCACGAGTAAAGAAGGGGAATTCATATGTATTGCAAGCAGGCCAAGAACACAAAAGCTGGAAAAACATACACGAACAGGAGAGGCTGGCTCATCATAATGAAATTAATTAAAAGAGCAGGACCTCAAGTTATTTTAGGTCCCAGTGGTAGAAACACCAGAATTCCAAGCTCCATTCTTCATTTATACAAGAAGTTTCTTATTTCATCCATGCTCAGAAAAGGACCTCTTCCTTTCTGTGCTAGATAGTGAGTCAAGGCAGATGGGAATTATTCTGAGCTTGGAGAAAACAAAGCAGCACAAATTAATGGCTTACTGGCAGAAACACAGTTTAAAGCACTTTGCCAAAGCACATTTTATTCCTACACTTATCCTACATAGATATTTTTTCCTTTAATTCTTCTCAGATCAGAAGTGCATGACTAAGCAGAGATACATATCTGTTTTGTGTATAGGCTGGAGGGGGC